>CM038714.1:13403270-13456750 GCA_021613375.1 Megaleporinus macrocephalus | reverse complement strand
TCTTACAGAAACAGTCTGTCACACGTTGTTGGAATTCAGGCCCCTTTCTCTGTTACAAGGTGACATCATCTCTTAACACAGTGTTTAGTGGCTTCCAAATATCAAGCTTGGCACACCCTTACCCAGAGCCCAGAGGGCTAAAAATAAATAAATAAATAAATTGAAGTGGGTCCGCCAACTTGTTCAACCTGACTTTCAGGATCAGACTTTGGCTCAAACAGATGTGGCAGACCCAGCATGATTGTAAGAATAGCCACAACTGTGTAAGGTTGGAGCTTGAGCTTGAGTGTGTCAACTGACCAATCAGAGCGTACTGGGCTCATTGGGAAGACAGAAAGACAGAGTCTGAATGTATTCAAAAATAAAAATCTGAACATTCAAGATGATCGTAAGAGGTTCTCTTTTAAAACATAGCTCTACTAGTACATTCTTTCTGTGTTAAAAGGTTGCAAGGTGTGTTGTGTATTGTGGAAATACTTTGTGTATTGTGAAGTGATGTTTTTGCCCTGTCTGTGACCCTAAGGTGAGTACCTGGAAAGTTGTTCAGACAACAATGCAACTGTATTAGATGTTCATTCTCCACAATGCAGTGTTGCATTGCGATATCATGATGTCACTGTGGGTTTGGTAATCATAAGCTGTGGCAGGACTACTTCTAAGTTCCTTTTGTGAGTGTTAAGGTCAATTTAATTTACTGTGGTAAAGTTGACTATATTCTTGGTGAGCACTAATGTCAAGATGCTGGTGCAGCCTGGAAATCTTTCCATAGTGCTGCAGCGCTTTGATGGGTCGCCAGGGCTGGTCCTTTGTCTGTGCTGATAGTAAATTGGTGGAGAGCAGATTTAGAGGAGTAATTTTTGTGCCGTACACATCTCACCTATTTGTCCAAGATAATATACTTTATTCTGTTTAGGCTTTGGATGTACTAAAGTCCCTGTTTGTGCTTTTTTGAGCTGTTGCTAGGGCTTAATTAGTTTCTTCAAGTTCCCTTTTGGTTTCTAAGCTACTATAAACACTCGAATGCTTTTTCTTGGCCTTAAAGTCAGGACTCCAGCTCCTGTTGTTTATAGACTATATATCTGCCATGGAACTCCCTGCTGCACCTTATGAATAGTATAGGGCTGCCATTATAACTGGATTGTAGTTGGATTAAAAATTAATGGTTGGGGTGATTTTGTAGGGGAGTGCATCTGCATAGGAAATAATGATTTGCTGTTTTTAACTTTTTTTGTGGGTAAATCTTATTTTCTAGGAATTCCAATCCTATGCAGTTTGTTTTGAAGCACCAAAAACAACAGCAGGGGAGCAGTCACAGTGCTCACCTGCTGTTGTTTTTGGTGCTTCAAAACAAACTGCATAGGATTGGAATTCCTAGGATTGGATTTTGGCCCTAAATTCAGTAGTGTAATATACTGGATGACTTGCCAGGACACTACTGTATTTATATAATACTCATCTATCAATTTAGGCTAAGGCCCAATGATTTAACAATGTCATGCCATTTAATAATGCATGCTGCTTACCCTAAAATAAGAAGCTCATCTGTGAATGAAGAAGGATGGTGTGTAGAAGCAATCCTTACGTTACAAAAGCTCCCATAATCTTGTCTTTGGTCACCATGACCGCTCCAGTTAGGACTGAATTTAAGACAAAAGCCAATACAGAATAACATAGATCATATCCAGTAACTATATATATATATATATATATATATATATATATATATATATATATACATACACACACAGAAGCATTTTAACAAAACATAAGTTCCAAAATACTACCCTAAATATAGGGTCCTAACTTCGGTTTAATAATCTGTTTCTGTTGTTAGTAGGGGGCAGTATTTCACTAAAGTTCACTGTAACTAACATAATGATGTTACATTAATCTTTGGTGCTTTTATAGTAATTTAAAAAAATCTCACACTGCAGATGAGGTCTTCACCATCACCTCCTATTACCTTCTGCGATGGTGATAAATAATGACAGAGCTGAACGTGTGACGATAGCCCGGTTGGCTAAGGCATTTGGGAAAATGGAAACTGAGGAGCAGTGATGATCTAATCACATAAGTGCACAATGTACACATTGCGGTGACCATGTTGCATGTTACGCTGGTTGTGCAGCCCTATGTTGTGTGGTTTTGTTATGGTTTAGTTAAAGCTAAAACTGTTGCTCCATTAACTGTTATATATATATATATATTTATCTGTGTATTATACGACTGCTTTCATAATCGGTAGTGACAGCTAGGGGTGTGTGATATATATATAGTCTATGATTATATCTGAATTGCTGTGTTAATGATGCATGAGTTATCAAGTGCGCTACTGACTGGGAAAAAACAATCAAAACGCCTCAACTCCACACCCTCACTACCTCAAGCTTTAATACAGGCTGCTGCAAGTGTGCCTTGAGAGTGCCTATACTGTGTGCTAGCATAATGTGTGGTCAGATTTGGTCTGCATGGTTTTCTGGGTGTTAGCTGTGCGTGCTAGCTCTGCTGTTTGCTGATACTCACTGTATTCAGCTGCATGGTGTCGTATCAGATTAGTAGTGTTAAATGTCTTTGTCTTGGTTCGCCCACGAGACACACTGATTTTACTAATTTAACAGAACTCCTGGATGAGTTTGCGTCACATACGCTAACAGACTGCCCGGCAGATGACATGTTTTTTGTCAGCACATGCCGTGAACACCAACAACAGTTTTCAACAGCCACGTTAGTCACTCTGTGGAAAATGAAAGGGTATGTATTTCCTAGTGGTTCAGATAGCTATTGCAGGGACCTGGCCAGAGGGGGTTTCACGGAGGGCTCCTCTTTCTTGATGAAATGCTAGCTGGAAATACAGAAATTAGGCTCATCTGTTTAACGCCGTCGATTGGCTCTCGGTATTGGCTAAATTGGAGAGATATCGGCCGATTGCATACTCTGATTAAAAATTGACCGATACTGATACATAGCCGATCAATCCTTCAATCTCTAGTGTTGGTTTTAAGTCCCACTTGCTGGTCATCAGCAGGAAATGAATTGTATATCGGCCACCAATAAATCATGCATCACTTTAGTTTAAAGACAAGTGCCAAAATAGGAATGGAAAAACATCTTGTTTCTTAAGCCTGTGTTTTTAACTGGAGTTTTTTTTTTTACTTGGGTAGTTAGAGGCTTGACGCAGTCTGACCTCCAAAGTCTGGAAGCATTTCTTTTGAGCATTTCCCAAGTTCACTCATGTCACACCACTGCTGCGCTCCCTTCACTGGCTTCCTGTAGCTGCTCGCATTCAGTTTAAAGTTCTGATGCCTACAAAGCCAAGAATGGACCAGCTCCTCCTTACCTTTTGGCCAGACCCAGACATTGTCTAAAACCGATAAACTATTGAGAAGGATTTAATTTTGACAGTGTTTATTTTAAGCGGCAGAGCTTTTCTTGTATTTACGGGGCACACACCGGCATGGTGTGACTTGCGAAGCAGCAGTCGCAGAGTTAAGCGAGTCAGAAAGAATAATTTGCTCAAACCCTAAACCAGCTCCAAACCAGCAGGTCAGGATGTGAAACTGAGTTTTACTTGAAGTGAGTTAAAAACATTTATTAGAACTTTTATGAATGTATTCATTTCAACTATATTTAAACAATAAATCTAGTTGTAATATACTGAACAGTGTTTGTAATTTGTTTGTCTTTCAGTTGCTGATGGTATAAAATGCTGATACTAGGCTACCTCAGTATAGAGGGTATGGTGTCTAACACAAGTTAGGAATCATGAGGGTCTAGACCTTGGCCTGAGGAAGTTTCCTCTGACTGAATCTGACTGAATTCTTATTAAATACCCCTGATTTAGTAGTTACATGCAGTGACCATTAAACTTTAGTCACTCTTCATTAATCTGGTCTCATAAGAGGAGGTTTTAACGACAAGCTATCCAGATATACTTCAGATGAGCTAGAGCTAGTCTGTGCAGCATTAAATCCTGATTTGCTGTCTTTTTTCACTTTTTGTTATTTAGCAAACTTTATGAAAGCGTTATGAATGATTAGCTGTTTACAAAGACATTTATCACATGACAAAGTTTTAATAGCAATAACAAACACTACAATGAAATCAGATTAAGATAAATGTCAGCAGTTAATTTAGGAAATGTTGTTGATTTTAGCACTGTTCTGTAATGATTTGAATTATTGGACATGTTACAGTCAGAATCAGCGGTCCAGATTAAGTTTAGTTCATTGTCAGTGTAAGTTAATACATTTACATTTACGGCATTTAGCAGACGCTCTTATCCAGAGCAACTTACAAAAGTGCTTAGTGTTGGTTAGAGTATGAATCTCTATCTAGTACAAACAGGTTTAAGTCCAAACTACTCTTATACTCAAACACTGCCATAAACACAGGGCCAGTGCTGATACCTAGAAAGAAGACAACTAAATAGATGAATCCACACAGATGAATCTAGAACTTGTCTGATTTACAAGCTCATAACAAAACAGTTTTGTACAAGGGTTAAGCAATAAGACCAAAAATGGATTCAAGGAGACCATTATTCGCAACACACGTGGTACATAAGGTGGAGCGAAATTGAGTCCCCAAGGTCCCAGTTTCTCTCCAAATACAAATTTCAAGTATAAAATGTAAAAGAGAAAGGAAAAACAATAAATAAATCATAAAACAAATAATAATAATAATATAAAGGGTAGCAGCAAGCATGGATCACGGGTGTAGGTCTCTGAGATAGCAGTCCATAGTGACTGTACCTGTAGCCAAACCATCCTGTATTTTTAAAAAAATTAAATAAATAAATAAATTAAAGTTTGGTTCGGCTGTGTAGCGGGTCGTTCGCTAGAGGGTTGATTTGTACTTTTAATTTGATTAATTAATTTATTAACTAATCAATTTGGGTTAATTAAAGTTAAGATCAAAGGGTTACTCGATTTCAAGTGAATTGTCTGAATCACAACAATACTCAATTACTGCAAGGTTGGGTGCAACCACTACTACTTTATTATAAGAAAATCACAGGATAACTGGAAGATCCAACAAACCAAATGATTGTCTAAGCACACAAGATCGGATATAGGGACTAAATGATGAATAAGTTTACACAGGAATAACGTAGTCCCGCTTAAGGAGCTTCGGGGGAAGTCGCCTAACGAAACTGTTAGATATCGCTGAGGGACTAAACTAGTAAAAGGTAAGTTTACTAAACTTGGCGTCAACACCTGAGCTCAGAAAAGATAGTCACTCTTACTCAGCTGCTGTGTGGCCTCGGCCGCGGGTGAGTCGCTGGAGTCGGAGCGTGGATGCGTTCGGAACCCGGAGCTGGCGTCTGCGGCCTTGCGGTGTCGTCTGCGGGACGGGACTTCTCCCTGGACCCGGGGACGATTCTCCGTGCGGTCGCTCGAACTGGTTGTAGGGTTCGCCGGGTCTTCTTCCTGGCGTGACCTGGTTCTCTGCAGCGGCTTGTTTCACTAGCCTCGCAGGAATCGGTTCTCGCTGGGTTTCACTCGACTCTTTGTTCGAATCTTCCTCTGGAATCGGCTCGTAGGTCGGAACAGCTGCGCTGTAGCAGGGTGCTGTGAAGCTCGAGGTTTTGAGACCAAGTTCTCTCTGGCTAAATAATAGTAACTAGGAAGTTTAACTACAACCCTGAGTTATAGGTCAAAGACAACTCTCGCTGGCCATGCGATAGTTAATCTAAGTTAACTCAGGTGACAAAGGACTTTGGTTAAAACAAAAGAAAAGTAAAACGCGCGAACAACAAAGAATTCTGCAGATTTGAGCGGTGGAAGCACGCCGAGTTGGAGGTCTCACGTTTAGAAGTTCTGGTCGTTGGTTGAATTGCTTCCAACTCTCTGCGTCTTCCTTCTCTCTCTCGCTCTTTTTCTCTTTTTCCTTCTCTCTTCCTTCTCTCTCCCTTCTCTCTCTCTATCCTCGGCTGCGCGCCGTTTGTTTATCTGGAACCTGGACTCCTCCCTCCAGGGCGGGGTCCAGCCAGGATTGGCTTACCGCTATACGGGTGGGTTCTAGGCTACAACTCTGATTGGCTGTGAGTTTTCCTAAGACTTCCCCCACAATAAACAAGCTTTTCTCCTATCACGAAAAGGGAATAAAATGATTAAACTGGTTTCCTAAATAGAACATTATTACAACCAGTGAAGACAAACCTTATAAGTACAAAATTAGGTATAAAAGAAAGGAACTTTTACAATGGAAAAGAAAAACCTTGAGAGGAACAAGTTACAAAACTCATAGACTTTAGTAATTTTTCATGAGATTTGATGAGTCCGAGTTTCTCTGCTAGTGTTAGGATATTCAAGAAAGCCCTGCAGATTAACACAGATGAGGTACCAATTTAAACCTTCGGTACACTGATTTCAAGAGTCTTAGTATACAGAGGATGGGGTAGGATACAGTAAAACAGAAAACCACACACATATTAGTTTTAACTGCATTTCAGAAGGCTGTGGTTGAAGTGTCTTCGCCCACAGAAATTTTAAAATGATTTTAGATGTTTACAGTCCCATATACTCAACAAAATAACACAACTGGGTGCCTTTACGCAAAGTCCAGGACTTCATGAAGTGACCGTTGCTCGACCCTGCATATCCGAGGGTTGGCATCAGGATGCGCTGTCGCTCCATTAAGGGCTGGGTTAATTCTCTTGAAAAGAGGGTAGTTTTGGAATGCAACATCCGAGAGGGATGTCTGACGCGCGGTTAAGTTCAGCTAACTGTCCTGGGGATGATGATCCCTGCGGAATCCAAATGTTTAGTGTAGGAAGTTCTGTGTGGTAGAGAGTCCTGTATAGGGGTCCCCTCTTCTGTGAATCGGCTCCCTCTTGACCCTTTCCTAATCTCTATTGCAGCTGCACCCTGGGGTGAGGGGGTCAGACCCAGGGATCTTCTGGTTTGCTTACTGATTGGTGACTGAGGTTTTTTTATGGCATGGGACGCCTTTCTTGCGTTAGAGCAGGCGCTAATGGGTTTAACGGCTGGTCCCAGGCTAGTGGGGTTAAAAAAAACTGTCCCTGGGGTCTTTATCTACAGGCCAGGCATAGTGTAAAACCAGTTTTATGATGACTCTCCAAATGCTGGCCTCCCCCCTGGAATTTCCGGTCGGGAGGGGGGGTCTGCCTTGTGTCAGGTCATGAGGGCTAAATCTTTTGAATGAAGAGAGGTCCACAACAGCTGTATGTCTCACACTTAAGGTTTGTGAAGTTGGGCTCAGAACCAGGGTAAGAAACACTAAAGAAACCAAACAGATAAATGCGGCTTTAAATTTTTCTTTGTGGTCAGAGCATGACAACCAACACTTGCCGAGTTGTTTGTCATTTAACCTGTCTGCAATGGGAGAGTGGGAGAAGCTGTCTAGTGAAAAGTATTAGGCTGTTAGGTTGCAGGTGCTAAATTGTTTACTTTCACAGTGAATGCAGCTTAGTATGGTCAGCAGGCTTTAGCTGGCTTGTTCATCAGCGATGGCTCACACAAAATATTCCCATCACTCCCACCACGTCCGCATCACAGCACCTCACCCCATTCAAACACAAGCTAGCTGACTTTTGGATTCCTCAAGTCTTGTTGTGGTAGTTTGAGGGTGAAAGAGCCCCAATATATATAACCCTTTCTCTGTAAACTAGACCTCAGAGCACTGGCAGACATACAGCAAACTCCTTTTAGAGGCGTCTAGGTCGAATGCTGTAGTTTACTGCAATATCATCTGCTTGGCCGTGATGTGCTTGTGACTGTGTTGTTAAGTGTTAGCCAGATGCTACAAACAGCTAACCTGGGAGATAAGCTTTCTCCCAAAAGCAACTTCAGTTTGCTTGTGATTAAATCATTGTTGCTACTGTCATGAACCTATTTGTAACTGTCATATTTGTTGTTTGGGAGTGATTGTGTGCTATAACTAGGAATGTGCGATATTGACAAAATGATGTCTGGATATTTTCTGTAATTTTGTTGATAATGATAATAAACAATATTATTTAATTATTTTGCATTATTTAACAATTTGTTTAACAGTCTTATTTTAGTCTTAAGTATTAAACTAGCTTGCACTTATTAAATTAATTAATCTTAAAAATATTAATATCCATCAGTTCATTATCTTTCTCTTTATCCCGCTAGTCGGTGGGCGTCCGTCAGGCCCCGACCAGCAGGGCTGGTGCCAATCGCAGCTTCATCGGGCGAAGGCTCTTGTTTGGTGAATGACTCCGCTGAAGTTTGCTGAGTGTGTGTTTTGCCTGGTTCACAATACACAACTTTTTGAGTTGACAGGTTTTTGTGCCGCTCATACTTTGTGACTGGTTGTGCTGTAATCCCGAGTCTTTCCGTTGTTGTGACTTTCACCCTGAGGAACCCTCGACTCAACTGGCTGCTGTCCATGTTTTTGCTAAACTCTCGTGAGAACTAGCTGCCTAGATATTAAACATGCTAGATGTTTGCCAGGTGTGTGCAGTAGTTCACACTACACGACTGAGCGAGCACGGAGTGATCGCCGATTTGCCTCAGAGCAGAGGTTTTGTCAGCTTTTGTCAGTTTTGTTTGTTGATACTCACTGTGCTGTATCAGATTAGTAGTGTCATACGTCTTTGTCTTGGTTCCCCCACCAGACACGCTGATTTTACGGATGTTACAGAACGTTCTGGATGAGTCTGTGTCACATACAGTAACACACTGACAGACGGACCATGTTCTCTGTCCGCACAAGCAGTGAACACAACTGTTCTCGCGAGGCTGCTGCTCAGTCTGTGGAAAATGAAAGGGTATGTTTTTCCACCTAGCAGTTCAGATGGGATAGTAGGGAGCTGGCCGGAGGGCGTTTCACGGAGGGCTCCTCTTCCTGGATGAAACGCTAGCTGGAAATACAAATTGGGCTCATTTGTTTAACACCATCGATCGACTCGTTTTGGTTAAGTAGGAGGAATAGTGGCTGAACGCCGATCGCATATTTTGATTAAAAATCGGCCAATACCCATACACACTCAATCGATCCTTCCATCTTTAATCATGGACTATATATATCACACACCCCCAGCTATAACACAGACGTATTCGGTTTTGGTTGTGTGGAGCAGCAGTGGTTTAATGTTGCTAAAGTTGGTTAAGATAAGTGTGTTCACTCTACGTCTTCACTGTAACACACCACTTATCTTCTCACTCACATTTACTCACAGGAGAACAGATTGACCATCGCTTCACTCAAAAAAGGTTTTTGGCTCACACAATCAGGCAGAGAAACTCAGAGATGCATGATCTCTTGGCGACAGCAGAGTAGTGTTGCTTTTGCAGGGAAAGTGAGTCACTGTGAGAATGATGCATCATTGAATATTTGTCTTATCTTTGTTTCTACTTCTATTGAGGAAAATGTGGTGTTTTTATCGCCCAGCCTTATTTTATACCACTTCATTTTAACTTGTGTCTCTATTGCTTTGAAGAGTGTCGTCTGAGATTTTCTCCTTTTGTTTGTGTGCATGGTATGTGGCATAGATCAGCTGAGGGGGCGCAGTTTTGCAGACTGAAAAAATGAAAAAATCAAATTAAATAGATGCAGTAAAAACTACAATCATTAAATGTAGATCTTGAATTGCTGCTGCTGTACTGTTTGTACCGGTCAGATCTGGTCTGCACGGTTCTCTAGGTTATTAGTTTTGTGCTAGCAGTGCGTGGTAGCTCTGCTGTTTGCTGATACTCACTGTATTCAGCCGCATGGTGTACTCTTAAAAAACTTATCAGATTAGTGTGTTAAATGTCTTTGTCTTGGTTCCCCAATTAAACACGTTGATTTTACTGATTTTACATCCTGGAAAATGAAAGGGTATGTATTTCCACCTAGTGTTTCAGATAGGAATTGCAAGGACCTGGCCGAAGAGGGTTTAAACGAAACGCTAGCTGGAAATACGGAAATTAAGTATAATGGTGTTTTTGTGGGTCCTGAAGCTTGCTTTTTCAGAACCGGTTCTTTTGTTTGCAATGTGTATCTGGTTTATATTGCATCTGCTGATTTTTGTTAGTGTTCTAGGCTTTCGAGTGAAGTCTATTAATAGTTCACACCAGACTTGTCATCTTGCTGAACCTCAACTGCTACATGATTAAGTAATGAACTCTGTGAGCCACTTTAAAGAAAAATATTGTCCTGGAAAGTGAACGCGGCCCTATCACCTTCAGAAAAGTTTAGGTAGGCCTGCTTACTGAATGTAAACGTTAGAGAATATTGAAATATCAAATATCAGGATATTATGTTTTGTGATATTGTATTGATTCTCAAAACCACAGTATCAATACACAGATTCCTGGCAGACAGTGAATCATTGTGTGTTGTGTTTAAACCTCTGACCACTAGATGGCAGTGTTGTAATCCATTTTCAGCTTCATTCCAACATTAACAAGCAGCACAAGGGCGCAATGCTATTGTAAGCATTGATAAACCTGTTTATACAGGGTTGTGTTTTAATAGTAGGATTTGAAAAATCACAGTATATCACTTTGCTTGCAATATTACAATTTAATACTTTGAACATGTAATGTAGTGCTTGTGTCTCTGTCCTATTTGGGTCTGCTTTAATTGCAGTCCTCAAATGAAGTATGTGATGCATATTATATAAACTGTAATATATATATATATATATATATATATATATATATATATATATATATATATATATATATATATATATATATATATATATATATGATAATGGTTATGGGTTCAAAGTGAGTGATGGGCCCCTCCTCTCAGACTGGACATTATTAAGCAGCAGTATGTTGCAAATATTTTTTTGTAGGACTAATAAAGTAGGAGAACTGGGGCACAATATTGGCAAATGTAGTGACCTATTAGCATTTCTAGACGTTTGTGTAGATTAAGTACCAAAAACGTTTGCCGTTTTGCTGTGACAGTCTCTTATCAAGCGATTATTTATTTATCTTTTTTAACAGTTAGTACTGAAACATTTCTTATTTTAATTTGTATAAGCAGAGCTAATCTGATGTAGACTTAATAAGTAGATATGCTGATTTAAACACACACCAGTATCATCTTAGTTCAACGTACTTTTCATATACGGACCCAGGAGTGAAGTGTTCATTGTGCTTTAGCAATACATAATTTACATTATGAATTAATACATACTTTCTTCGTGATGTGGGCCCTTTAATATCTGGTACTGTTTTTTGTTTTTTTTGTTTGTTTTTTTTTGTTGCCATTAGTGTACAAAACGGAGACAACTGGTAGATTTTCCAATCGCTCTCGCGTCTTCATTTGGAAACAGAAATAGCGCTCCTCTGCCCGTAGTCTCTTCTCCTTTAATTATCACCTTGAAGTGACTATGGCGCACATCTTTGAGCTTGCATTGGTGGGTTAGTGTTGCCACGTTTTGCAGAATTTGCTCTCATTTAAAGTGGGCTGTAAAAATAGTTAGTCAACGTCACCTCAGCGTCAGTCATGTCAATATTCGTTTGGTGCCAGAGACCCCATGGTGTGTTTTGTCACCAGCTGTGTTATATGCCCATATGGTGTGCCGCCCCACGTGACTGAAAAGATAGCGTTTGCTTCTTAATAATTCACACATTCTTGGGCGCACACACACACACACACCCTGAGATCAGTCTGAGAAGTGTTAATGTATCCAGGAACGGTTTTCTGTGTGGTTGGATAGTCTGTCCGTTCAGACAGTGAGACAGTGAACACACTGGTGGTTCTCGGAGGTCTCTTTTGGAATGATAATGCAGTCTCAGGGCACAGGATGTGGGAGCGAATCCCTGCAAAAAAAACATGGCCACGCATGCAGAGAAATCACATGACTCAGCAACAGTGTGTGCACATGCAGGTGCTCTGCTTGTGATAGTGCCGGCGCGTATCTAATGAACGTGCAGGGCAGCGATAAACTCCGAGGGCCAATGGACCATTGACCTTTCGAACCAGCCTCCTCTTACCGTCACCACTTAACATGATACATGTAATTACATCCACGCGTTGTAGCTTTCATTCGGCTTTACAGGGTGCTAACTAGGGGGCATGCCGTGTCATTGCTGAGGTAGGGTATCAGTCTGTTTTGCACTGTGGTAATCTTTTCTATGCCCCTATGGGATGTGCTATCAATATTTAATAATCATTTCAGCCTTTTATAAGTTATCATTTAATATCAATGCAATGCTACACAGATAACAATTTGAACTGGCCATCGCGACCAACAAGCGAGCGTGACCCTCATTTAAGAATCTGTGGCCAATGTTTATGATCATTGTTTTCTTTGGTAGACAACTGACATGATTTAGTACCAAAAACCAGTGTGGTGTTTTGAAAAAGAGAATGTTTATAAAAGTCTTTGTATTAATAAAAGCTTTGCTTTATTTTAGCTGTCACGATTGCTATTACAAAATTTGTTGCCATGTCTGACCAAATAGGCTGTGGATCTCCTGTGGGAGGCTGAAAAGCAGTTGTTTTGTTATTAATTGTATGCTATGCTTTTACAAGTGGCCACAAGTTCTGCTCTTTCAGAGGCCAAAATGTGGAATGTTGCTGTCAGGGCACCAAGCGACCGGCACCGTTGATTCCTGTTAATGAAGTTTGGCCTTAATAGGGTCAAACGATATAAGGTTCAAATTATTTGAAGTTTTTAAGGATCTTCAAATGATCACTGCAGTGGAGAGAATGCATTACCAAAATGACTTGCATGTCTCATCAGGGAGGGAGCACTAAAAGCTAAGGCTAGCAAGACACCTGGCTAGACATTTTGGCTCTTTTTCTCTGGCTAAAATATGTCCTGTGGTCATGTTTTGGTTAAGTAAAGATGAAAGATTTAAGTTATTAAATATAAGTTAATTTCAGATCTGAGTCAATTGTTACACCAAGATTTTTGGCTACTGAACCAGGAACTACAGCGAAGTCAGCAAGATTTAACATTAAATCTGAACATTTAGTCCGAGCAGCCTTTGGGCCGAGGAGGAGAACTTCCGTTTTATCTGGGTTCAAAAGAAGGAAGTTCTGTAGCATCCAAAGTCTAATATCTCTTACACAATCTTCTATCTTATCTAATCTGGATTTATCATCTGGTTTGGCTGATACGTACAGCTGTGTATCATCGGCATAACAGTGGAAACTAATTCCATGTCTATTTATAACTGAGCCTAATGGTAGCATATATAGTGTAAATAACAGAGGACCTAAAACAGAACCTTGTGGAACTCCATATTTTACTCTTGTATAATTAGATGATACATTATTTATCTTTACAAACTGAAAGCGATCGCTAAGGTAAGATGTGAACCAGGATAACGCTGTTCCTGTGATTCCAACTATATTTTCTAGCCTGTCCAAGAGAATAGTGTGACCTATAGTGTCAAAAGCTGCACTTAGATCTAGTAACACCAGTAGAGATACGTGGCCCTGATCAGAAGCAAGAAGATCATTTGTTATCTTAACTAAAGCTGTCTCTGTGCTGTGATGTGGCCTAAAACCAGATTGGAATTTTTCATGTATGTTGTTCTTATGTAGATGAGAACAGAGTTGTCGAGCTACAGCCTTTTCTAAAATCTTAGAGATAAAAGGTAAATTGGAAATAGGTCTATAACTGGACAGTTCTCTGGGGTCAAGATTTGGCTTCTTTATCAAGGGTTTTATCACAGCTAGTTTAAAAGACTTAGGTACATGACCCAGACTAAGAGAAGAGTTGATGATAGTTAAGATAGGTTTAATAATAGCTGGTAATACTTGTTTCAATAGGCTTGTTGGAATCATATCGAGTGTGCATGTAGCAGAATTTGAGGAAGAGATAAGTTTTTCTAGTTCTGTCTGCTGAAGTGGACAGAATGTTTCTAGTCTTTCTTCTAAAACCACATTTTGTGCTGTCTCAGCCAAACCGGATTACTGGATAGGTTACTGGTGTCAGTTGAACTTTTTGTCTAACATTCTCGATTTTGCTATTGAAAAAGTTCATGAAATCATTGCCGCTGTGGTTGGCGGGTATCTGAGGTTCTGTTCCAGATTTTTGGTAAGTTTTGCGATGGTGCTAAATAAAACTCTAGGATTGTTTTTGTTGTGTTCGATGAGTGTGGACAGGTATGCTGAGCGTGTTTTAATAAGTGCCTTTCTGTAACTGCTAAGGCTGTCCTTCCAAGCAGAGTGAAGTACCTCCAGCTTGGTCACTCTCCATTTGCGCTCTAATTTCCGTACTGTCTGTCTTAAGGTGCGTATTTCATTGTTGTACCACGGAGCGAGCTTTTTCTGTTGCGTCCTTTTAGCTTTTATAGGTGCAACATTGTCTAAAGTTAATCGGAGCGTATTTTCTACGCAGTCAGTTAGTCTGTCTAGCTCTGTTGGGTCTGAAGGAGAAGCTATAGTTGATAAATCTGGAAGAGTTTCAATAAAGTGCTGAGATGTATTTGGCATTATTGAACGTTTCATGCAATAACGGGGTGATGTACATACATTTTTACTAAGACTCAGTTCATATGAAATTAGGTAGTGATCTGAAACTACTGAAGTCTGTGAACGAACAGTAAGATTATGTATATCAACACCTAAAGTCAAAACTAGATCTAGTGTGTGATTACAGGAATGTGTAGGTCCTATTACATTCTGAGTGAGGCCTACAGAGTCTAAGATAGATGAGAAAGCCTTTTTTAATGGATCTGCTGAGTTTTCAAAGTGAATATTAAAATCTCCTACAATTATTAGTTTCTCAGTGCTCACTGCTAGATCTGCAACAAGGTCACTGAATTCTTTTAAGAACTCTGAATAAGGTCCTGGTGGTCTATAAATGCTGACTAGGGTGACTACACTTCTATTAGTGGTCGGATTGGTGATGTTTATGAGAAGAATTTCAAAAGAATTTAAAGTGAGACTGTGTTTCTTAATCATGTCTAATGAATTTTTATGAATGACACATATACCCCCTCCTTTACCGGACAGTCTGGGGCTGTGTACATACTTATAGCCTATAGGAGTGGCTTCATTTAATGCCAAATATTCCTCAGGTTTAATCCATGTTTCTACGAGACAAACATTTTTTTACATCAAAATAAGAGCCTTAGAGTTCAGGGATCTTATATTAAACAAACCAAACTTTAGTTCAGAGATGCTGCAGCTGGATACTGGGTCTGATATTTTTATATTAATTAGGTTATCTGGACAAGCTGTTCGAGAATTTCTGAGTCAATGACACAGTCTCAATATATCTGTTTCTAGGTAACAAATCTCTGTCGGCAACGGTTACAGTCTCGGTATATCTGTATCTAAGTAACAACTCTGTCGGTAACAGTTACAGTCTCACTATTACTATATCTAGGTAAAGACTGTTTATCGTCGCTACTTCCGTGGCCTCCGTTGTGCAGTCAGCGGACAGCCCTCTCGATGTTCCGTGAGAGGACGAACGCTCCGCGATGGCTGGGGTGCAGGCCATCCCTCCGGTAGAGCGCTGGCTGCTCCCAGAACGAAGCCCAGTTTTCCACGTATCCGAGACCGTTGATAGCACACCAACCGCGGAGCCAGGACTGCAGCACGAAGAGCCTGCTGAACCGCTCCGATCCTCTCCTGTAGGTGGGCAGGGGGCCGGAGATGACGATCCTGGCATCGGTCGCCTTCCTCGCGGTGTCCAGCAGCGAACGGTAGTGCTCCTTCAGGACCTCGCTACGCCGGGCAGAGATGTCGTTGGTCCCGACGTGGATGACCACGGTCTCGAAGGCGTTTCGTCTGAGGGCCGAGGGTAGACGCCTAGCGATGTCCAGGACACGAGCTCCTGGAAAACATGACACACTGGCGCGAGGTAGTTTAACGTGGCGGACTATGGAGCTACCGATAACAAATACCTGTCCGGAGGGCTGAGACGCTGGTGCGGGAGCCGAGGTCCGAGACGCCGGTGTGCGCGGTGAGCTGAGGACCGAGAACCGGTTGAAGGAGGTGAAGATGGGCTGGGGTGGCGGTGAGGGCCTGCTGGGCCTTCGGCGTTGCCGCTCCCAGACTCCGTGCGGCGGGGGGGCTGGCGACCGCTGGGATGCGGCGGGACGAGGCCGGAGCAATCGAAGAGAGAAGAAAAGCGTGAGATGTGTCAAGTTAATAATTCGCTAATTTGCTAGTTCAGGTGGAGTTTCAGGTGCTGCTCGCTCTGTCGTTTGTTCTGGGAGAGAGGGAGAAAAGAAAAACAGAGAGAAAAACGTGAGATGAGTCGAAGTTAACAAAAATAGAGGAAAATCGAGGTTAGCGAAAATGGAGGTTAGCAGTCCGCTAATTTGCTAGTTCAGTAGGCATTTCAGGCACTGCTGCTCGCTCTGCTCGCTCTGACGCTGCTGCTCGCCCAGGAGCTCACTAGGTCAAATGGATCAGCCATTTAATGAGTTTGTATTGACTATTTTAAGCCAGATCAGTGATGTCTATTACTGAGGCTGTTTAGATTTTCATTGCAATAATACTGTGTAATTGGAGTGATTTATTGTTCTATCTGTCACGGTAAAAAGTAACAACCTGTTTATATGGAACGAATGCTGATACTGAAGCTGTACTTCAGTACTAGAGTTGTGTTTAAAAAGATCTTCTATTGAAAGATCATCTATTGAATAATCCGATATCGATTCGTATAAACCTGATATTGATCTTTAAAATTAGCATTCCAGCCCCCCCTTATTATTTTCTAATATTTTTATCATTTAATTCTTTATCATTTAAATCATTTAAGTAATGTTTTACACATGAAGTTCTTTATTTTAGCTTTCTTGATTAAATATTGATTCTAATTTTAATGTATTTTCAGTCCCTTTAAGTTGTAAATGCTCGGATGCATTGTAAATGAGGGTTACCCTCAATGTATTACCGAGGGAAAATAAAGGTTGATTGACATTAGAGTCGCAGTATGCGCTGTCTCAAAGAGATTTAATCATGCTTTGTCTGTCTGCTGATTGCGTTTAATATAACTGTGTGGATGGTCACTGAGGTAGCCATTGAGTGAATGATTCTGATTTAAATATTAAGGCTACAGTGTTCTCTCAAACATAATTTGGCTAAAAGGGCATTATGCCTTTTTTAAGTAATGATCTTTCAGTCCAGCTATGACTATTCGCACAAATAAATTAGTGTTGGTAGCGTTGATGTTGGAGATTTTTCCAGCTTTAGAGGATGTTAAACAAATGAGTGTTCTTCCAGTGAACTACTTCTAGTTGGCCACTTCTGCTGTATTGGGCTGTTTTTTGATTCTGTGTTGGTGTGAAAATGAGCGACTACTGCTTCATTTTGTTCACATCACAATATTTTATTCCATTAATGGGGCAACGAGGTTAGTTGCTATAGGGATTGGATTGCGGCTCAAGTTTCAAGTTTATTTGTCATTTGCACATCATGTAGGACATAACATGCATTGAAATATTTGGGGTGAGGCTCAGATATACTCTACAGCAGGGCAGCATTATAAATGTAAAACAGTACAAACATACAATAAATAGACAATATTAAAGTAAAAATATACAATAAAATATACAATAGTTATAACTGAAATATTTAAAGGACTATACAATACACAAGATATATACTTACGATATACAGGAGGACATCTGTGAAAATGTTTTGCATAGGCAGGTTATCTAAGAAGACATATCTATTTAAAGTGACTTAGTGATATGACGATATTGTCCATAGCAGCGATATCAGAATAAATAATATAAAGTGAACAATGTAGCAGTGGTCGAGTGAACTGGGGTCTTTCAGCCTCACAGTTTGTTCAGGAGCCTGACAGCCTGTGGGTAGAAGCTGTTCAGTAGGCGTGTTGTTTTGGCCTGGATGCTGCGGAATCTCCTGCCTGATGGCAGTATGGTGAACAGGCCGTGTGCTGGGTGACCGCTGTCTGACCTGATCTTCTGGATTTTCCTCAGGCAGCGGGACTGATAGATGTCCTGTAAGGCTGGTAGTTTGTTCCTCAGGCACTGGGACTGGTAGATGTCCTGTAAGGCTGGTAGTTTGTTCTTCAGGCACCGGGACTGGTAGATGTCCTGTAAGGCTGGTAGTTTGTTCCTCAGGCAGCGGGACTGGTAGATGTCCTGTAAGGCTGGTAGTTTGTTCCTCAGGCAGCGGGACTGATAGATGTCCTGTAAGGCTGGTAGTTTGTTCCTCAGGCAGCGGGACTGATAGATGTCCTGTAAGGCTGGTAGTTTGTTCTTCAGGCACCGGGACTGGTAGATGTCCTGTAAGGCTGGTAGTTTGTTCCTCAGGCAGCGGGACTGGTAGATGTCCTGTAAGGCTGGTAGTTTGTTCCTCAGGCACCGGGACTGGTAGATGTCCTGCAAGGCTGGTAGTTTGTTCCTCAGGCACCGGGACTGGTAGATGTCCTGCAAGGCTGGTAGTTTGTTCCTCAGGCAGCGGGACTGATAGATGTCCTGTAAGGCTGGTAGTTTGTTCCTCAGGCAGCGGGACTGGTAGATGTCCTGTAAGGCTGGTAGTTTGTTCCTCAGGCAGCGGGACTGATAGATGTCCTGTAAGGCTGGTAGTTTGTTCCTCAGGCAGCGGGACTGGTAGATGTCCTGTAAGGCTGGTAGTTTGTTCCTCAGGCAGCAGGACTGATAGATGTCCTGTAAGACTGGTAGTTTGTTCCTCAGGCAGCGGGACTGATAGATGTCCTGTAAGGCTGGTAGTTTGTTCCTCAGGCAGCGGGACTGGTAGATGTCCTGTAAGGCTGGTAGTTTGTTCCTCAGGCAGCGGGACTGATAGATGTCCTGTAAGGCTGGTAGTTTGTTCCTCAGGCAGCGGGACTGATAGATGTCCTGTAAGGCTGGTAGTTTGTTCCTCAGGCAGCGGGACTGATAGATGTCCTGTAAGGCTGGTAGTTTGTTCCTCAGACAGCAGGACTGGTAGATGTCCTGTAAGACTGGTAGTTTGTTCCTCAGACAGCAGGACTGGTAGATGTCCTGTAAGGCTGGTAGTTTGTTCCTCAGGCACCAGGACTGGTAGATGTCCTGTAAGGCTGGTAGTTTGTTGTCTATGATGTATTCTGCTGTCCTCACCACTCCTTTTAGGGCCTTGCGGTCGCAGGCAGTGCAGCTGCCGTACCAGACAGTGATGCAGCCCGTTAGGATGCTCTCTATAGTGCATCTATAGAAGCTGGTGAGGAGATCAGGAGGCAGTCCAAACTTCCTGAGCCTGCGCAGGAAGAAGAGACTCTGACGGGCAGATGTGGAGGGACCAGGTGAGGTCATCAGAGAGGCGAACGCCGAGGAACTTAACACTGCTGACTCTCTCCACTTCAGCCCCGTTGATGTAAAGGGGAGAGTGACCACCCTTCTGCTGCTTCCTGTAGTCCACAATCATCTCCTTCGTTTTGCTGATGTTTAGACGGAGATTGTTGTCGTGGCTCCACTCTGACAGAGCGCTGACCTCGTCTCTATAGGCTGTTTCATCTCCATCTGTGATGAGGCCTAGGATGGTAGTGTCATCAGCGAATTTGAAGATGAGGTTGGAGGAGTGTTTGGCTACACATTCATGAGTGTACAGGGAATACAGGAGGGGGCTGAGTACACATCCCTGGGGGGCCCCCGTGCTCAGAGTCAAAGTGGAAGAGATGCTGTCACCCACCCTCACCACCTGCTGTCTGCTCGTCAGGAAGTCCAGTATCCAGTTGCAGAGATGAGAGTTCAAGCCCAAGTCTTTGAGCTTCGGGATGAGTTTGGCTGGGATGATTGTGTTGAATGCTGAGCTGTAATCTATGAACAGCATTCTCACATACGTGTTCTTCCTGTCCAAGTGTGTGAGAGCAGTGTGTACTGTTAGTGCAATGGCCTCGTCTGTGGATCTGTTGGAGCGGTATGCAAACTGGTGAGTGTCCATGTTGGCAGGAAGCATAGAACAGATGTGAGCTTTGACCAGCCGCTCAAAGCACTTCATAGCTGTTGATGTCAGTGCAACAGGGCGGTAGTCATTCAGACAGGTGACAGAAGGTTTCTTGGGAACTGGAACAATGATGGTTTCTTTAAAGCACGTAGGAACCACTGACAGTCTTAGGGAGAGGTTAAAGATGTCGGTGAAAACCTCAGCCAGCTGGTTGGCACATGCTTTAAGTACACGACTGTGTACACCATCAGGACCTGGAGCCTTGCGTGGGTTAACTGCCCTGAAGGATTTCACCACCTCAGACAGGGAGATGGTCAGTGTGCAGCTCTCCTGTTGTATTGGGAGATTTTCAGCAGGGGAGGTGTTGTTTGCCTCAAAGCGAGCATAATGTGCATTAAGCTCATCTGCAAGTGAGGAGGGTGACCCCCTATCACAACTTATACCTCCTTTATAATCAGTGATGGTGCGCAGTCCACTCCACATACGTCTGAGATCAGAGCAGAGGAAGTTGGATTCAACTCTGTCCCTGTGGTTCCGTTTGGCTAACCTGATGGTCCTCTGAAGGTCATATCTGGCCTTCTTGTAGCTAGCCAGATCACCAGAGTTGTAGGCAGAGGTTCGAGCTCTTAGTTTGGCACGAACCTCAGCGTTGATCCAGGGTTTCTGATTTGGAAATGTTCTGACATTGATTTTTGGCACAATGTCGTCAGTGCATTTACTGATGTAACTTGTGATGGAGTCAGTGTATTCGTTGATGTCACTGCCAGCTGCATCATGAAACATCTTCCAGTCTGTGGATTCAAAGCAGTCTTGTAGTGTGAAGATGGCCTCCTCACTCCATTGATAGACTGATCTGAGAACTGTTTTTTTCTGTTTAAGTCGTTGTTTGTAAGCAGGCAGGAGAAGAATGGAGGTGTAATCCGCTTTGCCAAAGGCAGGGCGGGGGAGGAGTTTGTAACAGTACTTAAGTGCTGTATAGCAGTGGTCAAGAGTCTGTTCTCCTCGGGTTGGAAATTTAATGTGCTGATAGTATTTGGGCAGAACCTTCTTCAGGTTTGCCCTGTTAAAATCCCCAACCACAATAAAAGCAGCCTCTGGATCAGTGTTCTCATGTCTATTGATGAGCTCATACAGAACTTCCAATGCACGTGACTTATCAGCCTGAGGTGGGATGTAGACTGTAGTGAGGATGACTGAGCTGAAGTCTCTGGGCAGAAAAAAAGGTCGAACTTTGACCATTAGGAGTTCAATGACTGGAGAGCAGTGACTGGCTAGAACTGCTACATCTGTCCCCCATCGAGAGTTCACCATAACACACACCCCGCCGCCTCTGCCCTTACCAGAGTCCAGAGTTCTGTCCTGCCGGTAGATGGAGAAGCCGGCCGGTGTGATGCCGTTGTTGGGTATAGCGGTGGTAGCCACGTCTCTGTGAGCGCAGCAGCTCTCGACGTCGCGGTGAAACTTGATCCGCGTGTTCAGCTCGTCTATTTTGTTCTCCAGCGATTGAACATTTGCGAGCAGAATACTGGGAAGTGGAGGTTGAAGCACCGTTTCCTGGTCCTGCATAGCACAACGGCGCGTCTGCCCCTCTTGCGCTTCTTCCTGCCTCGCCGGCGCGCGCGTGTTAGAAAACAAAGGAGCGAGGAAGCCACGGAGGGGCAGCTGCTCGCGCTCGTGTGTGAGTTTGTGTTAAAGTCCGTCTTGAGTGATGATCGGATGTTCAGAAGAGTTTGCCGATCATATTGAATAATCCCAGATGCGACATGTACAAAAACACTTAGAAACAGGACAATAAATCACAAAAAGCTGTAGAGTTTACCCGGAGCTCTCACCAGTGCGGCCATTCTGCGGCGCACCGGAACCGGAAAGCCAGTCAAAGCTCCATGACTACAAATAGCTTTTGATGTTAAATGTTTTAGAGCTGAGAGGCAGACAGAAATGATCTACTTCCGACAGCATGCCAACAAATTAACGCGCTGCTGGGGATAATTAAAAGCTAAATTATTAAATGACTCAATTTTCTCTGCCGGGAAGAGAAGGAGCCTACTGACAGGGGTCTGTTTATGAATCATGTAGGCGCCTGTTTATGATATGCAATATTTGAATGAGGACAATATTAATGAAATGTTGTGTTGCCAATTATGCTAACACAGCTGTACTAGGAGGCTGTTTGTTGTTATATTGTTCATAACAATTTGCATAAATCACTGATGAAGCTGTATCCAGCGCTTTGCCTGTTACTGATTTCCTGCTGCTGAGTTTTAGTGCCAGTTAAGCTTTTTAACGTTAGTGTGCTGCCCTAATTTAAGCAGTGCCTTAGAGTACGGACTATAAACATGTTTTTTGAACGGAGTGACACAGTGATGAGTCTGTCTGTACCTCTGAGTACCACCCTGAGTCCTTGCAGATGCTGTCGCAGGCTTGGAGTTTGCTCTGTATCCATGGAGACCGTGGATAAAGAAAACACTTCGCACCAGATGCTGGCTCGGAGTCGCTGTTCACAGGCATTGATGGCGGCGTTTATCTAAATCAGAGTGGTGTTATTTGATTCCGCCTGCATGCCGGCTCGGGTGAATGAAAACCGATCCGTCGTGCTTCTGAATGAGTGGCTGCTGTCGCCCAGAGTTGGACTGTTTTAGAGGAGCAATGCATAACGATACTTACAGAATTAAATAAACAAGTGCTCGGTGTACTTCCGCCATGGCTTTGGGATGTAAAGAGCTTACGGTACAGCACAAGTGTGTTCATTAAAAAGATTGACGCTTGATGGCAGTGTGCTATAAACTCGGAGTAGGATTGTCCGATGTAGACAAAAATTATATCTGGAAACAGTTTCTGTAAGAAATGATATTGCATTATTTAAAAATGTGTTTGTAATAGTCTTACATTTTACTAGCTTACACTTCTTAAAGGATATTAATATCCATCCATCTGTTATCTCCTGCTTTATTCCGCTAGTCTGGGTCAGCGGAGGGACTGGAGCCAATCCCAGCGTCATCGGGTGAAGACTCTTCTTTAGTGAATGACAGGCTGAAGTGTTTTGCCAGACACCTTAGCTGGTTTAGGTGCTCCTGAAGCTCTTCATACTCCTCATACTCTGTTCATACTCTGTTCATACTCCTCATACTCTGTTCATACTCTGTTCATACTCCTCATACTCTGTTCATACTCCTCATACTCTGTTCATACTCTGTTCATACTCCTCATACTCTGTTCATACTCTGTTCATACTCCTCATACTCTGTTCATACTCTGTTCATACTCTGTTCATACTCCTCATACTCTGTTCATACTCTGTTCATACTCCTCATACTCTGTTCATACTCCTCATACTCTGTTCTTACTCCTCATACTCTGTTCATACTCTGTTCATACTCTGTTCATACTCTGCTCATACTCTTCATACTCTGTTCATACTCTGTTCATACTCCTCATACTCTGTTCATACTCCTCATACTCTGTTCATACTCCTCATACTCTGTTCATACTCCTCATACTCTGTTCATACTCTGTTCATACTCTGTTCATACTCCTCATACTCTGCTCATACTCTTCATACTCTGTTCATACTCCTCATACTCTGTTCATACTCTGTTCATACTCTCTTCATACTCTCTTCATACTCTCTTCATACTCATACTCTGTTCATACTCTTCATACTCTGTTCATACTCTTCATACTCTGTTCTTACTCCTCATACTCTGTTCATACTCTGTTCATACTCTGTTCATACTCTGTTCATACTCTCTTCATACTCCTCATACTCTGTTCATACTCTTTTCATACTCCTCATACTCTGTTCATACTCCTCATACTCTGTTCATACTCTGTTCATACTCTTCATACTCTGTTCATACTCCTCATACTCTGTTCATACTCCTCATACTCTGTTCATACTCTTCATACTCTGTTCATACTCTCTTCATACTCCTCATACTCTGTTCATACTCTTCATACTCTGTTCTTACTCCTCATACTCTGTTCATACTCTCTTCATACTCTCTTCATACTCCTCATACTCTGTTCATACTCTGTTCATACTCTGTTCATACTCTGTTCATACTCTGTTCATACTCCTCATACTCTGTTCATACTCCTCATACTCTGTTCATACTCTGTTCATACTCTGTTCATACTCTGTTCATACTCTGTTCATACTCTTCATACTCTTCATACTCTTCATACTCTGTTCATACTCTGTTCATACTCTGTTCATACTCTTCATACTCTTCATACTCTGTTCATACTCTGTTCATACTCTGTTCATACTCTGTTCATACTCCTCATACTCTGTTCATACTCTGTTCATACTCCTCATACTCTGTTCATACTCTGTTCATACTCTTCATACTCTGTTCATACTCCTCATACTCTGTTCATACTCTGTTCATACTCCTCATACTCTGCTCATACTCTTCATACTCTGTTCATACTCCTCATACTCTGTTCATACTCTCTTCATACTCTCTTCATACTCATACTCTGTTCATACTCTTCATACTCTGTTCATACTCTTCATACTCTGTTCTTACTCCTCATACTCTGTTCATACTCTGTTCATACTCCTCATACTCTGTTCATACTCTTCATACTCTGTTCATACTCCTCATACTCCTCATACTCTGTTCATACTCCTCATACTCTGTTCATACTCTGTTCATACTCTTCAAACTCTGTTCATACTCCTCATACTCTGTCCATACTCTGTTCATACTCTTCATACTCTGTTCATACTCCTCATACTCTGTTCATACTCTGTTCATACTCTTCATACTCTGTTCATACTCCTCATACTCTGTTCATACTCCTCATACTCTGTTCATACTCTCTTCATACTCTGTTCATACTCTCTTCATACTCTCTTCATACTCATACTCTGTTCATACTCTTCATACTCTGTTCATACTCTTCATACTCTGTTCTTACTCCTCATACTCTGTTCATACTCTGTTCATACTCTGTTCATACTCTGTTCATACTCTGTTCATACTCTCTTCATACTCCTCATACTCTGTTCATACTCTCTTCATACTCCTCATACTCTGTTCATACTCCTCATACTCTGTTCATACTCTGTTCATACTCTGTTCATACTCTGTTCATACTCTTCATACTCTGTTCATACTCTTCATACTCTGTTCATACTCCTCATACTCTGTTCATACTCCTCATACTCTGTTCATACTCTTCATACTCTGTTCATACTCTCTTCATACTCCTCATACTCTGTTCATACTCTTCATACTCTGTTCATACTCCTCATACTCTGTTCATACTCTCTTCATACTCTCTTCATACTCTCTTCATACTCCTCATACTCTGTTCATACTCTGTTCATACTCTGTTCATACTCTGTTCATACTCTGTTCATACTCTGTTCATACTCCTCATACTCTGTTCATACTCCTCATACTCTGTTCATACTCTGTTCATACTCTGTTCATACTCTGTTCATACTCTTCATACTCTTCATACTCTGTTCATACTCTGTTCATACTCTTCATACTCTGTTCATACTCTTCATACTCTGTTCATACTCTGTTCATACTCTGTTCATACTCTGTTCATACTCCTCATACTCTGTTCATACTCCTCATACTCTGTTCATACTCTGTTCATACTCCTCATACTCCGTTCATACTCTGTTCATACTCTTCATACTCTGTTCATACTCCTCATACTCTGTTCATACTCTGTTCATACTCCTCATACTCTGCTCATACTCTTCATACTCTGTTCATACTCCTCATACTCTGTTCATACTCTGTTCATACTCTCTTCATACTCTCTTCATACTCATACTCTGTTCA
This sequence comes from Megaleporinus macrocephalus, assembly GCA_021613375.1. Taxonomy (NCBI): domain Eukaryota; kingdom Metazoa; phylum Chordata; class Actinopteri; order Characiformes; family Anostomidae; genus Megaleporinus; species Megaleporinus macrocephalus. The sequence goes on along the minus strand of CM038714.1, from coordinate 13,431,140 downwards.
TACTCTTCATACTCTGTTCATACTCTTCATACTCTGTTCTTACTCCTCATACTCTGTTCATACTCTGTTCATACTCCTCATACTCTGTTCATACTCTTCATACTCTGTTCATACTCCTCATACTCCTCATACTCTGTTCATACTCCTCATACTCTGTTCATACTCTGTTCATACTCTTCAAACTCTGTTCATACTCCTCATACTCTGTCCATACTCTGTTCATACTCTTCATACTCTGTTCATACTCCTCATACTCTGTTCATACTCTGTTCATACTCTTCATACTCTGTTCATACTCCTCATACTCTGTTCATACTCCTCATACTCTGTTCATACTCTCTTCATACTCTGTTCATACTCTCTTCATACTCTGTTCATACTCTGTTCATACTCTTCATACTCTGTTCATACTCTGTTCATACTCTCTTCATACTCCTCATACTCTGTTCATACTCTTCATACTCTGTTCATACTCTTCATACTCTGTTCATACTCTGTTCATACTCTTCATACTCTGTTCATACTCTTCATACTCTGTTCATACTCCTCATACTCCTCATACTCTGTTCATACTCCTCATACTCTGTTCATACTCTTCATACTCTGTTCATACTCTTCATACTCTGTTCATACTCCTCATACTCTGTTCATACTCTGTTCATACTCTTCATACTCTGTTCATACTCCTCATACTCTGTTCATACTCTGTTCATACTCTTCATACTCTGTTCATACTCCTCATACTCTGTTCATACTCCTCATACTCTGTTCATACTCTCTTCATACTCCTCATACTCTGTTCATACTCTTCATACTCTGTTCTTACTCCTCATACTCTGTTCATACTCTCTTCATACTCTCTTCATACTCCTCATACTCTGTTCATACTCTGTTCATACTCCTCATACTCTGTTCATACTCTGTTCATACTCCTCATACTCTGTTCATACTCCTCATACTCTGTTCATACTCTGTTCATACTCTGTTCATACTCTGTTCATACTCCTCATACTCTGTTCATACTCCTCATACTCTGTTCATACTCTTCATACTCTGGTTATACTCCTCATACTCTGTTCATACTCCTCATACTCTGTTCATACTCTTCATACTCTGTTCATACTCCTCATACTCTGTTCATACTCTCTTCATACTCCTCATACTCTGTTCATACTCCTCATACTCTGTTCATACTCTCATACTCCTGTTCATACTCTGTTCATACTCTGTTCATACTCCTCATACTCTGTTCCATTACTCTGTTCATACTCCTCATACTCTGTTCATACTCCTCATACTCTGTTCATACTCTGTTCATACTCTGTTCATACTCTGTTCATACTCTGTTCATACTCCTCATACTCTGTTCATACTCTGTTCATACTCTGTTCATACTCTTCATACTCTGTTCATACTCCTCATACTCTGCTCATACTCTTCATACTCTGTTCATACTCCTCATACTCTGTTCATACTCTGTTCATACTCATACTCTGTTCATACTCTTCATACTCTGTTCATACTCTTCATACTCTGTTCTTACTCCTCATACTCTGTTCATACTCTGTTCATACTCTTCATACTCTGTTCATACTCTTCATACTCTGTTCATACTCCTCATACTCTGTTCATACTCCTCATACTCTGTTCATACTCTGTTCATACTCTTCATACTCTGTTCATACTCCTCATACTCTGTTCATACTCTGTTCATACTCTTCATACTCTGTTCATACTCCTCATACTCTGTTCATACTCCTCATACTCTGTTCATACTCTCTTCATACTCCTCATACTCTGTTCATACTCTGTTCATACTCTGTTCATACTCTGTTCATACTCTTCATACTCTGTTCATACTCTGTTCATACTCTCTTCATGCTCCTCATACTCTGTTCATACTCTTCATACTCTGTTCATACTCTTCATACTCTGTTCATACTCCTCATACTCTGTTCATACTCTGTTCATACTCTTCATACTCTGTTCATACTCTTCATACTCTGTTCATACTCCTCATACTCCTCATACTCTGTTCATACTCCTCATACTCTGTTCATACTCTGTTCATACTCTTCATACTCTGTTCATACTCATCATACTCTGTTCATACTCTGTTCATACTCTTCATACTCTGTTCATACTCCTCATACTCTGTTCATACTCTGTTCATACTCCTCATACTCTGTTCATACTCTGTTCATACTCCTCATACTCTGTTCATACTCCTCATACTCTGTTCATACTCTGTTCATACTCTGTTCATACTCTGTTCATACTCCTCATGCTCTGTTCATACTCCTCATACTCTGTTCATACTCTTCATACTCTGTTCATACTCTGTTCATACTCCTCATACTCTGTTCATACTCCTCATACTCTGTTCATACTCTTCATACTCTGTTCATACTCCTCATACTCTGTTCATACTCTCTTCATACTCCTCATACTCCTCATACTCTGTTCATACTCTGTTCATACTCTGTTCATACTCTGTTCATACTCTGTTCATACTCCTCATACTCTGTTCATACTCCTCATACTCTGTTCATACTCTGTTCATACTCTGTTCATACTCTGTTCATACTCTGTTCATACTCCTCATACTCTGTTCATACTCTGTTCATACTCCTCATACTCTGTTCATACTCCTCATACTCTGTTCATACTCCTCATACTCTGTTCATACTCTGTTCATACTCTGTTCATACTCTGTTCATACTCTGTTCATACTCCTCATACTCTGTTCATACTCCTCATACTCTGTTCATACTCCTCATACTTTGTTCATACTCCTCATACTCTGTTCATACTCCTCATACTCTGTTCATACTCCTCATACTCTGTTCATACTCTGTTCATACTCTGTTCATACTCTGTTCATACTCCTCATACTCTGTTCATACTCTGTTCATACTCTGTTCATACTCCTCATACTCTGTTCATACTCTGTTCATACTCTTCATACTCTGTTCATACTCTTCATACTCTTCATACTCTGTTCATACTCTGTTCATACTCTGTTCATACTCCTCATACTCTGTTCATACTCTGTTCATACTCTGTTCATACTCTGTTCATACTCTGTTCATACTCCTCATACTCTGTTCATACTCTGTTCATACTCCTCATACTCTGTTCATACTCTGTTCATACTCCTCATACTCTGTTCATACTCCTCATACTCTGTTCATACTCTGTTCATACTCTCTTCATACTCCTCATACTCTGTTCATACTCTCTTCATACTCTCTTCATACTCTCTTCATACTCTTCATACTCTGTTCATACTCTGTTCATACTCTGTTCATACTCTTCATACTCTGTTCATACTCTTCATACTCTGTTCATACTCTGTTCATACTCTTCATACTCTGTTCATACTCTGTTCATACTCTTCATACTCTTCATACTCTGTTCATACTCTCTTCATACTCCTCATACTCTGTTCATACTCTCTTCATACTCTGTTCATACTCTGTTCATACTCTCTTCATACTCTGTTCATACTCCTCATACTCTGTTCATACTCTGTTCATACTCTGCTCATACTCCTCATATTCTGTTCATACTCCTCATACTCTGTTCATACTCTGTTCATACTCCTCATACTCCGTTCATACTCTGTTCATACTCTTCATACTCTGTTCATACTCCTCATACTCTGTTCATACTCTGTTCATACTCATCATACTCTGTTCATACTCTGTTCATACTCTTCATACTCTGTTCATACTCCTCATACTCTGTTCATACTCTGTTCATACTCCTCATACTCTGTTCATACTCTGTTCATACTCTGTTCATACTCCTCATACTCTGTTCATACTCTTCATACTCTGTTCTTACTCCTCATACTCTGTTCATACTCTCTTCATACTCCTCATACTCTGTTCATACTCTGTTCATACTCCTCATACTCTGTTCATACTCTGTTCATACTCCTCATACTCTGTTCATACTCCTCATACTCTGTTCATACTCTGTTCATACTCCTCATACTCTGTTCATACTCCTCATACTCTGTTCATACTCTGTTCATACTCTGTTCATACTCTGTTCATACTCCTCATGCTCTGTTCATACTCCTCATACTCTGTTCATACTCCTCATAATCTGTTCATACTCCTCATACTCTGTTCATACTCCTCATACTCTGTTCATACTCTTCATACTCTGTTCATACTCCTCATACTCTGTTCATACTCTCTTCATACTCTCTTCATACTCCTCATACTCCTCATACTCTGTTCATACTCTGTTCATACTCTGTTCATACTCTGTTCATACTCTGTTCATACTCCTCATACTCTGTTCATACTCCTCATACTCTGTTCATACTCTGTTCATACTCTGTTCATACTCTGTTCATACTCTGTTCATACTCCTCATACTCTGTTCATACTCTGTTCATACTCCTCATACTCTGTTCATACTCCTCATACTCTGTTCATACTCCTCATACTCTGTTCATACTCTGTTCATACTCTGTTCATACTCTGTTCATACTCCTCATACTCTGTTCATACTCCTCATACTCTGTTCATACTCCTCATACTTTGTTCATACTCCTCATACTCTGTTCATACTCCTCATACTCTGTTCATACTCCTCATACTCTGTTCATACTCCTCATACTCTGTTCATACTCTGTTCATACTCTGTTCATACTCTGTTCATACTCCTCATACTCTGTTCATACTCTGTTCATACTCTGTTCATACTCCTCATACTCTGTTCATACTCTGTTCATACTCTTCATACTCTGTTCATACTCTTCATACTCTTCATACTCTGTTCATACTCTGTTCATACTCTGTTCATACTCCTCATACTCTGTTCATACTCTGTTCATACTCTGTTCATACTCTGTTCATACTCCTCATACTCTGTTCATACTCTGTTCATACTCCTCATACTCTGTTCATACTCTGTTCATACTCCTCATACTCTGTTCATACTCCTCATACTCTGTTCATACTCTGTTCATACTCTCTTCATACTCCTCATACTCTGTTCATACTCTCTTCATACTCTCTTCATACTCTCTTCATACTCTCTTCATACTCTGTTCATACTCTGTTCATACTCTGTTCATACTCTTCATACTCTGTTCATACTCTGTTCATACTCTGTTCATACTCTTCATACTCTGTTCATACTCTGTTCATACTCTTCATACTCTTCATACTCTGTTCATACTCTCTTCATACTCCTCATACTCTGTTCATACTCTCTTCATACTCTGTTCATACTCTCTTCATACTCTGTTCATACTCCTCATACTCTGTTCATACTCTGTTCATACTCTGCTCATACTCCTCATATTCTGTTCATACTCTGTTCATACTCTGTTCATACTCTGTTCATACTCCTCATACTCTGTTTATACTCCTCATACTCTGTTTATACTCCTCATACTCTGTTTATACTCCTCATACTCTGTTCATACTCTGTTCATACTCTGTTCATACTCTGTTCATACTCTGTTCATACTCCTCATACTCTGTTCGTACTCTGTTCATACTCCTCATACTCTGTTCATACTCTGTTCATACTCCTCATACTCTGTTCATACTCTGTTCATACTCCTCATACTCTGTTTGGTGGTTTGTCGGGAGATGATGAAACCGATTAGTTGTTGATCGGTCTTTAACAGCTTTTTTCTTACAAAGTCTGCAAACTGCCATGTTCTGAGCAACTGCAGTCTTTTCAGATCTAAACCAGCTCCACACAAGATGATCCTTGCCTAGTAGTTAAATCTAAGGTGGTAAACTGCGAGGTAGACTGCGAGTTTTTTTCCCTGGCGCAGTTTGTTCACTCAGTTTTAGCTTTAGGTGTGTTGCTCAATGCACAGTCGCAGCAGCCTATACTAAAACATAAAGTAGTGAACGTGTGGAGTTGAGGCGTTTTGATTGTTGTTGTTTTCCCAGTCAGTAGTGTACTCGATAACGTCAACTCACACATCGTTAACACGGCAAGTAAGATATTACCATAAACTATACATATATCGCACACCCATAGTGTGGAACTGTGCACGGGGAAGGATAAGCTATAGGAGTAGTGCATATGGTTAGGGCTACCATGGTCAGTGCTGTGGTTGTTGCAATACTGTCACAGTGGTGTACGTCGCTGTGCGTTTAACAGGTGGCAGAACCACATGGCAGCAGGGCTCCTTGTGCTCCTTTGTCGAAACTAGAGATTCACCCATACTGGTGTCGGGCCAACACCGCGCTCATTTACTTGCACTCGTACTCATAAAAGTACACCCATACCAATTCATGCGCTGTAAGCCAAGTATACGCTGCTGGATCCAATCACACAGAAGTGTTACTGACACTGTGGAGGTCTTACACAAAGCCGCTGGTCACTTGAAGCGTTCTGCCTTGGCAGGTTTTTCTTAGCCAGGATTTAGCAGATTTAACAGGTTTCTTTTAGCCTGTAAGGTTTATAAATACACAAACACAATTTATAAATACACTAACCGCATCCCTAATACAGGTGGACACGAGGCTAGAGAGACGGAGAAACAAGGTCAGCATTTCCTACCAGGTCCTTAACGTTATATGCCAACTTTACTCAGTTAGTTTATATAGTGTCGCGCAACAGATCTCCTTGATACGCTCGATGGAGTAAAGGTTCGGACCAAAACTGAAAGATGTATTCCAGAATCTAAGAACAGCAAAGAGAAAACAGGGCCTCTCTTAGATACTAAAAGCAGTCCTTGCATCAACGAATGTAGAAATTCCCAAACAAATGTCTAATTTCTTTTTCTGTAACTGAACTATATAACTGCAGCGTAGAGACTGTGCTGTCCCGCTGTGTATGTTTTAGGGCTCGACTGCAGCTCATTGTCTCAGTGCTTGGACCTGCAGTGTGTTGTTCTGAATGAAGCAGCATGAACGTAGTGTTTTTGTACGCTGAGAGTTCAGCTTTACTATGCAAATTTAAACAATGATATACTCTGTTTCAAAATGTAGATTACATTGCATCCCTAGTAGAAACATGTACAAACATTGCCATTTGTCTCTCGCAGTGGTTTTTTTCTTCCTTTTTTTGTGTGACAGATATTCTGCTGTTCAGACAGTTTTGTAATCTTAATGTACACTCTTACTCTCCTGTTTTATATTCTGTGATGCGCAGTGTGCAGTAGCCCAGTCTGAGCCTGAGTTATCCTCATGCAAACACATTACACAAATATTTAGAGATGGATAGATTGATCGGCGATGTATTGGTATCAGCCGATTTTTAATCAAAATATGTGATTCCCCCCCCCCCCATTTTCGAAAGACTGACTAAAGCAGCTAGAACAGTTTGCGTTGCGCTGCGTCTGTCTGGCAGTTTGTTACCGTATGTAACACAGACTTGTCCAGGATCTTTTTAAAATCTGTAAAATTAACCGTGTTTCATTGAGGAACCAAGACAAAGACATTTAACACTACTAACCTGATACAGCACTTAAGAGTACACCACACTGCTGAATAAAGTATCAGCAAACAGCAGAGCTAGCACACACAGTTAGAGCAAAACAAATAACCCAGAACAGATAATAACCCAGAACAGATAATAACCCAGAACACCGTGCAGACCAGATCTGACCGGTATGAACAGAACAGCAGCAGCAATTCAAGATCTACATTTAATGATTGCAGTTTATTGTTTAAAATAAGAGTCTCCGGTTTTTAATGAATTTGCTTAATTAGCTTTTTTAGTTTTAAATTAAAGGTCTAAATGTAATGATTGCAGTATTTGTGATGAGTGTTTGATTTACTTTGTTTATTTACTGCTAATTTTGTTAAAAATATTATACTGTTTCATATGAGCTTGTTAAAAATGATAATAAACCAGTTTTGATCATGTTTCATGACTTGCTTGTGCTAATAACTACATGTAGCTCTGCCGTGGCATATAGCCCCGCCCTCAATCGGTATCGGCTAACGGCCGATTGTGTTAAAGTGATCGGCGATCGGAATCAGCCTAAAAAATGCTGATCAGTCCATCTGTACAAATATTGTATGTACCGTTATGTATAGGGTGGCCAAAACTGCTTTGTATATCACAGTGAGATGTTTTATAATAATCTGTGCTCTACTAAAGTAAAAGTAGACATCTCTTAGAGATGAAAAACAAACGTTTTATGCCAGTAAGATAATACCGTACAGCTGCTGGAAAATCTTGGCTCTAAGATTGATTGATTTTGCGTTTGTTATTATCATGTGACTATTTTTAACTCAAACTTTCCCAGAAACATTATTTGACACAATCCTCATTGCAGACCAAACTGTATTTGTTAATCTCTTTTGTTTATAATATTGTGGCTGATGTTGAAATAATAGTTTGTTTAATCTACAATAGTATACATTTTGTAGCCCTAGAATTAATGTTTAGCAGATGCAATATGTTGGAGAAGGAGAAGACACATTGTAGTGTCTCCTGAGCTTTAGATGTTTGATGCTGCTGCTTTGTGCTGTTGATATTTCTCTGGCTCAGAGAGCTTGTGAAATGTGATGTAATGAGAATGTAGTGCCTTCATTCTATTTGTTTCTTTCTTTCTTTATTTTTCTTAGAAAGTGGGAAACCACTGCAGAAGGTTCTCCTCTAAATCTGAAGTTTTATATTCTAGTCTGCACTACCAGATTCTAGGGATGGGCAGCTTTGATATTTACATTTGTAAGGCATCAGGATATTATGATGAACTTTATAAGCTATATATATAAGGCCTGGCCGGGCTTCTTTCAAATTGACTTTCAGATTTAGTAATTTGAGCTCCATCTCTAACTTTTTCTCTTTCCTTCGTTTTGCAGTTTTATCTCCAGGACACAAAGAGCAGCAATGGCACCTTCATAAACAGCCAGCGCTTGAGCCGGGGGTCCGAGGAGAGCCCACCCTGTGAGGTGCTTTCCGGTGACATCATACAATTTGGAGTGGATGTGACTGAGAACACCCGCAAAGGTAAGAATCATATTGAGTGTAATAACAGTGAGGATGAAACGCGCTAGTTTATTTGTCGCTTTGTTTTGAGGATCTTTGTTTTGAAACAAGCTGTTCAGGTTGGGATGTATGAAGTTTTGTATTGAGTTGTGGGTCACGTGCAGTTCTAAGGCTCAGGTTGCTCTGTGGTTTGTTCTCGATGTTCTTATTGATTTATTTTTATTCATATTTTCTGAATGCAGTTGATTTCACACAATGTCAATTTATTTATAAAGCACATTTAACACAACGTTAGTTGACCAAAGTGCTGCACAATGAAGAAACTTAAAAATACACAATACTAGGACTAAAAACATCATCACCACAAAAAACAACAACCAAATAAAACATTAATTACATAAAAGCCATAGAATAATAATGAGCTTTAATTCGTGCCAATCGAATCTGCAGTGGTAACTTGTTCCAGAGATTCGGGGCGACTACTACAAATGCTCAGTCCCCCCTCTGCTTCAGCCTTGATTTGGGGACAACTAGCTGAAGCTGATCCGCAGAACTTAGGGCCCGTGCTGGAACATAAGGTACAAGCAGTTTCGTTAGATAACTGGGGGCTAACCTGTTAAGAGACTTGTACAGTAAAAGCAGGATTTTGAACTGTATTCTAAAAGCCACTGGGAGTCAATGAAGTGAAGCCAGTACGGGAGTGATATGTTCCTTCCTAGACGTACGTGTTAATAACCTCGCAACAGCATTTTGCACCAATTGTAACTTGGCGATCAAGGAATGACCAACACCAACATATAGCGAGTTTCAATAATCGAGCCTTGTTGAAATAAACGCATGGATTACTTTCTCAAAATCAGAGAAAGATAAAAATGGCTTAATTTTGGCTAGCTGTCTTAATTGGGAGAAACTAGACTTGACTACTTGACTACATTATTAAATATTACACCCAGGTTTTGGACTGATGACTGGGTAAAAGTCTGCCAATGTCCCAGGTTCCATTGAGGACTAAATGATCTGTCCTGTGCAAATAGGGCAATTTCTGTCTTGGTCTCATTAAAATTTAAAAAATTAAAAGCCATCTAGGCTTTTATTTCATCAAGGCAACTTAATAAAGTAGTCAAAGATGTACCATCCTGCTTCTTCAAAGGTAAATAAATCTGGGTATCATCGGCATAACAATGAAAGGAGATACCGTACTTTCTAAAAATAGATCCCAAAGGCAACATATACAGCGTAAATAAGAAGGGGCCCAAGATCGATCCCTGGGGAACCCCGCACAAGAGAGGTACCACTGCTGAAACAAACTCTCTACTGCTAACCACAAAACTCCTGTCTGATAAATAGGACTGGAACCACTCAAGGGCAAGACCTTTAACACCTACACAACATTTCAAACGCTCAACAAGAATATTATGGTCAATTGTATCAAAAGCAGCAGTTAAATCTAAAAGAATAAGAATAGAGCTATCACCAGAGTCCTTAATTATCAATAAGTCATTAAGAATTTTCAAAAGGGCCGTTTCTGTGCTATGGAGTGCTCTGAAGCCAGATTGAAAAACCTCGTGATTTTTGTCTAAATAAGATTTCAGCTGTAGATACACAACTTTCTCTAATATTTCCGACATAAACGGATGTTTGGAAATAGGCCTAAAATTTAAGAGCACAGATGGATCCAAATTAAGCTTTTTGATGGTGGGATGGACCACTGCTTGTTTCAAATACCTAGGGACAATCGCTGTGGATAATAGTTACAATCTCAGGCCCTATAATATCAAATACCTTCTTAAAAAACCGAGGATCTAATGCATCAAAGGACAAGAACTCGCATTCAGTTGCCCAACAAAAGAGACAGTCTCTGCATAAAAGACAGGCTCAAACTGCTCAAAGACAATACAGCTCGTCACTACAGCAGGTGAAACAAAAGAGGGACACTTAATAGCAGACTTTAAATTTGTAATAAAAAAAATTTCACAAATATTTAAGGAGGACTTTAAACATACAGGATTATTGCCGTTCAGAGCAACATTTATAGTATTAAATAATGTGCGAGGTTTGTGACTATTATTTTGAATAATGGTGGAAAAATACAGATTTTTTTTTTTGCCTGCACTGTCTTTTGATACTTTCTTTAAGTATCTCATAAGATACCTGTAGCTTATCCTTTTTCCATTTACATTCTGCTTTTCTATACTCTTGCCTGGCTGCTTGGGTGGTGGAATTGAGCCAGGGTTCATTTCTAGACTTAAAAGGAATGAATTTAAGTGGAGCTTTAATATCCAGCAAATTACTACAGGTAGACTGAAAAGCTTCCAGTATATCATTCGGATCATGGTGTTCATAAGATACATTACAAGTTTCAAAAGTATTAAATGCAGAAGTAAAACGTTCAGCAGTATTTGCATTTAACATACGAGAGTACCGACCCATTACAGAAGGAGCAACAGTCTTAACCTGTGATGTTTCAAACCTAATAGGATTATGATCTGAAAACACCGCATCATACAGTTCAAGATTGTCCACAGGGACATCAAAAGATAAAACAAGGTCAATAGTGTGCCCCTGTTCATGTGTAGGGCCCTGTACTGACTGAACAAGATTAAAAGAATCCACAAGATCTAAAAAATCTTTGGTCAAGGGTTTATCTGGGCAACATACATGAATATCTCCCATAATTAAAACCGTGTTTAAGCATCAAATCTGCCAAGAAGTTAGAAAAGTCATTTAAAAAGTCCTTGTTGTATTTCGGAGGGCGGTAGATTATGGCACAAGCAAGTGGATGAGAGCATTCCAACTCGAACAGCAACAGTTCAAAGCTGCAGTAGGACACGGCTGGCAGCTTTCTGCAACTAATATCATCTCTAAAAATGCATGCCACACCACCTCCCCGTCCAGTACTTCGAGGTACATGAAAGACGAGCAGGCTGACGGCAGCAGATCGCTGAAAACACTTAACTCACCAGCATTGGTCCATGTCTCGGTTACACACATCAGGAGTCCAGCGTATGCGTGGTAAAAAAATCATTAAGAATATGCATTTTATTACTCAAAGATCTGGCATTTAAAAGGGCTATTCTTGCGAGAGTTGCTGGCGAGAAGGCAGTCGTCCGGGGTACCCACTCCAGAGGGCAAAGATTTTGTAGATTCGCCCCTCTCCCACGTCGTTGAGCAGAAAAAACTTCAGGAGTCCATTTCACTTCCTCAGAGTCCACAGGAGTTTTAAGCCAGACAAAAGCGGGTCTAGGAAAATACCAATAAGAACAAGCGGAATTCGTAACCACCTTGTGTGTCCGAATTTCGGAGTTATCTGCTAGCTGTATTTTCAATTTCACTAGCAGTCCCGCACGTTTGCCACACCGTTTAAAACGACCCTTCCGCGGGCGCAGGCCCGGTTCCTGAAGCAGGTGAGCAGGTGAGCAGGTATTCCTGCTAAGAAGAGGGGGTGCGAAAATCGCCAGTTATAACCTCCTTGTCCAGAGTTACCAGCTGCAGATCAAATATCCAACAGACTCACTCCACAGACGAATATCCACACAGACTCACTCTTCCTCTGTAGCTCATTTGCAAATGTTTGAAAATCCACTACAGTTATGTAAAGAAACTTGAGGTGCTGTAGGCTGCTGTGTTTAGGGGCTGCAACAAAACCAGCAAGATAAAAAGATTTAACTTAGTTTTAGACCTGAACAATAATTTAATATCGGTATTTACCCTGATATGTTTCAATAATGGTGATATTTTTGCCATATTTTGATATGTACTATTTATGGCAGGGGTGCAGCCAGACTTTTATTGGCCCACGAAATCACCCTTAAAGGCCTGTCGGTACGTTGCAATTGTTTCTTTCACCTGACGGTGGCAGCAGTGTATAAATGTATAGTACGTTTCACTGCTGTGTTAGCAAGACGAAGTTAAATAAACACGTCAACCGGCGTGAACGCACTTCCGCTCTTCAGCTGCCGCATGTTAACAAAGGTGCTCCTTGCGTCATCCAGTTATATCATGTGCTTGTGTTTCCAGGGGTTACGGGGCAAAGTTAATTAACGTTTGTGGGTTTTTTTTACAAGCTATGTTTCTTGTAAGCATCTACACTTTAGCCTACAAATGTTTGACTGAGTTGCATAAAATTATCTAGTGAGCAGCCTATCAGCTCATGTTCAGACAAAATTTTTAGTGCGCTGGGACATTTTTACTGCTGCAATTAATTAGTTAGTAATTATTAATTATTCTGTACATTTGGTGTTTTTTCGTATTTTAAATACAGTGTTTTATATATAATGTAGGAATAATACTTTTAGAAAGAGAGACCGGCCCTTTAGTATTTGGACATTGTTCAATCTGCCCCCTGGTCTAGAGGATTACTTATTTGACGGGGATGTCATGTTCCTTTCATGTATATGAACTTTTTGTAACTTTTTATGTTCTGTATCTGGGTTGAGGCACAACTGTTTTAATCTGTTCAATCTGTTTACAAAAGAATAAGAAACTCTGCCTCTGTTGTAATTTATATTGATAAAGTAGATACACTTATTAGGGATTCTTGGCAGTTTTTCTGAGGCCTTCAAATTATTTATATCGATATCGGAATTATATTGTATCGATCGAAATTTAGCAATATATCGCAATATAAATTTTGCCCATATCGTCCAGCACTACTTAGTTTTTTATCGTATTATTATGTTTACAGACATTTGCCATCTTTTTATGGCTCAGAGATGGTGGACCATGTGATGGATGCTTAGTGGGGTGAATTGCCCTGTTCTCCCGACGGAACACACAGGAGACAGCAGGTGCGGTGCAATGCAGACCATTTATTGGGCTGGGGAGCGCCCACACTCCACATTATCACAATCCAAAATACATACAGGCTACAACCTGAAGCTAACCACCATATGTGCATGCGTGTCAACATCTCTACTCTCTCTCGTCTCTCTGAGCAATGCACTAAAGTGCGCATGCACCAAGTACAAGGCACTTAAAGTGACCGACACAACCGGATAAGCAGTGGTCCACCTAATAATAGGTCAAATCTTTGTGCCCCTCTGTCGACATCCACTTTTTATCAGGGAACACAAACGCCCCAGCCAGTTCTGTTAGTTTTGTTGGGTATTTCAGACTGTCAAAAGCAGCATGCGTCATGACCGGTCACCAGCCACGCTTACCAACTGCTGAGAGAATTGTGTTAAATATTGCAAGAAGTGAGTCAAATCTGTTCTTGTAATATCTGGGCGCCTTCTTAGTTTTCTGGCCTTTTTTTTAATTGGTGGATAGAAAACCTGCTGCTTTCTGTTGAGCGTTGGCTGACTGTAGCGTTGGTTTGCTGGTTTTTTTTTAAAAGCCCTCTTGCTTGCTCTGTATTTCACTATTGTATTTTTATAGATGAGTCTCAATCAGATTTTAGAGTGTCGTTCGAGTCACCCACAAGGTAACAAACAACAAGGATGTCAGATCAGAAGTGATGTAAGTGCTAGGGTTTGTTGTTATCACAGCAAGCCATGCAGCTTAGTTAATGATGTGTTGACTCAAATCTGATCTGATCACTTGTAAATAACAAAGCGGACCGTTGTCTCAGAGGATCTGATTTGAGAAACAAATCTGATTTGCCTGCACTTTGAACATAGCCAAACTCAGGGGCATGGGATGGGCTCAGGCCTCATATTCATACCCATATAGACCTCTAGTCGTGATATAACCTCATAGTTATGTATTACTGGTGTTAGAAAAACACTAGTATTGAAAAGTGCAGTACATGTATAATATAATACTCTTTTAATGAAACATCTGTTTTGTCACTGTACAATACAAATTTCACTAGATAGCAGAGGTGTAAGAAAATATCAAGTATCGCGGTACTGTGTTTCGTGATACTGTATTGATTTTCAGAAACACAATATAGATGCAAAGATTCCTGGCAGACAGTGAACCATTGTGTGTTGTGTTTAAACCTCTGACCACTAGAAATCCATTTGTAATCCATTTTCGGCAAGCATTGGCAAACGTATATATATAGTGGTGTGTTTTAATAGTAGGATTTAAAAATCCCAATATATCACTATACTTGCAGTGTCATACTATATCGCAATATATTACGTCTTGACTGCTGTATCACAATGCTTATCGTATCGCCAGGTTCTTGCCAATACACAGCCCAACTAGATAGTACACCTGTTAACTGTTCAGATTGTGTTCTGCAGGGTGATTAGCTGTAGGCTGTTGTTTTCTTCAATATCAGTTTTAATCAGCAGCAAGCCGAGTAACATAGTACTTTTGGAATTTCAGGTAAATGGAGTAGAGAATTGTTTTTGTAGTTAGAAATGAGGAAAAATTGCTCTGTTGCAAAGATGTTGAAATGTTTCAGATGGCTTTCTGGCTGCATCAGAAAGCCATGATGTAAGCCTGCTGGCCGAGTGTGGGTTTTGAAACGCGAGCAGTTCATGATTTGCTGCCCTGAAGGTGTTGTAATGACAGGAGGTGAAGTGGAAGCTTTCACAATCAGATATGAATGCAAAGCAACTTGCCTTTTTGAGCATGTGAAGAGAAACGCTGCTCTAGAGCAGAATGAACTCGCTGAGAACGTGGTCAGGGAGAGACACAAACATTAAGAAGACCGGTTTCAGGTTCAAGGCTAATCAGACTGTCCAAGGTATTGAACTGGTGCTCATTCTTTTGGTCTCATGTCTTACTTGGCAGTTAGTTTGTGGCAAGTTGCTGCATGTTTTTTCTTTTTTGTTGATGGCTGTTGCTAAAACTGGAAAACTACTGATCCTTTTAGCTTGTCTTGGGAAAGTTGTGTAGTGTAGGTGTGTTTGAGCCAGAAAAACACGCCAGCTTGTAAAGTTGTTAGACTGGAGGGTGAGTCAGCTGCTCAAACTTGGGCGGCTTATACAAGGGAGTGCCTCGAATCAATCAGATCTGTACTTGCCTAAGAGATTGTGTGTACGCCATGTCTTTGCTGTGAGATTAAATATTATCCTGTCATTTTAACTCTTGTCTTTTCTTTCTTTCCTCTGTAGTAACTCATGGCTGCATAGTTTCAACCATCAAGCTCTTCCTACCAGATGGCATGGAAGCTCGGCGACGATCAGAGTAAGACCTGTTTCGAGATAACCGAGAACTGTACATTGCACAATAACTGGGTCCGCATAAAATAAGTAAATGTGCAGCAAGATTCTTCATCATTAAATATCAGTTTAAATTGGAATCCAATCTAAGATGTTACTTTGACATTTATCTGCCAATGCTGAAGTGATTCTGCTATTGTTATTGTGGACTACTACAAATTAATTGATTAACTGTTGATGGTGGTGTGTTGTTCCTCCTGCTTCATTAGACTGTTTATGTAACCCACATCAGATGTGACAGAAATATTCACATTGTTAAGAGAACTAGGGTATTTTTATCAAGACAGATCATTGGCTGTAAGAAAGGTACACTACCAGTCAAACGTTTTAATACACTACCAGTCAAACGTTTTAGTAACACTACCAGTCAAACGTTTTAATACACTACCAGTCAAACGTTTTAGATACACTACCAGTCAAACGTTTTAATACACTACCAGTCAAACGTTTTAGTAACACTACCAGTCAAACGTTTTAATACACTACCAGTCAAACGTTTTAGATACACTACCAGTCAAACGTTTTAATACACTACCAGTCAAACGTTTTAGTAACACTACCAGTCAAACGTTTTAATACACTACCAGTCAAACGTTTTAGATACACTACCAGTCAAACGTTTTAATACACTACCAGTCAAACGTTTTAGATCACTACCAGTCAAACGTTTTAATACACTACCAGTCAAACGTTTTAATACACTACCAGTCAAACGTTTTAATACACTACCAGACAAACGTTTTAGATACACTACCAGTCAAACGTTTTAATACACTACCAGTCAAACGTTTTAATACACTACCAGTCAAACGTTTTAATACACTACCAGTCAAACGCTTTAGTACACTACCAGTCAAACGTTTTAGATACACTACCAGTCAAACGTTTTAGTACACTACCAGTCAAACGCTTTAGTACACTACCAGTCAAACGCTTTAGTACACTACCAGTCAAACGTTTTAATACACTACCAGTCAAACGTTTTAGATACACTACCAGTCAAACGTTTTAATACACTACCAGTCAAACGTTTTAGTACACTACCAGCCAAACGTTTTAGTACACTACCAGCCAAACGTTTTAGTACACTACCAGCCAAACGTTTTAGAACACTACCAGTCAAACGTTTTAGATACAGTACCAGTCAAACGTTTTAGTACAGTACCAGTCAAACGTTTTAGATCACTACCAGTCAAACGTTTTAGATCACTACCAGTCAAACGTTTTAATACACTACCAGTCAAACGTTTTAATACACTACCAGTCAAACGTTTTAGTACACTACCAGCCAAACGTTTTAGTACACTACCAGCCAAACGTTTTAGAACACTACCAGTCAAACGTTTTAGATACAGTACCAGTCAAACGTTTTAGTACACTACCAGTCAAACGTTTTAGATACACTACCAGTCAAACGTTTTAGTACACTACCAGTCAAACGTTTTAGTACACTACCAGTCAAACGTTTTAGATACACTACCAGTCAAACGTTTTAGTACACTACCAGTCAAACGTTTTAGATACACTACCAGTCAAACGTTTTAATACACTACCAGTCAAACGTTTTAGATACACTACCAGTCAAACGTTTTAGTACACTACCAGTCAAACGTTTTAATACACTACCAGTCAAACGTTTTAGATACACTACCAGTCAAACGTTTTAGATACACTACCAGTCAAACGTTTTAATACACTACCAGTCAAACGTTTTAATACACTACCAGTCAAACGTTTTAATACACTACCAGTCAAACGTTTTAAATACACTACCAGTCAAACGTTTTAGTACACTACCAGCCAAACGTTTTAAATCACTACCAGTCAAACATTTTAGATACACTATTAGCCAAACGTTTTAAATCACTACCACTCAAAGGTTTTAATACATTACCAGTCAAACGTTTTAGATACACTACCAGTAAAACGTTTTAGATACACTACCAGCCAAACGTTTTAGTACACTACCAGCCAAACGTTTTAGATACACTACCAGTCAAACGTTTTAGTACACTACCAGTCAAACGTTTTAGATACACTACCAGTCAAACGTTTTAGTACACTACCAGTCAAACGTTTTAGTACACTACCAGTCAAACGTTTTAGATACACTACCAGTCAAACGTTTTAGTACACTACCAGTCAAACGTTTTAGTACACTACCAGTAAAACGTTTTAGATACACTACCAGTCAAACGTTTTAGTACACTACCAGTCAAACGTTTTAGATACACTACCAGTCAAACGTTTTAGATACACTACCAGTCAAACGTTTTAGATACACTACCAGTCAAACGTTTTAGTACACTACCAGTCAAACGTTTTAGTACACTACCAGTCAAACGTTTTAGATACACTACCAGTCAAACGTTTTAGTACACTACCAGTCAAACGTTTTAGATACACTACCAGTCAAACGTTTTAGATATACTACCAGACAAACGTTTTAGATACACTACCAGTCAAACGTTTTAGTACACTACCAGTCAAACGTTTTAGATACACTACCAGTCAAACGTTTTAATACACTACCAGTCAAACGTTTTAGTACACTACCAGTAAAACGTTTTAGATACACTACCAGTCAAACGTTTTAATACACTACCAGTCAAACGTTTTAATACACTACCAGTCAAACGTTTTAGATACACTACCAGTCAAACGTTTTAGATATACTACCAGACAAACGTTTTAGATACACTACCAGACAAACGTTTTAGATACACTACCAGACAAACGTTTTAGATACACTACCAGTCAAACGTTTTAGATATACTACCAGTCAAACGTTTTAGATATACTACCAGACAAACGTTTTAGATACACTACCAGTCAAACGTTTTAGATACACTACCAGTCAAACGTTTTAGATACACTACCAGTCAAACGTTTTAGATATACTACCAGTCAAACGTTTTAGATATACTACCAGTCAAACGTTTTAGATATACTACCAGTCAAACGTTTTAGATATACTACCAGACAAACGTTTTAGATACACTACCAGTCAAACGTTTTAGATATACTACCAGTCAAACGTTTTAGATATACTACCAGTCAAACGTTTTAGATATACTACCAGACAAACGTTTTAGATACACTACCAGACAAACGTTTTAGATACACTACCAGTCAAACGTTTTAGATACACTACCAGTCAAACGTTTTAGATATACTACCAGACAAACGTTTTAGATACACTACCAGTCAAACGTTTTAGTACACTACCAGTCAAACGTTTTAGTACACTACCAGTCAAACGTTTTAGATACACTACCAGTCAAACGTTTAAATTGAAGTCTGCTTATTAGGAAAGAACTGTCATAAATGTGACGCTAAAGCACTTAAGATTGACCATGTAAGTGATTTTCCTGGACATGACACAGTATTTCTGTAATTTAAGCAGAGGTCAGTGGTTTAATCTCTCTTGGTTTACTGATTGACATGGTTCACTAGTGTCAATGAGAATTCTGCCTTTACCACAGTTTGTATAATCTAAAGCGTTGACAGTGGAATGGGGTGCCCTTTAGTAGCCATAAGCCATATAAGCCTGTCCCAAAAGTCGGGTGTAACATCCTGCAGCGCTCTGCTGAGCATTCATCCCAAAGCTTTGTGCTGCTTTTGATTCAGAACTAATCATTTAGCATCAGTACCTTGCATCACTAATGGCCTTGTGGCTAAGTACATTCAATTCCTCACCCCAGTGTTCCAGCAGTTTAGTGTAGAAGTGTGTTAAACCATGTTAAAAGTTCATCTGGCGCTTCGTCCTCTGTAAAATAAATGTCCAGTGTAGCTGCTTCCCTCGGCACATCCACGGCTTCGCAGAGTATTAATTAATAATAATAAAATAGACTTGTATTTAGTCAGAAACTTATCGTACTGAAGGTTAAACATGTTTAAATTTTGTGGTCACATGAACAGCTATGTTCTTTGTTTACTGTTTGGCGTGCTAAACTGTGGCATGTTGATGATGACCGCAGGGATGTAGTAATACTGTCTGAAAGGGATGTAGGCCTCCAGGTTATGTCTGTGTGACTATATGTCTCTGGGCTTTGAGAAGCCTGCCAGGAAAGGCTTTCCTAAGAAAGATTGCTCGCTTGCTATGTGTCCCCTGGCCCCCAACATTGGCAGAGTCTTTGGAAATGCGGTGTACACTGTATGCTGGCATCCCTGCTAATTCTAGCACGTTGATCATTTTTAGACACGCACCTGATTTAGCACACGTGTGAAAGTAAGCTCTAAATAATCCTAAACTGTAACCTTAGCACAAGTCCTTTACAGGAATTGGAAGCCTGTAAGGGTGAAACCTCCAGAAAACGTGGGAATTTGAGATGTGGCAGTTTTTTTATCTTCCAGACTGCGGTTCAGGACTAGCTAGCCTGGGTTCACCATGACTTCACTGAGTGAAAATGTGTAGGCCACTATTAACATGTCACAGGTGTTAAAGTAATCATGGAGGACTAATTGTAACACATTTTCCTTCTGTACCATGACACGTTTCCGAAGGTCAGGTTGGGTCTCTGAGTTTATTAAGTGTTTCCTCTGCTTGACTGCTTCGGGTGGTGGGAGATTGAGGTGAAACATATTAGGTAATGTTATTTTTGCCCACCCCCTGGTGCATGTTCTAGAGGCAGGAAAACCAGAATTCTATCTTTTACAGGACCCATATCATGGAACAACTTAATTTCCTTATTTTAATAAGGGGTTTTTGAAATGATATTAAACATTGTTAATGCTTTAACACATGCTCTTCACTTGCCAGTCAGTATATGGAAATTCAGCTGTAAAAGCAGCCCTTGATTAATTCACTGTTTCTCATTACTGAAGTAGTCTAGTATCAGCATCTTATACCATCAACTACTGAAACACCAACACATCACACATACCGTTCAGTATATTTCAGTATATTTACTGTTTAAATGCTGAACTGAATTAATTATTTTTAAACTTTTAATAAATGTTTTTTTTATCACTTCCAAACACTTACAAAACAAGAGCTACTTAAAAGAAACAGAAGGCTTCTGAAAAAAGTGTTTATTTGTATAAAAGTAAATAAAGTGTGCGTCTTCTCGTTAACTCAGTTTCACATCATGTTGGTTTGGAGCCGCCTGTGAGAAGAATAAACAAATACGTCTCTACAGTCCACCTTCAACAGTCGGTTTTCGCCGTCGACTTTTCTTTTTTTTAGAGCACGTCATTCTTTCTCCGACTCGCTTTACCTTACTGTGACTAGCTGAGGAGAACCTTGGGTGAGGTTACTGTACCGCAAAGCCTGTATACAAAAAGTTCCGTTGCTTAAAATAAACACAATCAACATTAAATCCTTCTCAATAGTTTATCGGTTTGGTTCCACATTGGACAACGTCTGGGTCCAGACTAGAGATGGAAAGATCATTTGGCTGTGTATTGGTATCAGACAATTTCTCCAATTTAGCCGATCCCGAGAGCCAATCAATGGCGTTAAACAAAGAATACCATACAGACCAGATCTGACCGGTACTAACCGAACAGCAGCAGCAATTCAAGATCTACATTTATTGATTACAGATTTTTGTTTAAATGTCTGCGTTTAATGACTGCAGTTTTTACTGCATGTATTTAATTAGCTTTTTTAGTTTAAATTAAGTCTAAATTGAATGATTACAGTATTGGGGATATTTGTTTGATTAACTTTGTTTATTTACTGTTAATTTTGTTTAAAATATTATTCTGTTTCACATGAGTTCGTTAAAAATGGTAATAAACCAGTTTAGACCATGATTCATGTTTTGCTTGCGCTGATAACTACATGTAGCTCTGCTGTGTCGTATACCCCGCCCTCTATCGGTATCGGCTATCAGCCAATCGCGTTGAAAGGTGATCGGCAATCGAAATCGGCCTCAAAAATGCTGATCGGTCCCTCTCTTGTCCAGACCCTGAGTGTGGTCCGCCTGTTGGTGACCTCTGAGAGAGATTTCAGACTGCTTTTGCTTTCAGAATGTCATTTGAACAGTCATTCTGCGTTTGATGCTTGAAATAACCACAGCTTTTCTCTTCTGTGCTATATGTCAGCTTCCTTTTAAGTTTGGTTTGGAGTCTAACTAAGGCTTAGCAGTTGAGTATGTGCCTGTAAACGGCGTATATATGTAAAGGAAATTCTGAGGGGAATTCTGCCTGAAATGCAAAACCGCACTGGAGCCATACTTAGCATGAGCCCTCCCCATCACTGGAACATTATAGAAAATAGAGCTTATTAGGATCAGCTAGTCAGTGCCTAGCAACTACACTTAACACTGTTACAGCTCCCTGGCCCTGTTAGAGAGCACTTGCTTCACTAATTTTGGCTGGACTATCAGTGCTATTAGCTATGCAGTGCTTTGACTGGCCAAGCTCTCTCGACTTAAAGACTGCTCGAGGTAAGCATGTGGTGTCTGTGGGTGATGTGTGAGCCGGGTTGACTATAGGCCACTACTGCTCTGATAGTGTACGCTGCCTACGCCTTGCATAAATAGGAGGATGAAAAAAATGACCACTCTGTTGCAGACGGAGATAAATAAGATTGATTCTCGGGTCAGTCAGTGTCCTCTGGCTTTAAACTGAACCTGCTAGTCGGAGTGTCCATTATTTATTTATTTATCTTTGTTATACTTGGAAGAGGCTGTACTTTTCCTGCCATTGGTTTCAGCCACATAAGCAGACGTGCCTCCAGCCTTTTCAGATAATTTGAAACCTAATTTTTAAGTACTCATTCAAATTCGTCTGCCTGGTTAATAACACAACGTCTGTGTGTTTGTGCTCCCCGTTTAAAGCCGTGACACCTCCACCCCTCTGTTTAAACAGCCTTTGACAGTGAATGGAGATTAATTGCAGACTCTGCAGCCCTTGAGTGGATGTGATTTCTCTCGAGTCCTTCCCCTTTGTCTCTTTTCCGCTTCTCTCAGTGCTCTTCCTTCGCCGCCTCTGGGCCTGCAGTGGTGTTTAAAGTCCTGGATGATAAATTGCGTCCCGTGACTGCAGCGGAGCTCCTAGGACGAGCTCTCAGTTCAGTGACATGCTCGCGCGCCGCTCCTGGACTGAGGTGCTGTTAACTGCGATATTTATAGAAGCCACATGCTGCTTGTTGTTGAGCTCTAGCCTCTGGAGTGCAGCCAGGCCAACCGAGACACAAGCCATGGCCTTTATATGTACAGTGTGTGTTTCTCTACACCTTAAGTCGATGGGTTGGTTGCATGTGTCCGCTCTGTCCTTTTGTTTGAATGTGGTGAGGCGCGTCGAGAGGAGTCAGAGAAAGCCCTGAGAAGTTTCTTTCCGAGCGTGACCCGCCGCTAGTCTGGCGAAATTCTTTCCTGATTTGATTGTGATTCTTTCCTGATTTGATTGTGATTCTTTCCTGATTTGATTGTGATTCTTTCCTGATTTGATTGTGATTCTTTCCTGATTTGATTGTGATTCTTTCATGATTTGATTGTGATCTGAAATAATTGTGTGTAGGCATAGTGCAGTCTAGCTTGCTGATATTTGGATGTCCAGAAATTCTGTGCTACTGAACTCACATTTTCTTGAGGTGTGATGTAACAACTGGTAGTGAAAGAAAGGTAGAATTATGAATATTGATTGCTGTTCAGAGTTGAATTATTGGCCCCGATTGTTTTTCTTTCTACAGTCTTCCTGACAGTCCCCAAAACAGAAATCCGCACAGCTAATTAAACACTCAAACTGCCAGATTTCTCCTCTGTTTGATAAAGGCTCAAACCAGTTAATCTCTTCTCGCCTGTAACAGTGCAGTGACTGTGTTCATTCCGTTAAAGCACATCACTGCTCATTGTCGCCATGGTAGAGGTATGCTTTATATTGCTATGTATAGCACCAGAGACGTAATAAATGAGGAGCCTGGCCACTGGTTGAAATATAAATAGGGAAAGCCTGAAATGCTCAACATGGTGACCGTTTACAAAGAAAATCCCATCTGTGTTGTTGCGCTACAAGCCATTTATCAGGTTTTATCAGTAATTTATCAGTGAACCTTCTTTTTTCTTTTTTCAGTAACTTCCCCACCATTGACTGATATGGGAGTCTGGTCCTGTGTGGCTCCAAATAGCTCCTCAGGGGCATTGCCAAGATGGCTGCCAAGTGAACAGACTTTTCCTGCAGACTTTAATAGCGTCAACAGAATTGCAATTAATTAATTCAATTCAATTCAAAACGCCTTTATTGTCACACAGTCACAAGTACAAGTACAAGAACCTGCGAAATTTACATCAACCCGTCCGTTACATACAGATACAAGGTATTGGGGATTTGGAGGGGAGACAGGACAGGAAGACAGGTCAAATCAGAAACATAAGAGTTAACACAGGGAGAGAGGAGGATAAAAAAAGTCAAACCCCCAGACTGAGCTCTGTCGAGCGCAGTGTGGGAACATACAAAAAACCTCTGCTGATAGGCACAATCAGTACACTCAAGACACAACTAGCAATGGGTAGGTGGGCCGGGTATAAGACACAACACCAAGCCTCGTGCGACGTCACCGTAGGCAGCCAGACTCCGGCACTAACAGAGGCTCGCACGCGCACTTGACCGGGAACAAGCAGCGAAGGCGAGGGGGAGGGAGAAGATTCTCTTGACAGTGTTCTTCTGGAGGAATTTTCTTCGTCAACAGCTGCGCCTTAGCCAAGGTCAAGCTGATAACAGTGGAGCCGAAAGCAGATTAGACTTGGTTGTTTGGGCGAGTGGCGCCGCGCTAATTCAGCAAGTTTCACTCTCTCTTAAGATGGTCCTCAATCTTTTCCACACAGCGTTGCAAAGCTGAGAGCTTCTCCGAGATGTTGTCAATGCTGCAGCTCAAAGTCCCCAAGATGTCCATTTTGCTGTTAAAAGTCACAGTCTGGTTTCCCACAGCTCTGCCCACTGCGTTAATCATGTCAGGCAGCTTACCTGGGCTCTTGACAGCTGACCGGACTCTTGTAATTTCCAGATATACCAGGGAAATGCCTAATCCAATCAGCATAACCCCAATAATCAGAGTGCCAAAAATGTAGACATCCTCAGTGTCCTCCACGGAGAGAGTCGCCAGACACACTACACGCCAATTCTCCCACGCATCCCTCGCGTATCCAGCTACAAACGTTCCGGCAGGACAGTCAGGTTCCCCCGAACCCGAGCTTCTCGTCGAGAAGATGGTGTCACTTGCGTTGAGAGACCATTTAATCAAATCCATTGCTTTTGGTTGTGATGAGCAAAGTCGAGAGAGTCTCTGGAATAGAATAACAGCCACGAGACAAGACAAGCCAAGCAGGAAAGATAAGGAGAGGAGAGGCGAGAAAATGCGACCGTCTTCGTCGAGAGCAAGAGAGTTTAAGTTTCAAATGTGTTTCAAATTAAGTTTCAAATGTGAAGTATTTATATCTAGTTATTTGTGTTGTGAACATGTGTTGGTCCCTTCGGTCATCCATATAATCACATCAGTTTCATTCATCATAAATAAGTCAGGCCTGCATGAAACATTGGATGTTAATTGTTATCATGATATTGACTTTTTCCAGATTTAGTTCCAGATGAGTAGTTGAAAAGTCTTTTATCTCATTTTGAGTATTGTTAGTTTAATTGTTTGCCATATAGCACAGTCTAGTCTTTTTGTTACTTCTGTGATCGACAGTACGTACGATTCTCTGTACCTGTAGACGTTTGTGAGTGTTGGTTTGATGATGCAACCTGTTAGCTGCTAAGTAAATGTAGTGAGCACGCTATAAGGTGGCTATCAAGCATTGAGTCTGCCTTCAATTCCAAGTGAGAAGATTAAGTGGCATTGCCTTGATGGTATTTTTGTAATCTGTTGCGTTGTTGAAGTTGCTGCTCTCTGGTAGATCGTTTAGAGGCAGGTAGCCAGTAAAATGAACAGTTTAAGCAATGGATGTTTTTTTGCATGTGTTTTTGGCCAAAAACAAAAGAAGTGAACGAGATAATCTTACAAATCCGACCCTTTAACTCATTACTTTTGATTGTTTGAAGGACTATCAGCAGTAAGCATTTCACAGTTATGACATCCGCCAACAGTGCCCTTGTAATATTTTCAATTTAAAGAATGTGCTAATGGTGTTGGTTCATAATTTGTGGGTTTTTTTTCTTCTTAAATGTTGTCAAATAGTAACACCCTTAAACATCACACCCCAGTGCTGGTCTCTTGTCCATGTCTTGTTTCCAAACACGCCATTTGACATGGACGGATGGCTGCAAGTGCTGAGATTTATGCAAAGTGATGTTGGACCAGGAAGTCTTTACTGAGGATCAGTGAACATATGACTGCACTGGAAGAGTCCATGACACAGCGTGGTCCTCCTGATGGTGGCAGGGTGGCATTTAAAAACATCCATGGCAAACAATGGTGGAGCGTGTGTCTCGCTTCAGGCTTGGCACAGGAGCGCTGCTGTGACTCATCGGAGGCTTACATAAACCTAAACCGACACACACACAAACACAGCAGACAGCTGTCTGGGGCTCCACACTGCTCTAATTTTGGGGTAAAATGACTGAGGCCAGGTGGGAGATCCAGCAAGCGGTATCTATCTCTAGAATCCCCTTCATTGCTCTAGTGGAGATATAAGCAGTTCACCTAAAGTTCATGTCTCCTCCAAAGATCTCATCGAGATGTCCTCGTCTTGAACAGAAGCGTGTTGTGGTTGATAGGTCTTCATAAGTCTTGTTTCTATTTGGCTCACTGGAATGCACCCCAGCCTGTTGCATGGAGCACGAGTCATACGGGCATCAGCTAGAGGATCCTGTTCTACCACATTCTGTCCATCATATTGTCCTGCCCACATTCGCTGCCTGTGGAAAAATGAAAGCAGTCATGATCTTCGTTAAGCTATGCATTTGGAACGCTTCTTCTGATCAATGAGAAGGTGGTAACCACTGGATGGCACAGTTGGACGTTGACCCTGAACTTGGGGAGTGGCTTAGGTGCTGTTAAGTCATGAAGAGAGGATGGGCCAGCCCTGCATTCCAGCTGCAGAACAGAACATTGTCCACCTTTCTTCTTGGCCGCTGAAGAGAGCATGATGTAAAGTTCTGCTAGTTTCTTCAAGGCTTTCTTCACAAAGGAGCTGAAACTGGGATGCTGCTTATTCATGAGTTCTTCAGAACTGGAAGCCAGGGTGAATAGTGCACCTGTCTTGTCTTGTTAAAGAATTTGACCTTCTGGAATCACTGCACCTCAACTGGAACTCGCCACTGTATCAGGTAACCAGGAGTAACTACGAACGAAAACGTTTCCTTCAGGCTTCAGAGGGAGCTCCAGAAACTGTGCCGGCTAAAAAAAAACAGTACTCTTTACTGCAGGAGAGTCATGACAGTCATCTGACTTTACACTTGTTGTCGTAGGGAAGTCGTCGTACTGATTAGCAGAGGGCGTGTGCTCAGGGTTCTGTACTTATTTGCTTAGAACTAACTTTCTCACTTAGCTTTGACTGCAGCTGTTATGATGGATGTCAGGCATGACAGTAATACAGTTTGTACATGATCAATATCAGTGAAAGTGACTTAATTTAGGTGGCTTATACGCATGACAGGGCTGTAATGATTTGGGGATAACATGCTCGCACGGTATGGCGGTTTTTGATAAAGGTTTCTTGTGAAAGTTAACTGACATTGTCTGTCTATAAATGTTATTTAAACGATAACTCTGTGTACATTCTCAAGAGTTTTCTCTTAGCAAGTTTGGACCATTTGTTGTTTGTCCATTGGTCATTAACTGCTCACACATGTAGAGTTTTTTTTTTTTTGGTTTTTTTAAATGAGTGTTTCTATGATCATTGTTCATTTACATGGAAAAACAGAATCGTCTAGG
>CM038714.1:13385770-13398270 GCA_021613375.1 Megaleporinus macrocephalus | reverse complement strand
GGAGAGATGAGGAGAGAACACTGATACTTACACAGCTGCTACCTAGACAGCCTACTTACACACTCACTAGGTTTTAAGACAGACCCATAATATCCTGAAATTCGATATTTTGATATTTTCTTACGCACCTATTAGATAGATAGATACTTACTTAGGTACTGACAAACTTCCTATGTGTTAAAAGTATCTTTGGCACTTCAGTAAATTCTAAAGTACTAAAATCATTAGTATGATTAATATCATACTATCTGACTTCCAGTTCTTTATTACTGTTTACATACTAGTTGCAATGACTTTTTTATAGCCAAAAAATTTAAGCAAAACGAATATCAACTATTTGGCTTATGGTTATTGCAATGAATGAGCGTACAGTTACTCAGTGGACATCGTTTAAATAAATTTGAACGTAGTCCACAGTGAGCATGCACGCTTAGACAGGAGTTGTGCTTTAGAGAGAATCAGATTTTCAGGTGTTGTCTCAACTTGTGCACTCAGCAGCAGCTCTCTCTCCAGCCTTAACCGTCACAGTGAGAAGGATGCAATGTTTACTGTTGTTAATTTAGGGCACATTTAAGCACTGCTTCATCCGTCGTGCAGAGAAAAACGACTAAGTTCGCTCCAGAAGCTGAGACTGTTTTGGAATAAACTATGTGAAGACTGCACTCACAGCATTACCATTACATTTTACTAGCGTTCCCCCAGGAGTGCTGTAAAGTTTCTACCCTTTGCTGGAAAACTTTTAGTCCTGATACCCTCGGATTATCACGGAAGTCACACAGTGTTACCGGTAACCTTCCTGTGTAGTATGTTCAACCGCAGTTACAATTTATTGATCAAGAAAAAATATATTGCAAAATATTATGAGTTGTAAATAACTGTAAAAAAGTTGTAAATAACAGGAAGTATCCTGGCTAGTTTTAACATAACTTAAAACCGGACTGTCCGATCCAAACTTAGACACTCTGCAATTGATCACCCTCTAACGTCCACCCCAGTCCCCTTACATCTACACCTGTGACGCTAAAGCCTTGAATAATTCATAGCCAGATGGCTTTTTACATGACTAGGCATTAGGTCACAGGTCTGTTGCATCACTGACTGTATCTGCCTGCCTACACTTACATATAGTGTCTTCAGTTTGCAGACACTGTTTATAGATGGCGTTGTGTATTTATGAATGGTTTTATTAGGGTGGTCCAAACACAGATAAATAATGCACTTATGTTCAGGCTGCTCTCCTCTCATACCTTCCCCTGGGTGGGATGCCTCTTGGACGGCCTCTTGGAATACCCCTTTTATGTCGATCTGGTCCATCGTGCTGGTAGAATGATTTGTGTGAACAGAGCCGTGGCACATGGGTTTTGTCTACTGTTATATACAGTGGCTGAGGCTCTCAGAGTTTTCAAATGAAGCCCTGTGGTAGACACTGGTGGTTTACTTTTGGATTTTCTAGCAATGTCCATTTCTAGTAATTATGTAGTTATATTATCAGGTTAATGACTTAAGACATTACAGTGCATGTGCAAGGCTGCACCTAATCTAATGTTTCTTTTTTTGATTAGTCGATTAATCTAACAACTGATTTTTAGATTACTCTAATGTTGAGTGTGTTAGTAAATAAATCAAAAGCACAAGGAAAAAGCATGGCCATTCTAGACTTAATCTGTTAAATGGCTAAAAAGACTAAGAGTCTACGCTCTGACTCGACTTTTAGAAGCACAAATGACACAGCCTCACAGACAAGAGCTCAGACAGTTTTTTGGACTACATATTTTGACAGAGAGTCGTTTGAGAAGCAGCTACGTGTGTTTAAAGCTCCCGCGGTATCTAGAACAGTCTTAGGTTCTACACTGAACGATTAGAAACGGTTAGCAATGAGACTTCAAGTGACACTACTGAAAAAAACATGATACACGTGTTAATAATCTTAAAATAATCTGTAAGATTAGATAAACAGGTAAACAGGTGCTGTCCTGCTGCTGTGTTGATGAAGCTCTACGGGATGTTTGATCTTCAAGGCCTCGTGTACAGCAGCTGTACTGTTGTGATCATCTCCACTGTACAGAGCTGACAGAGCACCACACTGTTGAGTTTCTGTATAAAACACTCCCACAACTTTAGATACACACGAGAGATTGTTTATAGCTGCAGCTTGCGCTCCGGATAAATCCATGCCTTCAGTAGGCGCGCTCATCTTTGCGATGCATCGACACACATTATGCTTATCAACGTAATCTTGTAATTGAATACAATGATTACGTCGCCCCAGCCCTAATCAGAAGAACTAAGTAGCCAGTTACCTGGTAGTGATTACAGTCTTCCTAGAATTACAATGTGTGTCCTTCAAAGGTGCTGTTGAGTGGAGAGCTGTATTTACATTTTCATAGGTAAAAAAGTTCAGTACATAGAGCTGACACCCTCAGACACTGCTGTTCCTCCTGCAATCACGAAGCCCACGTAAAAAAGAGAGTAGTAAAATGGACCAGTTCCAAAAAAAAATACTAATTCCACCAATATTTACGTACCACGGTGGAGCAACAGCAATTGAAGTATTGCACTCTATAGTAGAATCTACTGTTTCAGGCTGTGAAGGTAATGTCGGCGGATTGATATTCAGACGAAGCTGAGGTTGGCTTCCTATTCCCCATAGTCTTAATTAAATGTTCTGTTCTACCTTAAATGCTACAGCTTGTACAGACACAAAAGTGTAACTACAGCACCATTAAAGGTGGAATGGGAAATTTGTAAAGAACGAGCTTGGATAATAGTGTGCAGGCACTGAAGCAGGGACAGTTCCACTCTTATTAGCATTACAACAGCAAACCCAACCTGTGGGTAGTGTAGTGTACTGTGATTATATCCACATCAAGTTTAAATTAAATGGAATTTTTACAATTTTAAGTTGACTTTTGTGTTAAGATTGAAAGCAAGTTGCAAAAATCTGTAGTGTTAGCTGCTAGTGAGCCTCAGGTAACTAACATTAACATAGCATTTGCAAGCTTAAGCGTTTAAGGTGTAACAGAACATTTATTTAATAAGCTGCCGACCTATTTCAGCCTTGTTTAAAGATGAATAGCAACTTGCCTGTGGACAGTTTGGTTCCTTGACTTGTTTGGGAAGGTTCATTTTCTTTTCCTGCGCGTGTTTGTTTGACATGTGGCTTCTGTGTGAGCCATCATGGTGTCACGCTTTAAACTAGCAAGTCAGAGAATTAGCTTGTTTCATTCTAGGGCCAAATCCTAGGGTGTAAATGGGCAAAAGCAACATGTAAAAGCAACAGTCCTATACCTTGCATGTGGAGCAATTTAAAATTCAGAATAAATGCAATAAATGCATCTATAGCATGTTTATTCAAGAGTTTTGTTTATGTGGGTCTTTTTTGTTGTAGCACAGTTTTAACAAACGCCTGCTTCTGCAAATCACTTTGGAAAACCAGCAGTCTGTGGATGGATAACTTGGAAAGTCAGTCAAATTGGGTCTTCCCATTAAAGTAGTTTAAACAACCCAACTTACCAAGCTTAATAGGAAAATAGGAAAGGTTGCTGAGCCACATATCTGTATATAGATGTGGGTGATGTGACAAAAGTGTACATTTTTTACGATGCATGATGTTTTTTTCAAACATCTTTTTAATGTGTCTATTAAATTTACTATCAAATACGACTATCATAATTATTTATATTCTGTCTTCAGGCGTATTTTGCTGCACTGAATTCAGTTGAATGCGCCTGATTTTGCTATCTTTACATTGAAAGAAGCAGCTGGTCAGTGTTCTACAAATACTGACAACATCTGCAGTATGGTCAGAAAAGCATGTTTTATTGTATTGTAATATAATTTATCCCTATGAAGAGATATATTGTTATATTGCTCAGACTTCACTGTACATGGAATAAATCAGAACTCCAAAGATTAATGTCAAGCAGTGCAAAATCTTAAATAGTAGTAATAATTGCAAAGAGTAGTATTTTACTGGTTTATAGTGGGTACTCTAGTTAGTTGATTACTCAGGCTTGTCCCACAGAGTTTGCAGTCTATTTTGACCAGCAGTAGTTTTATTACAGATATTAGGCTTCTAATAGTGTTTTGAAGCAGCTGCTGATCCCATTACTTAACAGCTCCTTACTCTCTTCCCTTTGGACGGTCATGTAGAGGGTGTAGATTGACTGGCTTCCCCTGTCAGTCCTCAGGAATGCAGGCCTGTTAGACTTGCGCCCATTTACAGACACTCTTTAACCTTGCTTATGAGCCCTTGCATATCTGACTCCAGCATCTGGCCCTGTCAATTTGAATGGACCTGTTCCTTTTTGCTGAGGCTCCTGCAGTCTTGTGGGTTTGAGGAATTCCCTAAGGATTTTTGTGGTGGTGCCCAACGTGCCATCATTCATCACTGTTAAACACTTGGCATGGAAAGGTGTCTCGTGTTATCTGTGTGTACGCATTGATAAGACATATGTAACCACATTCGCAATGTTCTCAGCTCTCGCTGCTCAGATCTTGAGATAGTCAGGAATGCCTTGCCATTGGATCTGTGTGTAAACACAACAGGGCCAGCTTGTCTACGTTCACTGATTGGCTAAATCCTTACCCAGAGTTACTTAAACATTGGTGTACAAGCAGGAAAAGTGTGTGATTCATGTGAAACACTGTATATGGATCTCTCAATACTTGACTAGCTCTGTGTGTTCTTTTGTTGTGATGCCTGGAGCACTTTACGTCTCCTGTTCTGAAAAGAAACACACCCTCTATAGGCCGTGCCTCATCTGCACCGATGCTGCACCAGGCTCGCTCATTTAAAAATGGGAATATTGTGTGTAGGAGTGGGATTCACTACATTTTAATAGAACATAGACCTGGCATGTATTAGGAGAGTAAAATTTATAGTATGTATTTGTTCAGGTGTGCAGTAATAAGAGCAGGTTTTTGTGTGTATATGCTTTTCTGTTTGCTGTAAATAAATTGTTGTGATGGCTCCATGAATGTACAGTGCACATCATAATTGCTATGTGAAGTGTAGCTCTCTAAAGCTGGTGCAGCACACTTTTTTTTAATGCCTGCTTGGGTAACCTGCCTGAAGTTGTGGGACGATTTGCTCTGAGGTTACTTTGATTTACGGTTGGTTTCCCTCTCGTACCTTGCAGGTTGCCGCAAATACGCCCAGTATGTACTCTCAGGAACTGTTTCAGCTCTCCCAGTACCTGCAGGTATGGTACAGCACTGACCTCTACTGGCCAAGTTCGTTTTGTAACAGTCAGGCAGATTGGTACCCAGATTTGGGTGAATAACTTATTCTATTCTCATTAAAAGCATGTGATGAAACGTCTAATGACAAGTTTTGTTTAAAATGTTACATCAGTAGCTTCATTTATGTAACTTTTCTAGTGTTCAGTTTACTTTGCATATGTCTGCTCAGATCTGCATATGTATAGGTATCCATATATGCACAAGTACAGATATACACTAATCACCTTTATTGTTCTTATTCCTTATTTTATTTATTGAATTTTTAATTTTCTATTAGTTACTTTCCTGTAACTGGTCTGTGTGTTTGTGTCCAGGTCGGATTAGTACTTGTGTGCACTCACCAAGACAGATTACTTATGTGTGTGTGTGTATGTATGTGTATATATATATAAAAAATATATATGTATATGTGTGTGTATATTTACTTTCTGTCTGCGTTGCATTGTCTCTTGTTCAGGAGGCCTTACACAGGGAGCAGATGCTGGAGCAGAAGTTGGCCACGCTGCAGAGGCTGCTGGCCAGCACACAGGAGGCCTCAGAAAGCAGCTGGCAGGTATACTTCACTCTTCTAATCTGTGCTCACGTCCTTCACACACAGCACACCTCTGAGGCTCACTCTTTCTGGCTGTCTCCCTCGCTCTGTCTCTGGCTTTCTGTCAGTCTGGGTCTCATGCTTTCTCAGTATGACTAACAACAGAGTTCTCTTTTTGAGGGATGTTCAGTCTGCCTTCATCTTAATGTGACATTTCTTTGTTCCTCTTGGTGGATTAGATTTAATATGTCAGTTTCAGTTTGTTCCTGTGGATGGGAGTGACCTTTACTGAAGAGTATTTGAATATAAAGGGCAGTTGAGCACAAAAAGGCTGCATTTTGGCGATTGTGATGATTATGTTGATGATATATACGGGTCTACTCCAGCCTGTGGGAAATTGACAAATGGGTTGATGGAAAATCACTTGATTTACAAACTGATTGTTCAGACAGAGTGTATATCATCACACATTGAGTGTGCTGGATCAACATGACCCTTAAAGAAACTGGGGTTTATCTGGGGTAAATCAGGTTTATGCCTCTTCTTCCCCAGTTTAAAGATTTCCTAAGTCACCCTGTAAATGTGTTTATTTAATGTGTCCTTAACCAGCAGTTTTCAGTGTTTTCTGATGATGTATCAGAGATTTGTTCAGAGATCTGACTGTATAGTGTTTAATTCACTGTTAGTAATAATGTACTGTGACTCTTGATTCCTGCAGGCTTTAATTGATGAAGATCGGTTACTCTCCAGACTTGAAGTGATGGGGAACCAGCTGCAGGCATATTCAAAAGTAAGGGCTTCCTTTTGGGATTAGAAGAAAAAAAAACATTTGTAACCTGAAATGATGATTGGTAGTTATGCTTAATTTTATATTTTAATAATGTTTTATAATTCCTCCAGAACCAAACAGAAGATGGCATCCGAAAGGAGCTAGTAGCCTTAACAGAAGACAAACTCAATTACGAGACTACAGCCAAAGAGTCCCTGAGGCGGGTTCTTCAGGAGAAAATCGAGGTGGTCAGGAAGTTATCGGAGGTGGAGGTAAGCTAGACTGCATCTGCTTTTTAATGTTTTAATGTACTTTTATAGATGGTCTTTTGTTTTTAGCCTCTACCAGCAGTTCAGCATAGACATTTAGGGGTGTCAGTCGTTAGTGTTGAGTTTGTTAGCCCTAATGGCCGATAAATACTAAAGTAAAGATTATTGTAGGCTGTGACGGTAAGAGTCACATGATTTGTAGTACAGTAGTTATATACCTCATAGTAAGTGCTGCAGTTGAAAATACCTCATTTTATTATATTTGTATGCCTTTCAATTTCACCATACTTGTCTGCTGGTTGGACTCCTGTTTTGAATGAACATTTGTAAAAACCAGTGCACGGTTTTATTCTGTTCTTAAAGGAAAGCTGGTGACTTCCCAGCAGGATCTGAGTTATTACTCTAATTGTTCTCGCTAACTGGCACTTCATGGTGTTTTGCAGAGGAGTCTCAGCAACACAGAAGATGAGTGTACGCACCTGAAGGAGATGAATGAGCGCACTCAGGAGGAGCTAAGGGAGCTCGCCAACAAGTACAACGGAGCTGTGAACGAGATCAAGGATCTCACAGACAAGATCAAGGCAAGGGCTCTGGCAGTGCTCTCAGTAAACCTGATTACAGTTAAAACTTCTCCGTGTGGTTTGACTTTGTTTTTTTTATTTTTTTTTCTTCTGCCCCAGTTGTAGCTATTGTGTCATTGCCGTATTCTCTCTAAAACAATATGGTGGGGCTCTTATTTGTGTGCCTGTAGAAGCCATTTACAGTGTGTCGAGTACTTAAAGGCCACTGTACACTAGACCGGAAACATCCAGACTTTTTAAACCATAGTTGTAATGAATGTACACACAATGACGGCAGTGAATTTTTACTCCATGACAGAATCAGACTCCCGTTTGTGTGCACAAGCATCATGCAGACGTATTGGACGCTACAGATTACACTCACTATTTTGGTAGTTGCTGTGTGCGAATTACACTTTGTGTTAAATTTTCATTTACAGCAAACAGACAGTCTCACAGCGATAGTTCAGTGTAACAAAGTAAGGATTTTGATTGTTGGTCCAGCTCTTGGGGTGCTTAATGGCTTCAGTCAAAAGGAACAGTATAACAGTTTAAACACAGTTATAAGTCTGGAGCGATAAGATTCTGGCACTTGGTGACTCTGAGCATTCAGTTTCTCTTACGTATATGAATTTGTGTCTTGTGTTTTTTCTTGTATTTGAAATCTCTAAACAGCTCAACTCTGCTCACTGTCTAAGTAATAACTTGTATTATCAAGTTTCACTAAATTAGTAACATAATCGTTACTGATTTCTGTTGCTAATAGGTTGTTGCAGTTATTTGTCAGAAGTGAAATAGTGTTTGATTGATTGATTTTTTATTATTATTTTTTTTTCCTAGCTGGCAGAAGGCAGACAGGAGGAACTCACTCAAAAAGGCCAGAACGAGAAGAAGGAGCTGCAGCTTCGTATTGAAGAGATGGAGGAGAAGGAACAAGCACTTCAGGCCCGCATCGAGGCACTACAGGCAGACAACGACTTCACCAACGAGAGACTCACTGCCCTCCAAGGTACAATGCGTGCGATTGTTCTTATAGCATTCGAGCGCCTGTGGGGACGACGTTTCAGATGTTCTGCTGTTTGTTTATTAAAGAGAGCTGTACACAAGTTACTCTGCTCAGAATCGGCTGTGTGAATGGATAATAGAGTACCTTCCTGAGCATCTTTAAAACCGTGGTATAAAGCTCAAACTGCATGACTCCTCAGTTAGGACGTTTTTTTTTATTTATTTATTTATTTATTTATTTATTTTGGTCATTCCACATCTTCTCATTGTCGTTTTTCAGTCCGGTTAGAGCAACTTCAAGAGAAAAGCATAAAGGAAAACAACAGTTTAGGTGAGTTTGGGTTGCTCCTGGTGGTTAGTGTTGTCTGCTGACCTCACATCACTTCTACTAATTTGGCATGAGAGCTTACCTTCTGTTGCCTGTTTTTCTTTTTCCTGTTTGTCCAACTTTAGTCTTCGCTTCTGCTTTCGTCTGTTCTGTTTCGAAGATAGCCATGCGTTTATCCAAGCATGTTTGTTGAGTCTACTCACCTGTTAGTCACTTAGTGTCAGAGTGTGTCTCAGTGGTGGGTTTTTTTATGTATTTGTTTTTTGTTGCTCTGAAAATGCGAGGAGGTCCACGAGGAAGCGTTCAGTGTTACTGATAAACGGCTGTTTATGCTGCTGAATTGTTCATGTTCATGCCACTCATGGCTAAGTTTTCCAAATCAAAGATCCAGCAATTTTGAAAATTACAAGTAACAGTTAAGAAAGAAAGCGCATGTGTGTTTGGAGCTCCCACAGCTGCCTGCATCGTTCTGTAGTAATTTCTGCATTTGCCTACATGTAGCATGTGGTAAACCACAAACCATCGCCCGATTGGCAGGAAGAAACGTGTAGTACTTTTCCTTCAGTGCACAGTGAACAGGCCTTTTTCTTTAGAACTTAGCTGTGCAGGACTAGAGAGTAAAAGCTTTTTCATATTGTTTTAAGGCGTCCTATAGCAGTGCACTGCGTCCTGTTGCATAGAGCTCCCCTTGACTGGTATAACACCATTGAGTATATCTGAAGTACAAAAAGAAAAGACTGGATACTGGCAGGTTCTACACTGCATCACCCATCAAACTTTTAAACTGTTTAAAGATGCTCTTCAGTGAGGCATGACATCGTTTAACTTTTCACTAGATTAGAGGGTGTGGCCTATGTATAGTGCAGCGTGAAGTTATACTTGATCCTGAAGTGACAGCTAGCATATGTGGAGATGGTTACTGACAATCACAGTCGAGATTCTTCACTTTCTCCTCTCAATTCCACCTTCAACTAATTACACTGTACACAAGCCTGTGCTGTACATGTGAACCTATATGGGGCGTGGTGTTTGAGAGAAGCGGAACTGCCGTTGAGAGAATGCATAACCATGTGAAATTCCAGTAATTTATTGTTTTTTACTCTTTAGTTTTGTTTATACTGTAAATTATGAAGATCTGGAGGTTGAGTGGTTCATTACAAAGCAGTGTTTAATACAGTAACCATGTAATTCACTTTGTAAGTGGCCTTTTATTGTCTGCTAGCATAATGCTAATATTAATCATTTCTGATAGTATCTCTATGGAAATTTTTAGTGTTTGTGACATGCTAGCAGTGTTGTATAGTCATTCTGCATTCTGTATTCTGAAATTCTCAATAATACTCAATATTAAGGTAACCTGAGGTAACAGCCTTTGCGCTACTTGCTATAGCGAATAGAAGGTTTATATTGACTAAAGAGAGTCTGCAACTTCATTTCGTAGCACTTTGGTAGGATTACAGCACAGTGACAGGCGTCTTGATGCGGTCAGGTGTCTGTAGCCGTTTTTAAGTCAATGCAGAGTCGACCATAGCGTCATCCAAACAATGAAAATTGATTCTTTAGCACGCACACATGTACATTCGAGAAAGGGAGTCTGGAAAAAAAGTGGAAAGGAGTCAGTTTTTGTTTTTGTGTGCAGCAAGGCTATGTATAGAGGGTATGCAGTGACATGACTTTGCCTCAGTAATATAGACTCTCAGGACTGAGAGGAAAACTCTCTGCAACAAGGCAGCTTTTATTAGGTGATAGCAAAACCTGGAATGAAGCAAGTAATTGTGTAATTAAAGCCAGTTGATTCAATTAAATGCAACTGGCCTAAAGAGTAAAGTAAAATGGTTAACTGGGTTTGTTTTGGCTAGCTAGTGGCTTGGGGGGGTAGTTTGTGTTAACTAGCCAAAACAAACCCAGTTGACTAGTTTACGATGACCTCAAGAATATATACTTTACTCTTGAGGCCTTTAATTACGTAATTACTTGCTTTATTCCAGGTTTTGCTGTCACCTAATAAAAGCTGCCTTGTTTATATAAAAACAATTTTATATATATGTGTGTATATATATATATACATACATACACACACACACACACACACACACACACCAGCATGTAAGACTTTTCCCAGTCTACCTTAAATAGTGCAGCACTTATCTGACACAAGATGGAATGGGAAAATTTGAACAGGAAGCTGACTCGTACCATATGCAGTTAATTTGCTTTATTTTATTTATTTTTTTTCATCAGCTTTCGACGATGGGCATGACTACAGGGACCCACCAACTGTGATGTCACATGCATACCCTCTTTTTGTACAGAAGCCTGAGGACCTGCCTCTGTAGGTGATATGGCACTCCTCAGAAAGACCTGTGACTCTCGCTTTCCCAAATTCATATTGTGACGTTAACAAATGGTGGTGAATCGTTGTGATCAGGCGGTCAGGTTAAATCACTTTCCCTTATCTAAAGTCAGACTTCGTTGTTATTGTGGTTGAACCAGTAACAGTGTGTATGGTTGACAGTAAGTCGTTTTAAAGTACGTTCGTGTCAGAGCGCATCGCCAGGTGTGGAAGGTGTCAAGACTTTGTGAAAGAATGCTGGAGAATTAGGTTCAGGTCCATTTGTAGCTTCTTGTGTGTGTCTTTGTCCAGCCTTCTGCATCTGTGTCTGGTTGCATCTCATGTCATATCCTGTTAGAGCAGGCTCCACTTTACGTGGTGGTGGTGGTACGTGGCAAGACGCCAAGCCCAAGTACCGAACAAATACGGTTTGTTCTCATTAACATGACTAATAATGGGAACTCATCTGAAAAAAATGAGAATTAATGTTTACATTTTTTTGGATATACAAACTATTGTGCCTGGTCAAATGATACAGTTAAATTAATATATACATAAAACATACATATTAATACACAGATGGATGGAGTCTGAATTTAAAATCCTGAAGTCTAGTCTCTAGCAGTCAAATTGGGAATAAAGCTAAACTAAAACACATCAAAACCATACAATGTATGCCTGGCTTAGAAGAAGGTCTTTAGGGCTTGCTAGGTTGGTCTTGAATTGCCATTATGAAATATTATGAAAAGAGTGGTATGTTGAGTGTTTTGGAATATTTTGCTTAATGTTGTGAATTAAAAATTAATTAGTCCATTTAATTTATTAGACAAGTCACATACATTTTTTTCTTAATTAAAGACTTGATGTATGCTGTGGCTCCTACGTAAATATTACATTGTACCAAATTAAAGAGCCTCAGAAGTTTTGTCTTGTCAGCTCTTAAATTATTATAATTTTCAATTCCAGGAAATTCTAAAACAGTGGAGGCAGTTTGATTATTGCACATTTCTCAATCCCCTTCTGTTTAGACTTGTGAACGAATTGGCTTACACAGAATCTCTTGCATGCTGTTTATTACCATCTCACTTCCCACTGACTCTTTGGTTTTCTTCCTTTGTGGGGTTTCTCACTCTCACCTGCATGTCCTCAAGGCATATGAGCTTTTTACAACAAGCCTATTACTTTAAATGCATCGTTTGCTATGTTTGTGTATAATAATTGACTACTGTTCAGATTTGTTTACATGGCTGTTAATGTTGAGCTATAAAGGCTTAATCCTGTAGAGTAAGAACAGTTTTCCAGAGCTGACTGTTTGTTTGACCTGGTTTGAACAAACCACAGTTAAACACATTCTTATAACTCTTTTTTTCTTTCTTTGAATAGCTGTGAAGCAGCTGAAAGGAGCTATGGATTCTTCCATTCACAAGCTGTCCAACTTCGATGGTAAGGGACAAGTTTCTT
>CM038714.1:13345770-13380770 GCA_021613375.1 Megaleporinus macrocephalus | reverse complement strand
CCTGATTGAATTAAGTCATCCTCCTTTTTCCCTGGTTTAGTGAATGAGACGTTCTCCTTCTACAATAACAGTTGTTTTTTTTCCTGGTGAGAAGTTGCATGTGGGCAGTTTTATTTAGACTTGGGCCAAAAGATCCAGTAAACCAGCTGTGAAAGAGATTATGCAGGGTGAACACAGTAGTAGCGTACATCCGCTGTGTTTACACCGTCACATGAGTTACTACCCAGCG
Source organism: Megaleporinus macrocephalus (assembly GCA_021613375.1). Lineage (NCBI taxonomy): Eukaryota > Metazoa > Chordata > Actinopteri > Characiformes > Anostomidae > Megaleporinus > Megaleporinus macrocephalus. The sequence continues at coordinate 13,380,541 of CM038714.1, read as the reverse complement.
TGGATGTCCAAAAGTGTTCTTTGGAGAAGTGCTATAGAAGAATCACTTCAGGTTTCTGTAAAACACTCTCTTATTTTTGTAAATGAGGTGTGTGTGAGTTTAAAGAATCTTTTTTAAGTTTTTAATTCAGTAGAATGTCAAGTTTCTGCGCTAGTTGGACTTTCCATGCATCTAGGAGCTGTTTAGAAACAAGAGTGTAGAAGATATTTTGTTTAAAACAGACAAAATTGGAAAATTCAAGTTCATTCTTTGTCTTGAATACTTCTTAAATGCCCACTAGAGGGTGCTTTTGAACTATTACATCTCGACTTCTTAAATGTTTACTCACAACCTCTGAACCTCTGTGCTGTCTGATCTGCTTGACATTTAGGTTAAGCAGTTGTTTGATTATACATTCTTACTGAAATTTATTACCGTTCCTAGGAAACGGTGAACATGAGTATATTCATGTTTCATATACAATTCAGTCAGTCTCAGAAGACACGTCTACTTCGTGTGAACAGGCAGTCAGAGGGGTTTAATGTGAAATGATGTGTTGTAGGAAAATGTTCTTTAGACTGGTGTAATGGGAACCAGGGGGCAGCTTTAAAACTTGGTTTTCTCTTTGTTGTATTTTGTGGGAAGCTTTGTAGAGTTCAGAGGAGACGTCAAAGTTAACTGACCTGTGCATGAGTTGTTTGTCTCTTTCCTTAAGTCGTTTCTAACATTGGTTCTCAGAAACATCATGAGATTTATCCTCACAAGATCCCAGACACAGTGAGTAGGTTGGCTATTGGCGAGCCAAGTGAGTGTACTCCATGCACTAAATTAGCATTTAGCAACTGATTTTTCTTCTGGAAGGAACACGGAGCAGTTTGTGACAGTTGTTTGGATAGATTTGACCATTTGGATAGATGTGTCTATGTCTGTAATTCAAATATAGCCATTTAATTTACTGTCCCAAACAAGTTTTATTTGTTGGAAAATAATTCAAATAATTGGCTACTTCTTTACTTACAGCACCCTGCCTTTATTAATTTTGATTTGAAATTCTGACTAAGTGTCATTAGAGTGGCACATTTGACATCAAACCATTAAAAAAAAAAAAAAATATTTTTAGTATTAAAAAAAAGTGTAGAGAAATGACTGGAATTAACAAAAAAATACCATGTTTTATTCTGGATTTCTATATCACTTATCAGACTGTATCATTTTATATATTTATTTCACAGATTTATCTGTATTACTGTACGTTATATATACTATACTGTTAATTATAAATAATAACGACTATACTGTTATTATTGCACTATGCCTGTTATACTATACACCATGTATGCAGTCTATACATATAAACAATGCTTTTTATTGCATATTTGCAATGCTATCTTCATAATTGTGTATTCGCACTAGCAAACTGGTTTACACTGGTTAACTACACTACTGTAATCACTCTGTAATCACACTGTAAGACCTCTTCTATTTTGTATATACTATATTCTATTTATTTTATATTCTATATTTATTATTTTGTGTTGTAACCATCCTGTTTTGTCTTACTTTGTGCAAAAAGCTACTGGATGCCTTGAATTACCCTCTGGGATCCATCCATCGCCTATCCATCCGTCCATATCAATCCAAAGAAATAATTTAATAAACAGTCTTATGATTTTGTCAGGCTTTGATCAAGCTTCATAACCTCCTGCATGTAATGAGTCATTATAGCAGAATGGCCTTTCAGTCTGAGCTCTGGATGGTCTTGCCTTAGCAGTAGTCGTGTGTAATGAAGATGAGGCTAATGATGAGTCATGCAGCCTATGGATCGCGTCTTCCCTTCTCATTAAGTTTGTGGCAGCACATCAGAGACTTTTAAGTGGACAAAAGAGTGTTTGTTACATCATCTCCCAGCTTGAAAGCTCTGCCAGTCCCAGTAAACACCTCATTTGGCAACCATTTGATGCAGAGGCCAATCTCCTCAGCTAAAATTTACGAATGACCTCATCGCCAACATCTGTACCAAGTTCAGGCAAGTGATATCCGTTGGTTTATGGATGGAGTTGAGGTTTCCCCCAAAGCCTTTAATTTTAGACCACAAGAGGGCCCACAACGAGGGGGTAAAGGGGCAGGAAAACTGAAAGAAGGGCTTGGCATGTGCTTTGTCTCTGTACGAGGCCTTTGCCTTGCGTGCAGCGAGGCAGCTTTAAGAGCTTGGTAGAATTTCCTCTTCTGCTGTATTTCGTGGAAAACTTTGTAGAGTTTAGAGGAGACGTCATAGTTAACTGACTTGTGCATGGCTTGTTTGTCTTTGTTCCTCAAATCATTTCTAACATACTGGTTCCTAGAAAAACCATGAGGTTTATCCTCACAAGGTCTGGACGAACACAGACCAGTTTTTGATGTTTTTTTGTGGACGGTTATGTTTGGATAGATTTGACCAAAGTACTTTTTTGTGTTCCTAAGTGTTTACAAGCCTATTTCAATATGAGTTACTTTAGACTTTCGTCCCTCCACACACTCGTTTTAAGTGTTGCAGTTATTTCTTCAATCTGCTTGTTTCCTGCAGTGTGGTCAGCTAAATCCATTCAGCCTGAGCTTATAGTTACAGCATCCTTTTCTCCCCACTGTGCCTCCTCTGATTGTGCCATCTGCTCTGTGTGTTTGTGTGTACGTAGATGAGCTGCAAAGGGCCAACCTGGAACCTGGAGACACAGAGCAGGTCATTCATCATTTACACAGGGAGCTTCTGGAGGCCCAGGAGCTCGCCAACACCGGCAAGCAGAAATGTCTTGAGCTGCAAGGTGTGTAAACAACACTTAGGCTTGTAACTAGGCTGTAGGACCTCAAATATAGTTAGTTTAGTGGCTAAAGTTTCCTTTTTTACTTTTGAACTGGGTCTGCAAGGTAGCTAACAAGTTATTGAAGCTAAAATCATCCAAACCGCATAACTAAATTATGCGTCGAGATGAATAATGTTCATTTGACTAGTTAATTGACTTAAATGGGACCTATTACGCATTTTAGTTTTTTCCCATTCCTTTAATGGGTTGCAGCTTTTTGTGTATGTAAATGGTCTGCAAAGTTACAAAGCCCAAAGTACATGCCAGGGGGAGGAACTCTCTCCCACAGAAACCTTAGCTGCCTGTAATGCCTCTTAAACTGATACAGTAGCCCCACACTATTGCAAGAATAGCCACAGCAATGTGGGGCGAGGCTTGTAGCTGGATGCAGCTCTGGCAGTCGACCAGTCAGAACAAAGTGAGCAAACTGACCAGTCACATCGCATTGGCCTTCTCAGTAGGCGGGACTTATGAACACAGGGGCATTACCTGAATTGTGAATTTCCCCACTGTAGGACTTATAAAGGATTATCTTGTCTTAACAGAGCTGTTTCAAACAGAGGGTGCATACAGATGTTCAAAATAAGAAAATATTGTTGTGTTTATTTCTTATTTTTAATTAAATTATGGAAATCTATTTTAGTAGACCCCCCAAAAAAAATTAAAGTTGAAAATGAGCGTAATATGTTCCCTTTATTGTAAGAAATGATGAGTGAACTAATTTTCTGACAGCAGTGGCATCTTGTAACATATATTTTTGGCCATTGTTATAGACAAACTAAATTCTCTGGGACTCTTAGATGTCTAAATGAGCATGAATGATCATTAATTATAATAAATACTGATTCCAGCCAAAAACAAAGTTTGTCACATGCTACAGAGTGTTTAGTACAGTGTTTAGTCTCTAAAACTAATTATTGCTCTCAAGATGTAGACCAACTCTCCCCCTCCTTTATACTCTTCTTAGCTCTTCTTGAGGAGGAGAGGAGAACTAACAGACAGCAGACGGAAGAATCCGCCAAACAGATCCAGTACCTACAGAGTGAGTAGTGCACAGACTCTTCCCTTCCAGATCACTCTCAAAGTCCAATCAAATGAGACCCCCATGCCTTGTTAATGAATATAAATGATAACTGATCATTTCCCTTGCTTAAAGTAATATACAATGTTGTTAATGTTTCATAGTGTATTATTCACTCCTAATCGATAAAACATTTAGCCATGCCCATTCACAGGAACGTGCTAAGCACTCTTCTCTCCACTCTCCACCGCATTTTGAATGAGCCATAACACAGCATGGCCAATCAGAACAGAGAGAAATTTTCAGACGTTAGTCCTTAAGGCTTGTTAACAGAAACAACCTGTTCAACTTGAAGGGCTGATAACACTGGGACGGTAAAAACAAATAACCATTGCTATGTTATTCAAGACCCTACAGTTATTATTAGTGGGCCTCAAAGGAAGATTTACCGTATAAAATAGGGCGTGACTCTGTACTGTAATTGCTGTTTATGTCCCCCTTGTTTTGTAGAACCCAGCTAAACTCCTATTTACAGAAACAAAGGATGTTAGATAACCAAAAGTTGCAGTGAACGAGACGAGTATCCTTTGAAGAGAGAGAGAGAGAGCATGTCTCATTTCTGTGTCGTCCTCTAGGTCAGCTAGCTAAGCTGCAGTTAGATATGGAAGCGCTACGTGAGCAGAGAGAGAATACCATCTCCAGCACGCGGGACGAGCTCTACAGCGCCCAGGAGGAGGTGCTCGTCCTCCGCCACGCCATGGAGTCTGCCACAGCCGAGCGGGAGCGCGAGATCGCCACCCTGCAGGGGGATCTGAGTGCCGTCACGGCCGAGCTGGACAAGTGGAGAAAGGCTGCGGTCGACTACGAGCAAGAGATCAGCACCCTGCAGACCAGCTTCAAGCTGCAGAGCCAGCATCAGGAGAGAGCCATCCAGCTACAAGGTCCTGACCATTTTCTCTCTTTTTTTTTTTTTTTTTTTTTTTAATGGCCTGCCAACAGTTTAGCATTTCCAAGATTGTTTGAGGCTTTTGTTTAGTGGTACAGTTCAAGTTACAGTCTTGTACATGCTCTCTGGTAAACCACAGAAACTTCAGGCTTCAGTTCACAGAATAAGCTGTTTATCATACTGCATGCTGAGATCACACGTGTTTTGCATCTTCACAGATTAATGAATACGATGAGTTTTATTCGAACACGCTCAGGTGTTATGGAGAAGGGCGAGCGGAGTGATATCCGCCATGTCTGTTTTTGTAATTAGTTATGTTATGCTTGGAAAGACTATCATTTAGCATGATTTGGATCTAACTTCAGGTTTTGTTATGATTTTTAGCATATTTATGCAAAAGCATGCCTTCCACATATAAATATTACATGATTACTGTGGAGGTACTCCTCATTTGTTCCTGTGAACAAAGGGGGGGGGGGTCTGCTTCTCATAGCGTGCTTTAATATGTCGTCCTGTGTCACGGAAAGACTTTCCTTCCCGCCGCTGACCCTGCTGGGTTTTCTCGAGCTGCTCCAGCAGAGTCGTCATTCTGTGTATGAATGCAAGCGCTGTCTGTGGTACTGTATCCTTTAATCTGCGATAGCATTGGCATTAATTAAATTAAGCATCTTTCGAGTTGGTCTTGTCCCTCTAACGAATCATAAGTCCGCACAGATGTAGGAGCGAACGGAGTTTCTTTGCAGTGAGACTGTAAATGTTTTGCTATGCAAATGTTTTCCTGGTGCTGGGGTTTGTCACATTGTCTCCAGCTGTTTTAAAGTGAAAAACATTTTGGATCTTGGTGTCACTGCAGCGCTGCTGATGGCTTTAATAAAGATACAGACATGATCTCATAAGAGCATACATGTCCGGGGGCAGCTTAAACTTTTAGGAAAATTCACAGCAAACAAGGGAAAGCCCCCAAGATCACCCTCCTCAGGTCTTCAGTCTTGTAATGTCCGGGGTACAGTCGATAACACAATGCTGTCATTGGTAGATCAGCACTGCTTATTCTTTGTGTCTGAAAAAATGTGACGCACATCTACAAGTCTAATTAGTGGAAATTTTTCTAGGATGCTTCAGCTGTGGATGATGTTGATAAGTGCACAGTCAAACTTTGGCTTTGAGCTCTGCTTTCAGAAGTAGCTGACTTGGTTTAGAAGTTTCTCACTTTGTTCTCTAATAAATGTACTTTGCTGGTCACATTCAGGCCAATTTTTTTATAGTTGTCCCCAGACATTCTTAATATAGGGTCACTTCTGGGTCCTGAGATAAAGGCCTGCACAGGTCTAAAGTCTTTTGTTTTAGAACCCTGTTATCAATTATTACGATGTTCAGTGAAGTCTGCAGTCCCATGTTGGCCGAGATCGATCATGCAGATCATTTTTCAGACATGATATTTTTATAAAGAAGTTTGGGGTACTGTCTTATCGTCTGTACTCCTCTGCTGTGTAGATACTTAAACTGGTCACTGGTCATACCAATCAGTTAATCAGTTACCAATCAGCTAATTGAATTTTAGTAAATAGGGAAATTGATGGAGGTTTACACCCATAATGAACAGTTTACTATTTATTATAACTCCCTTATATGCTGTTGTGTACAGGTGAGCTGGAGAAGCTGCAGTCCGAGTGCTCAAGCTTGCAGAAGGAGTGCGAGTCTCTTCGCTCTGAAAAAGTGGCCTTGCTGGAGAAGTTGCAGAGGCTGGAGTTGGAGCTGGACAGGTCTCAAAAATAATTCTATATTCTATACAATACCATTGTCATAGATGTGTGGAGTTGCATGGCTAACAAGGTTAGAGCCTGAGTTTGCTGTAAACATTAGGTCTAGATAACATACACAAGGGCAGTCCATAGTAGGCATATTATATTGACTCTGCAGTAAACTGCTACAACTAAAAACAAACTGCATTTGCCTTAAAATAGCCTGCAGCATGAAGTAACTAGAAATTATGCTTTTACATCAATAGCAGTAGCAGCAGTACGAAACATTGGAAAAGAGAAGAAAACTGAATTATGCAAGTGCTGTTTGATTTGCTGCCTATGACGTATTGGTGCGTCTTATTTTATTTTCAGTGGCAGGGTAGTGCATTGATCAGTAACACCCACAAAAGACCCCGCGTATCTTGGTATTTAAGGTCCTGGACGTGACCAAGAGATGCCTGGTTCACACTACATGACTGTTTGAGTGGTCAAGTCTTTGTTCCGTTCACACTACATGACTGTTTGTGTGGTCAGGTCTTTGTTCCGTTCACACTACATGACTGTTTGTGTGGTCAGGTCTTTGTTCCGTTCACACTACATGACTGTTTGTGTGGTCAGGTCTTTGTTCCGTTCACACTACATGACTGTTTGAGTGGTCAGGTCTTTGTTCCGTTCACACTACATGACTGTTTGTGTGGTCAGGTCTTTGTTCCGTTCACACTACATGACTGTTTGAGTGGTCAGGTCTTTGTTCCGTTCACACTACATGACTGTTTGTGTGGTCAGGTCTTTGTTCCGTTCACACTACATGACTGTTTGTGTGGTCAGGTCTTTGTTCCGTTCACACTACATGACTGTTTGTGTGGTCAGGTCTTTGTTCCGTTCACACTACATGACTGTTTGTGTGGTCAGGTCTTTGTTCCGTTCACACTACATGACTGTTTGTGTGGTCAGGTCTTTGTTCCGTTCACACTACATGACTGTTTGTGTGGTCAGGTCTTTGTTCCGTTCACACTACATGACTGTTTGTGTGGTCAGGTCTTTGTTCCGTTCACACTACATGACTGTTTGTGTGGTCAGGTCTTTGTTCCGTTCACACTACATGACTGTTTGTGTGGTCAGGTCTTTGTTCCGTTCACACTACATGACTGGTTTTGCTGTAATGGCGAGTCTTTCAGTTGTTGTTGGCAACACAGGGTCATGAATGAAACGATTTTCACCCTGGGGAATAGCCCACTCATCTGACTGCTGTCCAAAAACATGAGAACACACGAGAACTAAACTCTTGTGAGAACTAAACGCATGTGAGAACTCTCCATACTACGTAGAATTGGACGTCAACAAACAAGCAACACAAGTTGTTACTGCACTGATTTACAGCGACAAAAGAAAAACAAGCGAACATGAGTCCAAGTAGAGCGAGAACCTCTTGCAGCCGTTGTTACTGTTTGCTTACACCTCCTCGACTGCCGCAGCGCAAGCAGCCCCAGAGCGATTGCCTCACCGGTGACGCTGCTGTTGACTCAGTCTTTCAGCAGTTCACACTACACTGAGCGAACGCCGAGTGGTCACCGATTGGCCTCCGAGCAGAGGATTTTGCCGGCAATCTACAAAAAACAGCTGTTGTCTAAATTGTGTAGCAACGAGGCATAACTGTCACTTTCTGCTGCCAGTTAAGCTCCGCCCACAAAAGATGCCATCTTTGTTTACAATTGCGGAAATGGTTTATTGGAGACAGAGATGTCCATTTAATTACATTATGTTCAGATAACATTCATTTAATTAGCCCGTTTCTGTTTGTGTCCTTTTTTTTTTTTCCAGCCAGTCAGCTTAGAACACCCTTGTCGTGGTACCATGTACGTGCTAGACAATCATAGCTCTCGCTGATGCAGTAACATTCCTTTATAACATACTGCTGGTTGTTGTTGTGCTACTGTGTGTTCTTGAGCGTAATGACAGTCTGTTTGACCTGTGACCGCAATAAAAGACCAGTTACATAGTTGTGTAGGTAGTTGCTTAATTGTTAAAGTTTAGATAGAGGGTTCAAACAGATCTCAAGCTCCCTCAATAATGTTACAGTCTGTATGTGCGTTACTTTTCATGTTTGTTTAATCAGCTGTGTTCTCCCGAGCTCTCTGCTTAGTTTCCGTTGTTCCATTACATCTAAAGCTTCATTATCTGGATACTTTAGTTCCTGAGCCCCCCACCAGCATTAGAATTTGACACAGGTAATAGCAAGCTCAGTGCCACTCTGGCTTGCCCTGCCCATTACACACACACAGAGCTCCACTGTCCTGCTCTGAAGCGCCCTTGTTTGTCTGACCCGGCCACTCTACAGTCCCTACCAGAACAGCCTTATTAGAGTGTAATGGATAGCGAGATATCAAGTTGTGTTGAATATATTTCAGCTCAGAGTGTAGCGCCTAGTTTAAGTTTGCCCTCACACACCGATCTTGGATCAGTTTGTCTTACCCGTTTTTTTCTGGAGTGGCCCTAACACTGCTCAGATCACGTCCAGAGTGAAGCTCCGATTTTTATGCGCCACCACTACTTGTATTGTCATAGTGGTGTAGTGGTGTTGTAGAGCAGTGGTGGTCCCCACAGTTTCTTCTAGCCTCTTGTAGTGGACCAAGAGCTTTTATGTTTATCATCAGTTGTTATGGTGTTTTTTATATATATATATATATATATATATATATATATATATATATATATATATTAGTTAGTTTAATTCACAAAACACATTGTGGCCTATTGCTCTCGTGCTTTTATTTAGCCAGCTGCTTAGGTGTATTTGAGTGATCCCCAAAGGGTAAACTATAGATATGCATTGTGCGTAATTGCTAATGCTGTATATGGGCATATATTATTTTTTAATTCTTCTTTTTTTTTTTATACAGAACTTTGTCTTACACATCTGTTGTACATGCAAAGTACAACAATTTAGTTTGTGTTTTTGCCAGTAAAATTGTTATTATTATAAATGCAAATACACATAAATACAGCTTTGGTTCCATATTACTCCTCAGTGCCCCCCAGCCATCACACTTAATTTCACGTAATGATGTAGTCAAACCTGGTCTTGGATGATGACTGCTGTTTACACGGCGTATTGTATTGTACACAACTATTTTATTACATTAATGTTAATTATATTTCATTTAATTTTTTTTCCAAGCAAATAATTGCTTACTGCCCAGATAAATAGCCTAAAACAGTACTGTACTGTATTTCAGAGTATTTGTTTGTTTATTGAAATGTGATTTATTAAAACAAACATGGCATAAATTGATATGTGCTCAGTCCTATGGGCATGATAAGCATGTCACACACATTAAGATGTCCTCTTGCCAGTACCTGATGCTGCTATAGAGGAATCTAGCTAATTGTTGCCCTTGTGCTTCAGCTCCCGAGAGCAGAGTGCTACGCTGAGCAGCAGCCTGAACGCTCTGGAGAAGACGCAGGGTGACCTGGCCAACAAGCTGGGTTCCATGCAGGACCAGCACCAGCAGGACGCCAGCAACCTGAAGGTGCAGCTTGCCCAGGCCGAGAACCGCACCAAGAACCTGCAGAAAGAGGTGCCCATTTTTTTTCCCCCAAATTCTTCTCAAGCTCTTCTTATATTTGGAACATCAGCACGGCTGGTGAGAAAAGACTCCTGGAAAAGGCAACTAAGTGTCTTCTCTCCCTTTTCCTCTCCTTAGTATGAGGACACTCAGGTCCAGCTGTCTGATCTGAGGCAGAAATATGAGAGGACGGAGCAGGAGAAGCGCTCCATTAATGACGAGCTGGAGCAGTGCAAGGTCAACCTGAAGCTGCTGCAGGAGAAGGGCAAGAATGTGAGTGCAGATGCCTACTGCAGCATCCAGTTCTGTATGGCCAGGAGGTTGTGTGTTTGTATTTCAGAGCATGGAAGTGCAAATTCAAATGATATTTTACTTTCTATCTTTATTGGGAACCCTCAAAGTACAGCAGACCAGCTGCTATCACTGTAAATGGCTTTTGGTCAGGTGTTTGAAGGCGGCTCTTACATATGATCCCATGATTCCAATATACTTACAGGTTACTTTATTAGAAACCCCTACTTTGTAACACCAACTTTATTAAATACAGACACTGGGTGTTTCTCAAAGCATAGTGAGGGTCTACATAGACAGAAATGTCATAGTATGCGCTTCCGACATGTAGACTGTCCCAATTCTTACATACCTTAAACATGCTGTCTACTAAGGCACCTTATTTTAACCTGATTTTAAAGAAGCATCAAACGCTTCCTCAGCTGCTAAGACAATCCCATGATGCAATGCAGGTAAATCAAGTACTGAAGTGGTTTTAAATGTAAGTTATTTTGATTCTTTCTGGAGTTTCAATGTGTTTCTGGTCATATAATCACACAAAACAGTATTTTATTATCAACTCTGTAACCAGTCGTTCACCATTTAGCAGTTTTATACTCGAGCCATTAGCATGTAAGCTAGCGGATTTTTAAGGCTCAGGCTTTTTGTTTTGGATGCCGGCAGGTAGCTTAGCAACCAGCCAAACCAGGGCTCATTTACTGCAGTGGGCGGGAACAAGCCGTGACGCAGTCTCTCTCTAACTAGAGCGTCTCAGTAATCTGTTTTATGAGGAGAGATGAGGAGAGAACACTGATACTTACACAGCTGCTACCTAGACAGCCTACTTACACACTCACTTACACACCATCTATGATCCACATCTATCTATCTATCTATGATCCACATCTATCTATCTATGATCCACATCTATCTATCTATGATCCACATCTATCTATCTATGATTCACATCTATCTATCTATGATCCACATCTATCTATCTATGATTCACATCTATCTATCTATGATCCACATCTATCTATCTATGATCCACATCTATCTATCTATGATCCACATCTATCTATCTATGATCCACATCTATCTATCTATGATCCACATCTATCTATCTATGATCCACATCTATCTATCTATGATTCACATCTATCTATCTATGATCCACATCTATCTATCTATGATTCACATCTATCTATCTATGATACACATCTATCTATCTATGATCCACATCTATCTATCTATGATCCACATCTATCTATCTATCTATGATCCACATCTATCTATCTATGATCCACATCTATCTATCTATGATTCACATCTATCTATCTATGATCCACATCTATCTATCTATGATCCACATCTATCCATCTATGATCCACATCTATCTATCTATCTATGATCCACATCTATCTATCTATGATCCACATCTATCTATCTATGATTCACATCTATCTATCTATGATCCACATCTATCCATCTATGATCCACATCTATCTATCTATGATCCACATCTATCTATCTATGATTCACATCTATCTATCTATGATACACATCTATCTATCTATGATCCACATCTATCTATCTATGATCCACATCTATCTATCTATCTATGATCCACATCTATCTATCTATGATCCACATCTATCTATCTATGATTCACATCTATCTATCTATGATCCACATCTATCTATCTATGATCCACATCTATCCATCTATGATCCACATCTATCTATCTATGATCCACATCTATCTATCTATGATTCACATCTATCCATCTATGATACACATCTATCTATCTATGATCCACATCTATCTATCTATGATCCACATCTATCTATCTATCTATGATCCACATCTATCTATCTATGATCCACATCTATCTATCTCTCTATGATCCACATCTATCTATCTATCTATGATCCACATCTATCTATCTATGATCCACATCTATCTATCTCTCTATGATCCACATCTATCTATCTATCTATGATCCACATCTATCTATCTATCTATCTATGATCAACATCTATCTATCTATCTATGATCCACATCTATCCATCTATGATACACATCTATCTATGATCCACATCTATCTATCTCTCTATGATCCACATCTATCTATCTATGATCCACATCTATCTATCTATCTATCTATGATCAACATCTATCTATCTATCTATGATCCACATCTATCCATCTATGATCCACATCTATCTATCTATGATCCACATCTATCTATCTATGATCCACATCTATCTATCTATGATCCACATCTATCTATCTATGATCCACATCTATCTATCTATGATCCACATCTATCTATCTATGATCCACATCTATCTATCTATGATTCACATCTATCTATCTATGATCCACATCTATCTATCTATGATCCACATCTATCCATCTATGATCCACATCTATCTATCTATGATCCACATCTATCTATCTATGATTCACATCTATCCATCTATGATACACATCTATCTATCTATGATCCACATCTATCTATCTATGATCCACATCTATCTATCTATCTATGATCCACATCTATCTATCTATGATCCACATCTATCTATCTCTCTATGATCCACATCTATCTATCTATCTATGATCCACATCTATCTATCTATGATCCACATCTATCTATCTCTCTATGATCCACATCTATCTATCTATCTATCTATGATCAACATCTATCTATCTATCTATCTATGATCAACATCTATCTATCTATCTATGATCCACATCTATCCATCTATGATACACATCTATCTATGATCCACATCTATCTATCTCTCTATGATCCACATCTATCTATCTATGATCCACATCTATCTATCTATCTATCTATGATCAACATCTATCTATCTATCTATGATCCACATCTATCCATCTATGATCCACATCTATCTATCTATGATCCACATCTATCTATCTATGATCCACATCTATCTATCTATGATCCACATCTATCTATCTATGATCCACATCTATCTATCTATGATCCACATCTATCTATCTATGATCCACATCTATCCATCTATGATACACATCTATCTATGATCCACATCTATCTATCTATGATCCACATCTATCTATCTATGATCCACATCTATCCATCTATGATCCACATCTATCTATCTATGATCCACATCTATCTATCTATGATCCACATCTATCTATCTATGATCCACATCTATCTATCTATGATCCACATCTATCTATCTATGATCCACATCTATCTATGATCCACATCTATCCATCTATGATACACATCTATCTATGATACACATCTATCTATCTATGATCCACATCTATCTATCTATCTGTGATCCACATCTATCTATCTATGATCCACATCTATCTATCTATGATCCACATCTATCTATCTATGATCCACATCTATCTATCTATGATCCACATCTATCTATCTATGATCCACATCTATCTATCTATGATCCACATCTATCTATCTATGATCCACATCTATCTATCTATGATCCACATCTATCTATCTATGATCCACATCTATCTATGATCCACATCTATCTATCTATGATCCACATCTATCTATGATCCACATCTATCCATCTATGATACACATCTATCTATGATACACATCTATCTATCTATGATCCACATCTATCTATCTATCTATGATCCACATCTATCTATCTATGATCCACATCTATCTATCTATGATCCACATCTATCTATCTATGATCCACATCTATCTATCTATGATCCACATCTATCTATCTATCTATGATCCACATCTATCTATCTATGATCCACAAATATCTATCTATGATCCACATCTATCTATCTATGATCCACATCTATCTATCTATGATCCACATCTATCTATCTATGATTCACATCTATCTATCTATGATTCACATCTATCTATGATTCACATCTATCTATCTATGATCCACATCTATCTATCTATGATCCACATCTATCTATCTATGATCCACATCTATCTATCTATGATTCACATCTATCTATCTATGATCCACATCTATCTATCATTGATCCACATCTATCTATCTATGATCCACATCTATCTATCTATGATCCACATCTATCTATCTATGATCCACATCTATCTATCTATGATTCACATCTATCTATCATTGATCCACATCTATCTATCTATGATCCACATCTATCTATCTATGATCCACATCTATCTATCTATGATCCACATCTATCTATCTATGATTCACATCTATCTATCATTGATCCACATCTATCTATCTATGATCCACATCTATCTATCTATGATCCACATCTATCTATCATTGATCCACATCTATCTATCTATGATCCACATCTATCTATCTATGATCCACATCTATCTATCTATGATCCACATCTATCTATCTATGATCCACATCTATCTATCTATGATCCACATCTATCTATCTATGATCCACATCTATCTATCTATGATTCACATCTATCTATCTATGATTCACATCTATCTATCATTGATCCACATCTATCTATCTATGATCCACATCTATCTATCTATGATCCACATCTATCTATCTATGATCCACATCTATCTATCTATGATCCACATCTATCTATCTATGATTCACATCTATCTATCTATGATCCACATCTATCTATGATCCACATCTATCTATCTATGATCAACATCTATCTATCTATGATCCACATCTATCTATCTATGATCCACATCTATCTATGATCCACATCTATCTATGATCCACATCTATCTATCTATGATCCACATCTATCTATCTATGATCCACATCTATCTATCTATGATACACATCTATCTATGATCCACATCTATCCATCTATGATACACATCTATCTATCTATGATCCACATCTATCTATCTATGATACACATCTATCTATGATCCACATCTATCCATCTATGATACACATCTATCTATGATCCACATCTATCTATCTATGATCCACATCTATCTATCTATGATACACATCTATCTATCTATGATACACATCTATCTATGATACACATCTATCTATGATCCACATCTATCTATCTATGATCCACATCTATCTATCTATGATACACATCTATCTATGATCCACATCTATCCATCTATGATACACATCTATCTATGATCCACATCTATCTATCTATGATCCACATCTATCTATCTATGATACACATCTATCTATGATCCACATCTATCCATCTATGATACACATCTATCTATGATCCACATCTATCTATCTATGATACACATCTATCTATCTATGATACACATCTATCTATGATACACATCTATCTATCTATGATCCACATCTATCTATCTATGATCCACATATATCTATCTATGATCCACATCTATCTATCTATGATCCACATCTATCCATCTATGATACACATCTATCTATCTATGATCCACATCTATCTATCTATGATCCACATCTATCCATCTATGATCCACATCTATCCATCTATGATCCACATCTATCCATCTATGATACACATCTATCTATGATCCACATCTATCTATCATTGATCCACATCTATCTATCTATGATCCACATCTATCTATCATTGATCCACATCTATCTATCTATGATCCACATCTATCTATCTATGATCCACATCTATCTATCATTGATCCACATCTATCTATCTATGATCCACATCTATCTATCTATGATCCACATCTATCTATCTATGATCCACATCTATCTATCTATGATCCACATCTATCCATCTATGATACACATCTATCTATGATCCACATCTATCTATCTATGATCCACATCTATCTATCTATGATCCACATCTATCCATCTATGATCCACATCTATCTATCTATGATCCACATCTATCTATCTATGATCCACATCTATCTATCTATGATCCACATCTATCTATCTATGATCCACATCTATCTATCTATGATCCACATCTATCTATGATCCACATCTATCTATGATCCACATCTATCCATCTATGATACACATCTATCTATGATACACATCTATCTATCTATGATCCACATCTATCTATCTATCTGTGATCCACATCTATCTATCTATGATCCACATCTATCTATCTATGATCCACATCTATCTATCTATGATCCACATCTATCTATCTATGATCCACATCTATCTATCTATGATCCACATCTATCTATCTATGATCCACATCTATCTATCTATGATCCACATCTATCTATCTATGATCCACATCTATCTATCTATGATCCACATCTATCTATGATCCACATCTATCTATCTATGATCCACATCTATCTATGATCCACATCTATCCATCTATGATACACATCTATCTATGATACACATCTATCTATCTATGATCCACATCTATCTATCTATCTATGATCCACATCTATCTATCTATGATCCACATCTATCTATCTATGATCCACATCTATCTATCTATGATCCACATCTATCTATCTATGATCCACATCTATCTATCTATCTATGATCCACATCTATCTATCTATGATCCACAAATATCTATCTATGATCCACATCTATCTATCTATGATCCACATCTATCTATCTATGATCCACATCTATCTATCTATGATTCACATCTATCTATCTATGATTCACATCTATCTATGATTCACATCTATCTATCTATGATCCACATCTATCTATCTATGATCCACATCTATCTATCTATGATCCACATCTATCTATCTATGATTCACATCTATCTATCTATGATCCACATCTATCTATCATTGATCCACATCTATCTATCTATGATCCACATCTATCTATCTATGATCCACATCTATCTATCTATGATCCACATCTATCTATCTATGATTCACATCTATCTATCATTGATCCACATCTATCTATCTATGATCCACATCTATCTATCTATGATCCACATCTATCTATCTATGATCCACATCTATCTATCTATGATTCACATCTATCTATCATTGATCCACATCTATCTATCTATGATCCACATCTATCTATCTATGATCCACATCTATCTATCATTGATCCACATCTATCTATCTATGATCCACATCTATCTATCTATGATCCACATCTATCTATCTATGATCCACATCTATCTATCTATGATCCACATCTATCTATCTATGATCCACATCTATCTATCTATGATCCACATCTATCTATCTATGATTCACATCTATCTATCTATGATTCACATCTATCTATCATTGATCCACATCTATCTATCTATGATCCACATCTATCTATCTATGATCCACATCTATCTATCTATGATCCACATCTATCTATCTATGATCCACATCTATCTATCTATGATTCACATCTATCTATCTATGATCCACATCTATCTATCTATGATCAACATCTATCTATCTATGATCAACATCTATCTATCTATGATCCACATCTATCTATCTATGATCCACATCTATCTATGATCCACATCTATCTATGATCCACATCTATCTATCTATGATCCACATCTATCTATCTATGATCCACATCTATCTATCTATGATACACATCTATCTATGATCCACATCTATCCATCTATGATACACATCTATCTATCTATGATCCACATCTATCTATCTATGATACACATCTATCTATGATCCACATCTATCCATCTATGATACACATCTATCTATGATCCACATCTATCTATCTATGATCCACATCTATCTATCTATGATACACATCTATCTATCTATGATACACATCTATCTATGATACACATCTATCTATGATCCACATCTATCTATCTATGATCCACATCTATCTATCTATGATCCACATCTATCTATCTATGATACACATCTATCTATGATCCACATCTATCCATCTATGATACACATCTATCTATGATCCACATCTATCTATCTATGATCCACATCTATCTATCTATGATACACATCTATCTATCTATGATACACATCTATCTATGATACACATCTATCTATCTATGATCCACATCTATCTATCTATGATCCACATATATCTATCTATGATCCACATCTATCTATCTATGATCCACATCTATCCATCTATGATCCACATCTATCCATCTATGATCCACATCTATCCATCTATGATACACATCTATCTATGATCCACATCTATCTATCATTGATCCACATCTATCTATCTATGATCCACATCTATCTATCATTGATCCACATCTATCTATCTATGATCCACATCTATCTATCTATGATCCACATCTATCTATCATTGATCCACATCTATCTATCTATGATCCACATCTATCTATCTATGATTCACATCTATCTATCTATGATCCACATCTATCTATGATCCACATCTATCTATGATCCACATCTATCTATCTATGATCCACATCTATCTATCTGTGATCCACATCTATCTATCTATGATCCACATCTATCTATCTTTGATCCACATCTATCTATCTTTGATCCACATCTATCTTTCTATGATCCACATCTGTCTTTCTATGATCCACATCTATCTTTCTATGATCCACATCTATCTATCTATGATCCACATCTATCTATCTATGATCCACATCTATCTATCTATGATCCACATCTATCTATCTATGATCCACATCTATCTATCTATGATCCACATCTATCTATCTATGATCCACATCTATCTATGATCCACATCTATCTATCTATGATCCACATCTATCTATCTATGATCCACATATATCTATCTATGATCCACATCTATCTATCTATGATCCACATCTGTCTATCTATGATCCACATCTATCTATCTATGATCCACATCTATCTATCTATGATCCACATCTATCCATCTATGATCCACATCTATCCATCTATGATACACATCTATCTATGATCCACATCTATCTATCATTGATCCACATCTATCTATCTATGATCCACATCTATCTATCATTGATCCACATCTATCTATCTATGATCCACATCTATCTATCTATGATCCACATCTATCTATCTATGATCCACATCTATCTATCTATGATCCACATCTATCTATCTATGATTCACATCTATCTATCTATGATCCACATCTATCTATGATCCACATCTATCTATGATCCACATCTATCTATCTATGATCCACATCTATCTATCTATGATCCACATCTATCTATGATCCACATCTATCTATGATCCACATCTATCTATCTATGATCCACATCTATCTATCTATGATCCACATCTATCTATCTATGATCCACATCTATCTATCTATGATCCACATCTATCTGTCTTTGATCCACATCTATCTATCTTGGATCCACATCTATCTTTCTATGATCCACATCTATCTTTCTATGATCCACATCTATCTATCTATGATTCACATCTATCTATGATCCACATCTATCTATCTATCTATGATCCACATCTATCTATCTATCTATGATCCACATCTATCTATCTATCTATGATCCACATCTATCTTTCTATGATCCACATCTATCTATCTATGATCCACATCTATCTATCTATGATCCACATCTACCTATCTATGATCCACATCTATCTATCTATGATCCACATCTATCTGTCTATGATCCACATCTATCTATCTATGATTCACATCTATCTATGATCCACATCTATCTATCTATCTATGATCCACATCTATCTATCTATCTATGATCCACATCTATCTATCTATCTATGATCCACATCTATCTTTCTATGATCCACATCTATCTATCTATGATCCACATCTACCTATCTATGATCCACATCTATCTATCTATGATCCACATCTATCTATCTATCTATGATCCACATCTATCTATCTATCTATGATCCACATCTATCTATCTATCTATCTATGATCCACATCTATCTATCTATGATCCACATCTATCTATCTATGATCCACATCTATCTATGATCCACATCTATCTATCTCTCTATGATCCACATCTATCTATCTATGATCCACATCTATCTGTCTATGATCCACATCTATCTATCTATGATCCACATCTATCTATCTATGATCCACATCTATCTATCTATGATCCACATCTATCTATCTATGATTCACATCTATCTATCTATGATACACATCTATCTATCTATGATTCACATCTATCTATGATCCACATCTATCTATCTATCTATGATCCACATCTATCTATCTATGATCCACATCTATCTATCTATCTATGATCCACATCTTATCTATCTATGATCCACATCTATCTATCTATCTATGATCTACATCTATCTATCTATCTATGATCCACATCTATCTATCTATCTATCTATCTATCTATCTCTGATCCACATCTATCTATCTGTCTATGATCCACATCTATCTATCTATCTATCTCTGATCCACATCTATCTATCTCCGATCCACATCTATCTATCTGTCGATGATCCACATCTATCTATCTATCAATGATCCACATCTATCTATCTGTCTATGATCCACATCTATCTATCTATCTATGATCCACATCTATCTATCTATCTATCTATCTATCTATCTCTGATCCACATCTATCTATCTGTCTATGATCCACATCTATCTATCTATCTATCTATGATCCACATCTATCTATCTATGATCTACATCTATCTATCTGTCTATCTATCTATCTATCTATCTATCTATCTATCTATCTATCTATCTCTGATCCACATCTATCTATCTGTCTATGATCCACATCTATCTATCTGTCTATGATCCACATCTATCTATCTATCTATGATCCACATCTATCTATCTATCTATGATCCACATCTATCTATCTATCTATCTATCTATCTATCTATCTATCTATCTATCTATCTATCTATCTCTGATCCACATCTATCTATCTGTCTATGATCCACATCTATCTATCTATCTATGATCCACATCTATCTATCAATCTATGATTCACATCTATCTATCTATCTATCTATCTATCTATCTATCTATCTATCTATCTATCTATCTCTGATCCACATCTATCTATCTGTCTATGATCCACATCTATCTATCTATCTATCTGTCTATGATCCACATCTATCTATATATCTATCTATCTATCTATCTATCTGTCTATGATCCACATCTATCTATCTATCTGTCTATGATCCACTTCTATCTATCTATCTTTGATCCACATCTATCTATCTATCTATCTATCTGTCTATGATCCACATCTATCTATCTATCTATCTATCTGTCTATGATCCACATCTATCTATCTATCTATGATCCACATCTATCTATCTATCTATGATCCACATCTATCTATCTATCTGTCTATGATCCACATCTATCTATCTGTCTATGATCCACATCTATCTATCTATGATCCACATCTATCTATCTATCTGTCTATGATCCACATCTATCTATCTATCTATGATCCACATCTATCTATCTGTCTATGATCCACATCTATCTATCTATCTGTCTATGATCCACATCTATCTATCTATCTATGATCCACATCTATCTATCTGTCTATGATCCACATCTATCTATCTATCTATGATCTACATCTATCTATCTATCTATGATCCACATCTATCTATCTATCTATGATCCACATCTATCTATCTATCTATGATCTACATCTATCTATCTATCTATGATCCACATCTATCTATGATCTACATCTATCTATCTATCTATGATCTACATCTATCTATCTATCTATGATCCACATCTATCTATCTATCTATCTATCTCTCTATCTCTGATCCACATCTATCTATCTGTCTATGATCCACATCTATCTATCTGTCTATGATCCACATCTATCTATCTGTCTATGATCCACATCTATCTATCTATCTATGATCCACATCTATCTGTCTATGATCCACATCTATCTATCTATGATCCACATCTATCTATCTATGATCCACATCTATCTATCTATGATCCACATCTATCCATCTATGATACACACCATCTATGATCCACATCTATCTATCTGTCTATGATCCACATCTATCTATCTATGATCCACATCTATCTATCTATGATCCACATCTATCTATCTATGATCCACATCTATCTATCTATGATCCACATCTATCTATCTATGATTCACATCTATCTATGATCCACATCTATCTATCTATGATCCACATCTATCTATGATTCACATCTATCTATGATCCACATCTATCTGTCTTTGATCCACATCTATCTATCTATCTATGATCCACATCTATCTATCTATCTATGATCCACATCTGTCTATGATCCACATCTATCTATCTATCTGTCTATGATCCACATCTATCTATCTATCTATGATCCACATCTATCTATCTATCTATGATCCACATCTATCTATCTATGATTCACATCTATCTATCTATGATCCACATCTATCTATCTATGATCCACATCTATCTATCTATGATTCACATCTATCTATGATTCACATCTATCTATCTATGATCCACATCTATCTATCTATGATCCACATCTATCTATCTATCTATGATCCACATCTATCTATCTATGATCCACATCTATCTATCTATCTGTCTATGATCCACATCTATCTATGATCCACATCTATCTATCTATCTATGATCCACATCTATCTATCTATCTATGATCCACATCTATCTATCTATCTGTCTATGATCCACATCTATCTATCTATCTGTCTTTGATCCACATCTATCTATCTATCTATCTATCTGTCTATGATCCACATCTATCTATCTATCTATGATCCACATCTATCTATCTATCTGTCTATGATCCACATCTATCTATCTGTCTATGATCCACATCTATCTATCTATCTATGATCTACATCTATCTATCTATCTATGATCCACATCTATCTATCTATCTATGATCCACATCTATCTATCTATCTATCTATCTCTCTATCTATGATCCACATCTATCTATCTATCAATGATCCACATCTATCTATCTGTCTATGATCCACATCTATCTATCTATCTATGATCCACATCTATCTATCTATCTATCTATCTATCTATCTATCTATCTATCTATCTATCTATCTATCTATCTCTGATCCACATCTATCTATCTGTCTATGATCCACATCTATCTATCTGTCTATGATCCACATCTATCTATCTATCTATGATCCACATCTATCTGTCTATGATCCACATCTATCTGTCTATGATCCACATCTATCTATCTGTCTATGATCCACATCTATCTATCTATGATCCACATCTATCTATCTATCTATGATCCACATCTATCTATCTATCTATGATCCACATCTATCTGTCTATGATCCACATCTATCTGTCTATGATCCACATCTATCTATCTGTCTATGATCCACATCTATCTATCTATGATCCACATCTATCTATCTATGATCCACATCTATCTGTCTATGATCCACATCTATCTGTCTATGATCCACATCTATCTATCTGTCTATGATCCACATCTATCTATCTATGATCCACATCTATCTGTCTATGATCCACATCTGTCTATCTATGATCCACATCTATCTTTCTATGATCCACATCTATCTATCTATGATACACACCATCTATGATCCACATCTATCTATCAATGATCCACATCTATCTATCTGTCTATGATCCACATCTATCTATCTATCTATGATCCACATCTATCTATCTATCTATCTATCTATCTATCTATCTATCTATCTATCTATCTATCTATCTATCTATCTATCTCTGATCCACATCTATCTATCTGTCTATGATCCACATCTATCTATCTATCTATGATCCACATCTATCTATCTATCTATCTATCTATCTATCTATCTATCTATCTATCTATCTATCTATCTCTGATCCACATCTATCTATCTGTCTATGATCCACATCTATCTATCTATCTATGATCCACATCTATCTATCTATCTATGATCTACATCTATCTATCTATCTATCTATCTATCTATCTATCTATCTATCTCTGATCCACATCTATCTATCTGTCTATGATCCACATCTATCTATCTGTCTATGATCCACATCTATCTATCTATCTATGATCCACATCTATCTATCTATCTATCTATCTATCTATCTATCTATCTATCTATCTATCTATCTCTGATCCACATCTATCTATCTGTCTATGATCCACATCTATCTATCTATCTATGATCCACATCTATCTATCTATGATTCACATCTATCTATCTATCTATCTATCTATCTATCTCTGATCCACATCT
This sequence comes from Megaleporinus macrocephalus, assembly GCA_021613375.1. Classification (NCBI taxonomy): domain Eukaryota; kingdom Metazoa; phylum Chordata; class Actinopteri; order Characiformes; family Anostomidae; genus Megaleporinus; species Megaleporinus macrocephalus. The sequence goes on along the minus strand of CM038714.1, from coordinate 13,355,969 downwards.
ATCTATCTGTCTATGATCCACATCTATCTATCTATCTATCTGTCTATGATCCACATCTATCTATATATCTATCTATCTATCTATCTATCTGTCTATGATCCACATCTATCTATCTATCTGTCTATGATCCACATCTATCTATCTATCTATCTATCTGTCTATGATCCACATCTATCTATCTATCTATGATCCACATCTATCTATCTATCTATCTGTCTATGATCCACATCTATCTATCTATCTGTCTATGATCCACATCTATCTATCTGTCTATGATCCACATCTATCTATCTATGATCCACATCTATCTATCTATCTGTCTATGATCCACATCTATCTATCTATCTATGATCCACATCTATCTATCTGTCTATGATCCACATCTATCTATCTATCTGTCTATGATCCACATCTATCTATCTATCTATGATCCACATCTATCTATCTGTCTATGATCCACATCTATCTATCTATCTATGATCTACATCTATCTATCTATCTATGATCCACATCTATCTATCTATCTATGATCCACATCTATCTATCTATCTATGATCCACATCTATCTATCTATCTATCTATGATCTACATCTATCTATCTATCTATGATCCACATCTATCTATGATCTACATCTATCTATCTATCTATGATCTACATCTATCTATCTATCTATGATCCACATCTATCTATCTATCTATCTATCTCTCTATCTCTGATCCACATCTATCTATCTGTCTATGATCCACATCTATCTATCTGTCTATGATCCACATCTATCTATCTGTCTATGATCCACATCTATCTATCTATCTATGATCCACATCTATCTATCTATCTTTGATTCACATCTATCTATCTATCTTTGATTCACATCTATCTATCTGTCTATGATCCACATCTATCTATCTATGATCCACATCTATCTGTCTCTGGTCCACATCTATCTATCTATCTATCTATCTATCTATCTATCTATCTATCTATCTATCTATCTATCTATCTATCTCTGATCCACATCTATCTATCTGTCTATGATCCACATTTATCTATCTATCTGTCTATGATCCACTTCTATCTATCTATCTTTGATCCACATCTATCTATCTATCTGTCTATGATCCACATCTATCTATCTATCTATCTATCTGTCTATGATCCACATCTATCTATCTATCTATGATCCACATCTATCTATCTATCTATCTGTCTATGATCCACATCTATCTATCTATCTGTCTATGATCCACATCTATCTATCTGTCTATGATCCACATCTATCTATCTATGATCCACATCTATCTATCTATCTGTCTATGATCCACATCTATCTATCTATCTATGATCCACATCTATCTATCTGTCTATGATCCACATCTATCTATCTATCTGTCTATGATCCACATCTATCTATCTATCTATGATCCACATCTATCTATCTGTCTATGATCCACATCTATCTATCTATCTATGATCTACATCTATCTATCTATCTATGATCCACATCTATCTATCTATCTATGATCCACATCTATCTATCTATCTATGATCCACATCTATCTAACTATCTATGATCCACATCTATCTATCTATCTATGATCCACATCTATCTATCTATCTATGATCCACATCTATCTATCTATCTATGATCCACATCTATCTATCTATGATCCACATCTATCTATGATTCACATCTATCTATGATCCACATCTATCTGTCTTTGATCCACATCTATCTATCTATCTATGATCCACATCTGTCTATGATCCACATCTATCTATCTATCTGTCTATGATCCACATCTATCTATCTATCTATGATCCACATCTATCTATCTATCTGTCTATGATCCACATCTATCTACCTATCTGTCTATGATCCACATCTATCTATCTATGATTCACATCTATCTATCTATGATCCACATCTATCTATCTATGATTCACATCTATCTATGATCCACATCTATCTATCTATGATTCACATCTATCTATCTATCTGTCTATGATCCACATCTATCTATCTATCTGTCTATGATCCACATCTATCTATGATCCACATCTATCTATCTATCTATGATCCACATCTATCTATCTATCTGTCTATGATCCACATCTATCTATCTATCTATGATCCACATCTGTCTATCTATGATCCACATCTATCTATCTATCTGTCTATGATCCACATCTATCTATCTATCTATGATCCACATCTATCTATCTATCTGTCTATGATTCACATCTATCTATCTATGATCCACATCTATCTATCTATCTATGATCCACATCTATCTATGATCCACATCTATCTATCTATCTGTCTATGATCCACATCTATCTATGATCTACATCTATCTATCTATCTATGATCCACATCTATCTATCTATCTATGATCCACATCTATCTATCTATCTGTCTATGATCCACATCTATCTATCTATCTATCTGTGATCCACATCTATCTATCTATCTATGATCCACATCTATCTATCTATCTATCTATGATCCACATCTATCTATCTATCTGTCTATGATCCACATCTATCTATCTATGATCCACATCTATCTATCTATCTATGATCCACATCTATCTATCTATCTGTCTATGATCCACATCTATCTATCTATCTATCTATGATCCACATCTATCTATCTATCTATGATCCACATCTATCTATCTATCTATCTATGATCCACATCTATCTATCTATCTGTCTATGATCCACATCTATCTATCTATGATCCACATCTATCTATCTATGATCTACATCTATCTATCTATCTATGATCCACATCTATCTATCTCCGATCCACATCTATCTATCTGTCGATGATCCACATCTATCTATCTATCAATGATCCACATCTATCTATCTGTCTATGATCCACATCTATCTATCTATCTATGATCCACATCTATCTATCTATCTATCTATCTATCTATCTCTGATCCACATCTATCTATCTGTCTATGATCCACATCTATCTATGATCCACATCTATCTATCTATGATCTACATCTATCTATCTGTCTATGATCCACATCTATCTATCTATCTATGATCCACATCTATCTATCTATCTATCTATCTATCTATCTATCTCTGATCCACATCTATCTATCTGTCTATGATCCACATCTATCTATCTATGATCCACATCTATCTATCTATGATCTACATCTATCTATCTGTCTATCTATCTATCTATCTATCTATCTATCTGTCTCTGATCCACATCTATCTATCTGTCTATGATCCACATCTATCTATCTATCTATGATCCACGTCTATCTATCTATCTATGATCCACGTCTATCTATCTATCTATCTATCTATCTATCTATCTATCTATCTATCTATCTCTGATCCACATCTATCTATCTGTCTATGATCCACATCTATCTATCTATCTATGATCCACATCTATCTATCTATCTATCTATGATTCACATCTATCTATCTATCTATCTATCTATCTATCTATCTATCTATCTATCTCTGATCCACATCTATCTATCTGTCTATGATCCACATCTATCTATCTATCTATCTATCTATCTATCTCTGATCCACATCTATCTATCTGTCTATGATCCACATCTATCTATCTATCTATCTGTCTATGATCCACATCTATCTATATATCTATCTATCTATCTATCTATCTGTCTATGATCCACATCTATCTATCTATCTGTCTATGATCCACTTCTATCTATCTATCTTTGATCCACATCTATCTATCTATCTGTCTATGATCCACATCTATCTATCTATCTATCTATCTATCTGTCTATGATCCACATCTATCTATCTATCTATAATCCACATCTATCTATCTATCTATGATCCACATCTATCTATCTGTCTATGATCCACATCTATCTATCTGTCTATGATCCACATCTATCTATCTATGATCCACATCTATCTATCTATCTGTCTATGATCCACATCTATCTATCTATCTATGATCCACATCTATCTATCTGTCTATGATCCACATCTATCTATCTATCTGTCTATGATCCACATCTATCTATCTATCTATCTGTCTATGATCCACATCTATCTATCTATCTATCTGTCTATCTATCTATCTGTCTATGATCCACATCTATCTATCTATCTGTCTATGATCCACTTCTATCTATCTATCTTTGATCCACATCTATCTATCTATCTGTCTATGATCCACATCTATCTATCTATCTATCTATCTATCTGTCTATGATCCACATCTATCCATCTATCTATAATCCACATCTATCTATCTATCTATAATCCACATCTATCTATCTGTCTATGATCCACATCTATCTATCTGTCTATGATCCACATCTATCTATCTATGATCCACATCTATCTATCTATCTGTCTATGATCCACATCTATCTATCTATCTATGATCCACATCTATCTATCTGTCTATGATCCACATCTATCTATCTATCTGTCTATGATCCACATCTATCTATCTATGATCCACATCTATCTATCTGTCTATGATCCACATCTATCTATCTATCTATGATCTACATCTATCTATCTATCTATGATCCACATCTATCTATCTATCTATGATCCACATCTATCTATCTATCTATGATCTACATCTATCTATCTATCTATGATCCACATCTATCTATGATCTACATCTATCTATCTATCTATGATCCACATCTATCTATCTATCTATCTATCTCTCTATCTCTGATCCACATCTATCTATCTGTCTATGATCCACATCTATCTATCTGTCTATGATCCACATCTATCTATCTGTCTATGATCCACATCTATCTATCTATCTATGATCCACATCTATCTGTCTATGATCCACATCTATCTGTCTATGATCCACATCTATCTATCTATGATCCACATCTATCTATCTATGATCCACATCTATCTGTCTATGATCCACATCTATCCATCTATGATACACACCATCTATGATCCACATCTATCTATCTATGATCCACATCTATCTATCTATGATCCACATCTATCTATCTATGATCCACATCTATCCATCTATGATACACACCATCTATGATCCACATCTATCTATCTATGATCCACATCTATCTATCTATGATCCACATCTATCTATCTATGATCCACATCTATCTATCTATGATTCACATCTATCTATGATCCACATCTATCTATCTATGATCCACATCTATCTATCTATCTATGATCCACATCTATCTATGATCCACATCTATCTGTCTTTGATCCACATCTATCTATCTATCTATGATCCACATCTATCTATCTATCTATGATCCACATCTGTCTATGATCCACATCTATCTATCTATCTGTCTATGATCCACATCTATCTATCTATCTATGATCCACATCTATCTATCTATCTATGATCCACATCTATCTACCTATCTGTCTATGATCCACATCTATCTATCTATGATTCACATCTATCTATCTATGATCCACATCTATCTATCTATGATCCACATCTATCTATCTATGATTCACATCTATCTATGATTCACATCTATCTATCTATGATCCACATCTATCTATCTATGATCCACATCTATCTATCTATGATTCACATCTATCTATCTATGATCCACATCTATCTATCTATGATCCACATCTATCTATCTATGATTCACATCTATCTATGATTCACATCTATCTATCTATGATCCACATCTATCTATCTATGATCCACATCTATCTATCTATGATTCACATCTATCTATGATTCACATCTATCTATCTATCTATGATCCACATCTATCTATCTATGATCCACATCTATCTATCTATGATCCACATCTATCTATCTATCTGTCTATGATCCACATCTATCTATGATCCACATCTATCTATCTATCTATGATCCACATCTATCTATCTATCTATGATCCACATCTATCTATCTATCTGTCTATGATCCACATCTATCTATCTATCTGTCTTTGATCCACATCTATCTATCTATCTATCTATCTATCTGTCTATGATCCACATCTATCTATCTATCTATGATCCACATCTATCTATCTATCTATCTATGATCCACATCTATCTATCTATCTGTCTATGATCCACATCTATCTATCTGTCTATGATCCACATCTATCTATCTATCTATGATCTACATCTATCTATCTATCTATGATCCACATCTATCTATCTATCTATGATCCACATCTATCTATCTATCTATGATCTACATCTATCTATCTATCTATGATCCACATCTATCTATGATCTACATCTATCTATCTATCTATGATCTACATCTATCTATCTATCTATGATCCACATCTATCTATCTATCTATCTATCTCTCTATCTATGATCCACATCTATCTATCTATCAATGATCCACATCTATCTATCTGTCTATGATCCACATCTATCTATCTATCTATGATCCACATCTATCTATCTATCTATCTATCTATCTATCTATCTATCTATCTATCTATCTATCTATCTCTGATCCACATCTATCTATCTGTCTATGATCCACATCTATCTATCTATCTATCTATCTATCTGTCTATGATCCACATCTATCTATCTATCTATGATCCACATCTATCTATCTATCTATCTATGATCCACATCTATCTATCTATCTGTCTATGATCCACATCTATCTATCTGTCTATGATCCACATCTATCTATCTATCTATGATCTACATCTATCTATCTATCTATGATCCACATCTATCTATCTATCTATGATCCACATCTATCTATCTATCTATGATCTACATCTATCTATCTATCTATGATCCACATCTATCTATGATCTACATCTATCTATCTATCTATGATCTACATCTATCTATCTATCTATGATCCACATCTATCTATCTATCTATCTATCTCTCTATCTATGATCCACATCTATCTATCTATCAATGATCCACATCTATCTATCTGTCTATGATCCACATCTATCTATCTATCTATGATCCACATCTATCTATCTATCTATCTATCTATCTATCTATCTATCTATCTATCTATCTATCTATCTCTGATCCACATCTATCTATCTGTCTATGATCCACATCTATCTATCTGTCTATGATCCACATCTATCTATCTATCTATGATCCACATCTATCTGTCTATGATCCACATCTATCTATCTATGATCCACATCTATCTATCTATGATCCACATCTATCTATCTATGATCCACATCTATCTATCTATGATCCACATCTATCTATCTATGATCCACATCTATCTATCTATGATTCACATCTATCTATGATCCACATCTATCTATCTATGATCCACATCTATCTATCTATCTATGATCCACATCTATCTATCTGTCTATCTATCTATCTATCTATCTATCTATCTATCTACCTATCTATCTATCTATCTATCTATCTATCTATCTATGATCCACATCTGTCTATGATCCACATCTATCTATCTATCTATGATCCACATCTATCTATCTATCTATGATCCACATCTATCTATCTATGATTCACATCTATCTATCTATGATCCACATCTATCTATCTATGATCCACATCTATCTATCTATGATCCACATCTATCTATCTATCTATGATCCACATCTATCTATCTATGATCCACATCTATCTATCTATCTGTCTATGATCCACATCTATCTATGATCCACATCTATCTATCTATCTATGATCCACATCTATCTATCTATCTATGATCCACATCTATCTATCTATCTGTCTATGATCCACATCTATCTATCTATCTGTCTTTGATCCACATCTATCTATCTATCTATCTATCTATCTGTCTATGATCCACATCTATCTATCTATCTATGATCCACATCTATCTATCTATCTATCTATCTATCTATCTATCTATCTATCTATCTATCTATCTATCTATCTATCTATCTATCTATCTATCTATCTCTGATCCACATCTATCTATCTGTCTATGATCCACATCTATCTATCTATCTATGATCCACATCTATCTATCTATCTATCTATCTATCTATCTCTGATCCACATCTATCTATCTGTCTATGATCCACATCTATCTATCTGTCTATGATCCACATCTATCTATCTATGATCCACATCTATCTATCTATGATCCACATCTATCTATCTATGATTCACATCTATCTATCTATGATCCACATCTATCTATCTATGATCCACATCTATCTATCTATGATTCACATCTATCTATGATTCACATCTATCTATCTATGATCCACATCTATCTATCTATGATCCACATCTATCTATCTATCAATGATCCACATCTATCTATCTGTCTATGATCCACATCTATCTATCTATCTATGATCCACATCTATCTATCTATCTATCTATCTATCTATCTATCTATCTATCTATCTATCTATCTATCTATCTATCTCTGATCCACATCTATCTATCTGTCTATGATCCACATCTATCTATCTATCTCTGATCCACATCTATCTATCTGTCTATGATCCACATCTATCTATCTGTCTATGATCCACATCTATCTATCTATCTATGATCCACATCTATCTGTCTATGATCCACATCTATCTATCTATGATCCACATCTATCTATCTATCAATGATCCACATCTATCTATCTGTCTATGATCCACATCTATCTATCTATCTATGATCCACATCTATCTATCTATCTATCTATCTATCTATCTATCTATCTATCTATCTATCTATCTATCTATCTATCTATCTATCTATCTCTGATCCACATCTATCTATCTGTCTATGATCCACATCTATCTATCTATCTATGATCCACATCTATCTATCTATCTATCTATCTATCTATCTCTGATCCACATCTATCTATCTGTCTATGATCCACATCTATCTATCTGTCTATGATCCACATCTATCTATCTATGATCCACATCTATCTATCTATGATCCACATCTATCTATCTATGATTCACATCTATCTATCTATGATCCACATCTATCTATCTATGATTCACATCTATCTATGATCCACATCTATCTATCTATGATCCACATCTATCTATCTATGATCCACATCTATCTATCTATGATCCACATCTATCTATCTATGATTCACATCTATCTATCTATCTATGATCCACATCTATCTATCTATCTATCTATCTATCTATCTATCTATCTATCTATCTATCTATCTATCTATCTATCTATCTATCTATCTCTGATCCACATCTATCTATCTGTCTATGATCCACATCTATCTATCTGTCTATGATCCACATCTATCTATCTATCTATGATCCACATCTATCTGTCTATGATCCACATCTATCTATCTATGATCCACATCTATCTATCTATCAATGATCCACATCTATCTATCTGTCTATGATCCACATCTATCTATCTATCTATGATCCACATCTATCTATCTATCTATCTATCTATCTATCTATCTATCTATCTATCTATCTATCTATCTATCTATCTATCTATCTCTGATCCACATCTATCTATCTGTCTATGATCCACATCTATCTATCTATCTATGATCCACATCTATCTATCTATCTATCTATCTATCTATCTCTGATCCACATCTATCTATCTGTCTATGATCCACATCTATCTATCTGTCTATGATCCACATCTATCTATCTATGATCCACATCTATCTATCTATGATCCACATCTATCTATCTATGATTCACATCTATCTATCTATGATCCACATCTATCTATCTATGATTCACATCTATCTATGATCCACATCTATCTATCTATGATCCACATCTATCTATCTATGATCCACATCTATCTATCTATGATCCACATCTCTCTATCTATGATTCACATCTATCTATCTATGATTCACATCTATCTATCTATGATCCACATCTATCTATCTATCTATGATCCACATCTATCTATCTATGATCCACATCTATCTATCTATCTATGATCCACATCTATCTGTCTATGATCCACATCTATCTATGATCCACATCTATCTATCTATGATTCACATCTATCTATGATCCACATCTATCTATCTATCTATGATCCACATCTATCTATCTATGATCCACATCTATCTATCTATGATCCACATCTATCTATCTATCTATGATTCACATCTATCTATCTATGATCCACATCTATCTATCTATGATTCACATCTATCTATCTATGATTCACATCTATCTATCTATGATTC
>CM038714.1:13338270-13340770 GCA_021613375.1 Megaleporinus macrocephalus | reverse complement strand
ATCCACATCTATCTATCTATCTATGATCCACATCTATCTATCTATCTGTCTATGATCCACATCTATCTATCTATCTGTCTTTGATCCACATCTATCTATCTATCTATCTATCTATCTGTCTATGATCCACATCTATCTATCTATCTATGATCCACATCTATCTATCTATCTATCTATGATCCACATCTATCTATCTATCTGTCTATGATCCACATCTATCTATCTGTCTATGATCCACATCTATCTATCTATCTATGATCTACATCTATCTATCTATCTATGATCCACATCTATCTATCTATCTATGATCCACATCTATCTATCTATCTATGATCTACATCTATCTATCTATCTATGATCCACATCTATCTATGATCTACATCTATCTATCTATCTATGATCTACATCTATCTATCTATCTATGATCCACATCTATCTATCTATCTATCTATCTCTCTATCTATGATCCACATCTATCTATCTATCAATGATCCACATCTATCTATCTGTCTATGATCCACATCTATCTATCTATCTATGATCCACATCTATCTATCTATCTATCTATCTATCTATCTATCTATCTATCTATCTATCTATCTATCTCTGATCCACATCTATCTATCTGTCTATGATCCACATCTATCTATCTGTCTATGATCCACATCTATCTATCTATCTATGATCCACATCTATCTGTCTATGATCCACATCTATCTATCTATGATCCACATCTATCTATCTATGATCCACATCTATCTATCTATGATCCACATCTATCTATCTATGATCCACATCTATCTATCTATGATCCACATCTATCTATCTATGATTCACATCTATCTATGATCCACATCTATCTATCTATGATCCACATCTATCTATCTATCTATGATCCACATCTATCTATCTGTCTATCTATCTATCTATCTATCTATCTATCTATCTACCTATCTATCTATCTATCTATCTATCTATCTATCTATGATCCACATCTGTCTATGATCCACATCTATCTATCTATCTATGATCCACATCTATCTATCTATCTATGATCCACATCTATCTATCTATGATTCACATCTATCTATCTATGATCCACATCTATCTATCTATGATCCACATCTATCTATCTATGATCCACATCTATCTATCTATCTATGATCCACATCTATCTATCTATGATCCACATCTATCTATCTATCTGTCTATGATCCACATCTATCTATGATCCACATCTATCTATCTATCTATGATCCACATCTATCTATCTATCTATGATCCACATCTATCTATCTATCTGTCTATGATCCACATCTATCTATCTATCTGTCTTTGATCCACATCTATCTATCTATCTATCTATCTATCTGTCTATGATCCACATCTATCTATCTATCTATGATCCACATCTATCTATCTATCTATCTATCTATCTATCTATCTATCTATCTATCTATCTATCTATCTATCTATCTATCTATCTCTGATCCACATCTATCTATCTGTCTATGATCCACATCTATCTATCTGTCTATGATCCACATCTATCTATCTATCTATGATCCACATCTATCTGTCTATGATCCACATCTATCTATCTATGATCCACATCTATCTATCTATCAATGATCCACATCTATCTATCTGTCTATGATCCACATCTATCTATCTATCTATGATCCACATCTATCTATCTATCTATCTATCTATCTATCTATCTATCTATCTATCTATCTATCTATCTATCTATCTATCTATCTATCTATCTATCTATCTATCTATCTATCTCTGATCCACATCTATCTATCTGTCTATGATCCACATCTATCTATCTATCTATGATCCACATCTATCTATCTATCTATCTATCTATCTATCTCTGATCCACATCTATCTATCTGTCTATGATCCACATCTATCTATCTGTCTATGATCCACATCTATCTATCTATGATCCACATCTATCTATCTATGATCCACATCTATCTATCTATGATTCACATCTATCTATCTATGATCCACATCTATCTATCTATGATTCACATCTATCTATGATCCACATCTATCTATCTATGATCCACATCTATCTATCTATGATCCACATCTATCTATCTATGATCCACATCTATCTATCTATGATTCACATCTATCTATCTATCTATGATCCACATCTATCTATCTATCTATCTATCTATCTATCTATCTATCTATCTATCTATCTATCTATCTATCTATCTCTGATCCACATCTATCTATCTGTCTATGATCCACATCTATCTATCTGTCTATGATCCACATCTATCTATCTATCTATGATCCACATCTATCTGTCTATGATCCACATCTATCTATCTATGATCCACATCTATCTATCTATCAATGATCCACATCTATCTATCTGTCTATGATCCACATCTATCTATCTATCTATGATCCACATCTATCTATCTATCTATCTATCTATCTATCTATCTATCTATCTATCTATCTATCTATC
>CM038714.1:13330770-13333270 GCA_021613375.1 Megaleporinus macrocephalus | reverse complement strand
CATCTGTCTTTCTATGATCCACATCTATCTATCTATGATCCACATCTGTCTATCTATGATCCACATCTATCTATCTATGATCCACATCTATCTGTCTATGATTCACATCTATCTATCTATGATCCACATCTATCTATCTATGATTCACATCTATCTATGATTCACATCTATCTATCTATGATCCACATCTATCTATCTATGATTCACATCTATGATTCACATCTATCTATCTATGATCCACATCTATCTATCTATGATTCACATCTATCTATGATCCACATCTATCTATCTATGATCCACATCTATCTATCTATGATCCACATCTATCTATCTATGATTCACATCTATCTATGATCCACATCTATCTATCTATGATCCACATCTATCTATCTATGATCCACATCTATCTATCTATGATTCACATCTATCTATGATCCACATCTATCTATCTATGATCCACATCTATCTATCTATGATCCACATCTATCTATCTATGATTCACATCTATCTATGATCCACATCTATCTATCTATGATCCACATCTATCTATGATCCACATCTATCTATCTATGATCCACATCTATCTATCTATGATCCACATCTATCTATCTATGATTCACATCTATCTATGATCCACATCTATCTATCTATGATTCACATCTATCTATGATCCACATCTATCTATCTATGATCCACATCTATCTATCTATGATCCACATCTATCTATCTATGATCCACATCTATCTATCTATGATTCACATCTATCTATGATCCACATCTATCTATCTATGATCCACATCTATCTATCTATGATCCACATCTATCTATCTATGATCCACATCTATCTATCTATGATTCACATCTATCTATGATCCACATCTATCTATCTATGATCCACATCTATCTATCTATGATTCACATCTATCTATCTATGATTCACATCTATCTATCTATGATTCACATCTATCTATCTATGATCCACATCTATCTATCTATGATTCACATCTATCTATGATTCACATCTATCTATCTATGATCCACATCTATCTATCTATGATTCACATCTATCTATCTATGATTCACATCTATCTATCTATGATTCATATCTATCTATCTATGATCCACATCTATCTATCTATGATTCACATCTATCTATCTATGATCCACATCTATCTATCTATGATCCACATCTATCTATCTATGATCCACATCTATCTATCTATGATCCACATCTATCTATCTATGATCCACATCTATCTATCTATGATCCACATCTATCTATCTATGATTCACATCTATCTATCTATGATTCACATCCATCTATCTATGATCCACATCTATCTATCTATGATCCACATCTATCTATCTATGATCCACATCTATCTATCTATGATCCACATCTATCTATCTATGATTCACATCTATCTATCTATGATTCACATCCATCTATCTATGATCCACATCCATCTATCTATGATCCACATCTATCTATCTATGATTCACATCTATATATGATTCACATCTATCTATCTATGATCCACATCTATCTATCTATGATCCACATCTATCTATCTATGATTCACATCTATCTATCTATGATTCACATCTATCTATCTATGATCCACATCTATCTATCTATGATCCACATCTATCTATCTATGATCCACATCTATCTATCTATGATCCACATCTATCTATCTATGATCCACATCTATCTATCTATGATTCACATCTATCTATCTATGATTCACATCTATCTATCTATGATTCACATCTATCTATCTATGATTCACATCTATCTATCTATGATTCACATCTATCTATCTATGATCCACATCTATCTATCTATGATTCACATCTATCTATCTATGATCCACATCTATCTATCTATGATCCACATCTATCTATCTATGATTCACATCTATCTATCTATGATTCACATCTATCTATCTATGATCCACATCTATCTATCTATGATCCACATCTATCTATCTATGATTCACATCTATCTATCTTTGATCCACATCTATCTATCTATGATCCACATCTATCTTTCTATGATCCACATCTGTCTTTCTATGATCCACATCTATCTATCTATGATTCACATCTATCTATCTATGATCCACATCTATCTTTCTATGATCCACATCTGTCTTTCTATGATTCACATCTATCTATCTATGATTCACATCTATCTATCTATGATCCACATCTATCTATCTATGATCCACATCTATCTATCTATGATTCACATCTATCTATCTTTGATCCACATCTATCTATCTATGATCCACATCTATCTTTCTATGATCCACATCTGTCTTTCTATGATCCACATCTATCTATCTATGATCCACATCTATCTATCTATGATCCACATCTATCTATCTATGATTCACATCTGTCTATCTATGATCCACATCTGTCTATCTATGATTCACATCTATCTATCTATGATTCACATCTATCTATCTATGATCCACATCTATCTATCTAT
>CM038714.1:13318270-13323270 GCA_021613375.1 Megaleporinus macrocephalus | reverse complement strand
CCATCCATATTGCAGCCTGTCCAAGCCATTTTCATCGGCCTTATCCTGGCTTTGCTGTATTGGTGCTTCGGCCAATTGTGGTAGAAAGGTACACAGCGCTCCTGTCGAGTCCGTGTCTGTTTGTCTCCTATTTTTCCCCCTCGTCTGTACTGTTCACCATCTTGTATATCTTAAGTGCATGGCCCGAAAAAAAAAAAGAAACTCATTTCCGCTCACGCTTTGCCCAAAATCCCTTTTTGGTGCTTAGCAACACTTGGGGAAGTCTAACATTTTCCTCGTCCACACAAAACCACCTACTAATGATTCATTCATCACTTGTCTTGTCTTGCTTGGACCACTACTGTGTAAGTAAATCTCTGCAATAGGGATTTTGGATTTAGTTTTTTTTTTTTTCCATCTTAACTGTTTCTGCTTGTTTTCCATCATATGTTTGCTTCTCTGTGTTTCTGGCCAGAATTAAACCTCGACACTGCGTTTATTTCGCTTCTTTTTCTTTTTCTTTGAGTTTGAAGAAAGAAGGCGGTGTTTGGTTTTAATTCTCAAGCTACTTTAATTTCCATACGGTAACTGGTGCTCTCCATATAAATAGCTGCTTTTGCTTTCTCTTCTTTCTCACTCTCTTTCTTTATTCATGTATAAATGTCTCTTTCTCTTTCTCTCTCTCTCTCTCTCTGTCTCCACCCTCTGTTCTTTCACTTTCATTTAAGTCCTTCTTTCACTCCCCTACCCTATTTTTTTCCTCCTCTCTCTCTCTCTCTTTCTCTCTCTGTCTCTAGTCTCAGCCGCTGTCCCAGTGCTATTGAGCCGCTTGCTCTGGTGCTGGTATGTTAAAGGTCTCTTGCTAACTGTGGTGCTGTTTTATTTGTGTACCTCCTCCTTTCAGAGTGGTTGGATGCCCTGGATGCCAGTAGTCGCCATGATGGTTGCCGTGACAGCAGTGGTGCTGTATCCCAGCTTGTCCAAGAGCTTGTCCTGAGATAAATAACCAATCACAACGCCCCTTCCTACCACCACCGCCGCCGCCGCCACCGCCTGTGTTTTGGACCACAGCGCGGCCAACCACTCTCTAGACCCAGGGTCAGTTAGTCCTGAGGCCAGGCCTACTCCGGACATGTTACCTCCAGTATAGCCCCAGGGTCTCAACCGTGACTGTATAAAATGCAAATGTACATATTATAGAGGGGGAATGAAAGGTGTAACTTCTATTATAGATGAGAAAAAATCTGCTTTTTTTCAGTTAGATGGGAATCTTGTTTATTAAAGTGGCCTAAACTAGGCTTTTGTTTTGTTTTTTGTTTTTTTTTTCCTTTCTGATGGGTACCAAACATTTTGTTGGCGAGTTTAGTTAATGTTTTCTGTGGTTTGCCATGTTAGATGTTAATGTGGTATTCCAAATAGATGGGAAGCCAAATTATTATCTTAAACAATAGGGCACAAAGTGGGGGGAAGTGCCTATTTTAACTACTACTAGATTGCGTGTAAACACTCACACAGACACATTCTTGTCCTCAGTGAAGTGCCACTCATGCTCCACTAACGTGGCGTTTCATTCCATCGAAAGAAAGAAAATGTCTCCAAATCGTTCACAGTCCTCTGTGCTGTATTTGTGTGTTCCAAGCAACATGTTCCAACCAACGACCAGCACAGTAACGTCTTTGTACGCTATCGTCGTTTTCTTTGTATTGTGTACCTTAAATGCAAATGTTCTTGTCAAAGACACTACACTACTTAATGTTGGCATATGAAATTCCTTGACATGTAGACATGATCAATGCGAGAGCGTATGAAGCATTGATTTGGATATATTGTAGCTTTTACCAACACTGTCCTGCCATTCGGACTTAGACCGACCAGTTGGGCCCGTTCGGTTTTGAATGTTGAGTTTTGTCATGGAAAAAAAGGAAAGAAATTCCCAACCAATAGGGCTGCGGTAGCTTGATTTACTGTACACAAACTGCTTCTGCAGTACCTCCTGAAACAAAGCTCTGGGGTTTCGCTGCCTTATCCGTCACATGGAGTTCTAGCTCTTCGTTTAGAATGAATTGGATGTAAAAGCTTTGCAAAAACAAAAGAAATGTGCAGAATTGTGGGTTGTTCATTGTCAAAGATCTACTTAACTAAAGCACAGAACTGTCTTAGTGGATTTTCTTTTGGTGAAATTGAGGGACTGAGAGAGGTTAAACAGGAATTGGTCAATTGCTGTCAGACCAGAGGAGGTGAACAGAGTGGAGCAGTGTATGTTTTGGAGAGAAATAACCAATGAGCTGCGCTGTAAATAAACTCTCGGTCATGGAGCAAACGGCTTAATCTTGTTCCACCTTGTCAATAAATTTCCTTTTATTTTTTTACAGCAAAAAAATACAAAAAATCTCTCCATTAATGAATAAAGATACAGATGCAAAGCATGGGTGTAGCACAGGTTAACTCTGAAAGTTCCTCAGAACACTGTTTAAGGGCAATTTTAATATCAGAACTGTCATCCTTCACATACATTGACTCCAGTGCTAGAAAGCAAGTTAAGGAGCCTCCACCTAGTGGTCTTGTATGTAAATTTGTATGTATGAATGTATGTGTGTAAATATCCATAATATTCACAAAATAAAGTTGAATATCGGTGACCCTGGTCACGTATAATGTTCTGCTGCAGTGCGTTTTCAAAGAAGTAATGGGCCTTTGATCACTTGTTTGAGGAATCCACGTAAAATTTAGCGCTTTAAAAGAAAAAAGAGATTTGTTTGACCATCCGTTTCCCAGCCTGCATCGAATTTGTGTTTTTTGTTTCTTTTTACACTGTTCCCTCAAAGAATTTTCTTTTTACCATTCACTCCCAGTGCATGTCTGTTACTCAGCTAGAACTGTCCACTGAACAAGGCCATGTTGTTTCTTAATGCAACATGAAATAGCCAAGCTAAAGTCGAGCTGTTGTATACAGTCACATATTGCAGTGCACTCTCTCAATGTGCTAAACAAAATGAAAACATTTTGTAGAGAATTACAAAGAAGTGATAAACTAATTCTCAAACACATTTTCTCTCTTTTTGTTTTATATTTCTAAGGGTATTAGGTGTTTGTAGCTTAATCATGATTTGTAGGAGTTTGTCTGCACACACTATTTAACAACTAAGCAGTGATAACGATATCGTTAAGGTATTGAAGAACTATTAGGTCAAAAACAGCTGAAATCTACCTATCGCCCAGTCTCATCAACCAAGCCAGTGGTACACAGCGATCTGCCTGTAAATAGTTTTTGTTTGCATATATTGTTTTGAGAGGTTAACAGTTAAGAATTAATTTTTTCTTAATAGATCATTGTTTAAATTCTATTTTGTAAAGAGTACGCCACATTACGATAGAGTTTCTGGAATACAGATTTAAGTATTTGCACTAACACATGTGATGTGCATGGTTTTAATAAAACAAATTTTACTCTCCTCTGCTCTCCTTTATTTTGATTCTCTTGCTTTTTAATGCTTTGAGCAGACCAGGACAGTTGACATGGCATTACTTACCTCTCATCAGATTTTTGCCTACATCACTAGTGGGGGGTTAAAACATTCATTCATAATGTCATGTTTCACCTCCCTCCCTTGTTGTGTAAATGAACCAAGGATGAACACACTGGGCCCGACCTCTTAAATGCTATTTGTTGTTATCTGTTTCCGTGAAAGAGTGCATCTTCAACGGTCCTGGAACACATTGCCTTACCTTTAGACAAAAGAGTTTAAGACCCCAAGGTCACTGTTGTGTTAATCCGTGGACACAAGATAGCATTACAAGACCTTACCTCTCCGGAGCAGATGGACCGCAATGGCTTCTAGTCTTAACCCTCCTTCTTGTGAAGATATCTTTGGTTGGTGATGCTACAGCCTGGAATTTGTGCTGACACTGCTTTGTATTGTCCTTTGTTCAGCTTGTGGATTTGAGGCTGTGTTTCCTCATATAGGGCGAACGTCTGCAGTTATAGACAAAAGATGGCGTCTGAGGTTTACACTTCTTTTCTGGGCTGTCACTTTGACGTGCCTGCGATGTGAAGGAATGTGATACCGGTGCTGAGTCAGTAGGAGGCCTATTGCTGACCGGAGGTTCTCCGCCACGTCTGATGACATCCCAGGCCTCTCGACAACGCTCCCTTGCTAAGAAAGGTCCGCTCTAAGCAGGAAAAGTCACGTACCTGAACCATGTCAGGAGATTTGTGTCAGAATCAATAGAGAAAAAATGCATTCTTATCAAGCGTACCACTTTTTTGCAAGGAAGGCGATCGAGGCAGGGGAAGGCTGGGGTGGCTGATTCAGGAATCCTGTTCAAGTTAACCAACTGACACAGCTAGTCAAAGCATTCTTGTCGCTATGCTTTAAGGCATGATCAAGGCCACTAAGCTCCTAAGGTAGTTCTGAGGAGGTAAGAAGCTTCACTATAGCTTTGGTCTTACTTCTGTTGATCTCTGCAGTCATAGCATCAAGGAAGACCATTGGGTCAGTACCACTGGCATCCACTGTGTTTTACAGATAGGATTCCAAAGCAGATATCCACACTTTTACCATTACTCTGCTACAGGTTGAGCCACACCTCATCTACCAATAACTGTTTTCCAAGGTTGTATGGCATTGTACAAGTTCTGTAATATGTTTTTCACATGAAGACTTCCAATTATCTTGCATCTTCTTCCAAACCATCCAATATTTTGCTGGTTTGTTCTTCTTTTAACAACAATTTTGGACACTTGTCTATGTTTTGAATGATTGCACAGGTATTTTTCCTGCTCAGAACTACTTATTAATTATTCCAGGCTGTCTGCTACTACCAAGTTCACCAGTGCAGTCTTACTTGCTAACACAGTACCACCAATTAGACTTTAATTCGCCTAGGGTTGGTTTCCCGGACAGGGATTATCCCAAGCTCTGGACTACGTTTGCCTTCAAATTGAGAATCTCCTTTCAGAATGCTTTGTAGTCCAGGACTAGGTTTAATCTCCGTCCGGGAAACCAACCACTAATGTTTTG
>CM038714.1:13175770-13310770 GCA_021613375.1 Megaleporinus macrocephalus | reverse complement strand
GTAGTCTGGTTTACACAGGTAGACTGTCGAGTTCCCCGTTCCACCCTAAATGGTGCAGTAGTTACATTCTGGCTCCTCAGGCTTGCTTGGCCTCTGAAGTTAGCTTCTTATTCGAGTTCTCCGTTCCACCTTAAATGGTGCAGCAGTTACATTCTGGCGCCTCAAGCTTCTATTTTCTCTCCAGAAGAAACATCTGCAACTCTGCTTGTGTATATTGTAGGTAAAGTCCAGGTCTGTTAGTTAAACCAGTTTTTAACCAACAGGACTGGGTCATTCATTCATTCATACATTCATTCATTCACTAGTCTCCAGCAGACAGATGCTTTGGAAGCTTCTGGTAGGTTTGGAAAGTTTACAGTTGCGAATGCTATACTAAATAAACCACATTTTTAAAGTCAGGTCAAGTGAAAGTAAGTGTTTTGAAGGAAGCTGGCTGAGTTCCCAGCTCCATATAAAAGCCTCTCCGGTCCTTCATTGGCTCTTTTTGTTCAAGGACGGACCTGTACAGAAATCCAGAGAGGCCATGAGGTAGTGTTCTGCACGGTTCTCTTGAGATCGTGACTTGATCGTCTTGTGATATGAAGATAAATTGTTAGCTCTCTGTATCCTGAGGTCACAAAAGGAAGTTTTGAGAAAACAGCCCTCCGTTATCTTGAGATCTCCAGAAAAATTAGTTGTTGTCTTGAGAAAACAGCTTCCATGGTTATGAGATCATGGGACGATCAATCATGGTCTTAAGATGACAGTCCAGAAAATTAGTGGTACCTCATGGCCTTACTGGACTTATGTAGAAGCATGACACGACAAAGAAATGTATGTTTATGTAGTTTGATGGTTCTATGACCGAATGTCTGGAGTGAGTTCTTGAACTATTGTTATGATTCAAACAGGAGATTACTTTTAATGTAAGTCAGTCTTTACTTTCAATGTAAGTCAGTTTGTCAGTCTTCACTTTCAGTGTAAGTCAGTCTTTACTTTCAGTGTAAGTCTTTACTTTCAATGTAAGTCAGTCTTCACTTTTTAGTGTAAGTCAGTCTTTACTTTCAGTGTAAGTCAGTGTAAGTCAGTCTTTACTTTTTTAGTGTAAGTCAGTCTTTACTTTTTAGTGTACTTCAGTGTAAGTCAGTCTTTACTTTTTTAGTGTAAGTCAGTCTTCACTTTCAGTGTAAGTCAGTCTTTACTTTTTTAGTGTAAGTCAGTCTTCACTTTCAGTGTAAGTCAGTCTTTATCTCTAATGTAAGTCAGTGCAAGTCAGTCTTTACCTTCAGTGTAAGTCAGTCTTTACCTTCAGTGTAAGTCAGTCTTTACCTTCAGTGTAAGTCAGTCTTTACTTTCAGTGTAAGTCAGTCTTTACTTTCAGTGTAAGTCAGTCTTTACTTTCAAGCTAAGTCAGTGTAAGTCAGTCTTTACTTTTTTATTGTGTCAGTGTGTCAGTCTTCACTTTCTTAGTGTAAGTCAGTCTTCACTTAGTGTAAGTCAGTCTTCACTTTCAGTGTAAGTCAGTCTTTATCTCTAATGTAAGTCAATGCAAGTCAGTCTTCACTTTCAATGCAAGTCAGTCTTCACTTTCAGTGTAAGTCAGTCTTTATCTCTAATGTAAGTCAATGCAAGTCAGTCTTCACTTTCAATGCAAGTCAGTCTTCACTTTCAGTGTAAGTCAGTCTTTATCTCTAATGTAAGTCAATGCAAGTTAGTCTTCACTTTCAATGCAAGTCAGTCTTCACTTTCAGTGTAAGTCAGTCTTCACTTTCAGTGTAAGTCAGTCTTTATCTCTAATGTAAGTCAATGCAAGTCAGTCTTCACTTTCAATGCAAGTCAGTCTTCACTTTCAGTGTAAGTCAGTCTTTATCTCTAATGTAAGTCAATGCAAGTCAGTCTTCACTTTCAATGCAAGTCAGTCTTCACTTTCAGTGTAAGTCAGTCTTTATCTCTAATGTAAGTCAATGCAAGTTAGTCTTCACTTTCAATGCAAGTCAGTCTTCACTTTCAGTGTAAGTCAGTCTTCACTTTCAGTGTAAGTCAGTCTTTATCTCTAATGTAAGTCAATGCAAGTCAGTCTTCACTTTCAATGCAAGTCAGTCTTCACTTTCAGTGTGTCAGTGTAAGTCAGTCTTTCTCTTCAATGTAAGTCAATGCAAGTCAGTCTTCACTTTTAATGCAAGTCAGTCTTCACTTTCAATGCAAGTCAGTCTTTACTTTCAGTGTAAGTCAGTCTTTATCTTCAATGTAAGTCAATGTAAGTCAGTCTTCACTTTCAGTGTAAGTCAGTCTTTATCTTCAATGTAAGTCAGTCTTTACTTTCAGTCTAAGTCAGTCTTTCCTTTTAAGTGTGTCAGTGTAAGTCAGTCTTCACTTTCTTAGTGTAAGTCAGTCTTCACTTAGTGTAAGTCAGTCTTCACTTTCAGTGTAATTCAGTCTTTATCTCTAATGTAAGTCAATGCAAGTCAGTCTTCACTTTCAGTGTAAGTCAGTCTTCACTTTCAGTGTAAGTCAGTCTTCACTTTCAGTGTAAGTCAGTCTTTATCTCTAATGTAAGTCAATGTAAGTCAGTCTTCACTTTCAATGCAAGTCAGTCTTCACTTTCAATACAAGTCAGTCTTCACTTTTTTAGTGTAAGTCAGTCTTCACTTTCAGTGTAAGTCAGTCTTCACTTTCAGTGTGTCAGTGTAAGTCAGTCTTTCTCTTCAATGTAAGTCAATGCAAGTCAGTCTTCACTTTTAATGTAAGTCAGTCTTCACTTTCAGTGTAAGTCAGTCTTAATCTCTAATGTAAGTCAATGTAAGTCAGTCTTCACTTTCAGTGCAAGTCAGTCTTTACCTTCAGTGTAAGTCAGTCTTTACCTTCAGTGTAAGTCAGTCTTTACTTTCAGTGTAAGTCAGTCTTTACTTTCAAGCTAAGTCAGTGTAAGTCAGTCTTTACTTTCAGTGTAAGTCAGTGTAAGTCAGTCTTCACTTTCAGTGTAAGTCAGTCTTTATCTTCAATGTAAGTCAGTCTTTACTTTCAGTCTAAGTCAGTCTTTCCTTTTAAGTGTGTCAGTGTAAGTCAGTCTTCACTTTCTTAGTGTAAGTCAGTCTTCACTTAGTGTAAGTCAGTCTTCACTTTCAGTGTAATTCAGTCTTTATCTCTAATGTAAGTCAATGCAAGTCAGTCTTCACTTTCAGTGTAAGTCAGTCTTCACTTTCAGTGTAAGTCAGTCTTCACTTTCAGTGTAAGTCAGTCTTTATCTCTAATGTAAGTCAATGTAAGTCAGTCTTCACTTTCAATGCAAGTCAGTCTTCACTTTCAATACAAGTCAGTCTTCACTTTTTTAGTGTAAGTCAGTCTTCACTTTCAGTGTAAGTCAGTCTTCACTTTCAGTGTGTCAGTGTAAGTCAGTCTTTCTCTTCAATGTAAGTCAATGCAAGTCAGTCTTCACTTTTAATGTAAGTCAGTCTTCACTTTCAGTGCAAGTCAGTCTTTACCTTCAGTGTAAGTCAGTCTTTACCTTCAGTGTAAGTCAGTCTTTACTTTCAGTGTAAGTCAGTCTTTACTTTCAAGCTAAGTCAGTGTAAGTCAGTCTTTACTTTCAGTGTAAGTCAGTGTAAGTCAGTCTTCACTTTCAGTGTAAGTCAGTCTTTATCTTCAATGTAAATCAATGCAAGTCAGTCTTCACTTTCAATGCAAGTCAGTCTTCACTTTCAGTGTAAGCCAGTCTTCACTTTCAGTGTAAGTCAGTCTTTATCTTCAATGTAAGTCAATGTAAGTCAGTCTTCACTTTCAATGCAAGTCAGTCTTCACTTTCAATGCAAGTCAGTCTTTACTTTCAGTGTAAGTCAGTCTTTACTTTTTTAGTCTAAGTCAGTCTTTCCTTTTAAGTGTGTCAGTGTAAGTCAGTCTTTACTTTTTTAGTGTAAGTCAGTCTTTACTTTTTTAGTGTAAGTCAGTCTTCACTTTCTTAGTGTAAGTCAGTCTTCACTTTCAGTGTAAGTCAGTCTTCACTTTCAGTGTAAGTCAGTCTTTACATTTTAGTGTAAGTCAGTGTAAGTCAGTCTTTACTTTCAGTGTAAGTCAGTCTTTACTTTCAGTGTAAGTCAGTCTTTACATTTTAGTGTAAGTCAGTGTAAGTCAGTCTTTACTTTCAGTGTAAGTCAGTCTTTACTTTTTAGTGTAAGTCAGTGTAAGTCAGTCTTCACTTTTTCAGTGTAAGTCGGTCTTTACTTTCAGTGTAAGTCAGTCTTTACTTTCAGTGTAAGTCAGTCTTTACTTTCAGTGTAAATCAGTCTTTACTTTTTTAGTGTAAGTCAGTCTTTATCTTCAGTGTAAGTCAGTCTTTACTTCCAGTGTAAGTCAGTGTAAGTCAGTCTTCACTTTCAATGCAAGTCAGTCTTCACTTTCAATGCAAGTCAGTCTTCACTTTCAGTGTAAGTCAGTCTTTATCTTCAATGTAAGTCAATGTAAGTCAGTCTTCACTTTCAATGCAAGTCAGTCTTCACTTTCAATGCAAGTCAGTCTTCACTTTCAATGCAAGTCAGTCTTCACTTTCAATGCAAGTCAGTCTTTATCTTCAATGTAAGTCAGTCTTCACTTTCAATGCAAGTCAGTCTACTTTCAGTGTAAGTCAGTCTTTACTTTCAGTCTAAGTCAGTCTTTCCTTTTAAGTGTGTCAGTGTAAGTCAGTCTTTACTTTTTTAGTGTAAGTCAGTCTTTACTTTTTTATTGTGTCAGTGTCAGTCTTCACTTTCAGTGTAAGTCAGTCTTCACTTTCAGTGTAAGTCAGTCTTCACTTTCAGTGTAAGTCAGTCTTTACATTTTAGTGTAAGTCAGTGTAAGTCAGTCTTTACATTTTAGTGTAAGTCAGTGTAAGTCAGTCTTTACTTTCAGTGTAAGTCAGTCTTTACTTTCAGTGTAAGTCAGTCTTTACTTTTTAGTGTCAGTGTAAGTCAGTCTTCACTTTTTCAGTGTAAGTTGGTCTTTACTTTCAGTGTAAGTCAGTCTTTACTTTCAGTGTAAATCAGTCTTTACCTTCAGTGTAAATCAGTCTTTACTTTTTTAGTGTAAGTCAGTCTTTACTTTTTTAGTGTAAGTCAGTCTTTATCTTCAGTGTAAGTCAGTCTTTACTTTCAGTGTAAGTCAGTGCAAGTCAGTCTTCACTTTCAGTGCAAGTCAGTCTTTACCTTCAGTGTAAGTCAGTCTTTACCTTCAGTGTAAGTCAGTCTTTACTTTCAGTGTAAGTCAGTCTTTACTTTCAAGCTAAGTCAGTGTAAGTCAGTCTTTACTTTCAGTGTAAGTCAGTGTAAGTCAGTCTTCACTTTCAGTGTAAGTCAGTCTTTATCTTCAATGTAAATCAATGCAAGTCAGTCTTCACTTTCAATGCAAGTCAGTCTTCACTTTCAGTGTAAGCCAGTCTTCACTTTCAGTGTAAGTCAGTCTTTATCTTCAATGTAAGTCAATGTAAGTCAGTCTTCACTTTCAATGCAAGTCAGTCTTCACTTTCAATGCAAGTCAGTCTTTACTTTCAGTGTAAGTCAGTCTTTACTTTTTTAGTCTAAGTCAGTCTTTCCTTTTAAGTGTGTCAGTGTAAGTCAGTCTTTACTTTTTTAGTGTAAGTCAGTCTTTACTTTTTTAGTGTAAGTCAGTCTTCACTTTCTTAGTGTAAGTCAGTCTTCACTTTCAGTGTAAGTCAGTCTTCACTTTCAGTGTAAGTCAGTCTTTACATTTTAGTGTAAGTCAGTGTAAGTCAGTCTTTACTTTCAGTGTAAGTCAGTCTTTACTTTCAGTGTAAGTCAGTCTTTACATTTTAGTGTAAGTCAGTGTAAGTCAGTCTTTACTTTCAGTGTAAGTCAGTCTTTACTTTTTAGTGTAAGTCAGTGTAAGTCAGTCTTCACTTTTTCAGTGTAAGTCGGTCTTTACTTTCAGTGTAAGTCAGTCTTTACTTTCAGTGTAAGTCAGTCTTTACTTTCAGTGTAAATCAGTCTTTACTTTTTTAGTGTAAGTCAGTCTTTATCTTCAGTGTAAGTCAGTCTTTACTTCCAGTGTAAGTCAGTGTAAGTCAGTCTTCACTTTCAATGCAAGTCAGTCTTCACTTTCAATGCAAGTCAGTCTTCACTTTCAGTGTAAGTCAGTCTTTATCTTCAATGTAAGTCAATGTAAGTCAGTCTTCACTTTCAATGCAAGTCAGTCTTCACTTTCAATGCAAGTCAGTCTTCACTTTCAATGCAAGTCAGTCTTCACTTTCAATGCAAGTCAGTCTTTATCTTCAATGTAAGTCAGTCTTCACTTTCAATGCAAGTCAGTCTACTTTCAGTGTAAGTCAGTCTTTACTTTCAGTCTAAGTCAGTCTTTCCTTTTAAGTGTGTCAGTGTAAGTCAGTCTTTACTTTTTTAGTGTAAGTCAGTCTTTACTTTTTTATTGTGTCAGTGTCAGTCTTCACTTTCAGTGTAAGTCAGTCTTCACTTTCAGTGTAAGTCAGTCTTCACTTTCAGTGTAAGTCAGTCTTTACATTTTAGTGTAAGTCAGTGTAAGTCAGTCTTTACATTTTAGTGTAAGTCAGTGTAAGTCAGTCTTTACTTTCAGTGTAAGTCAGTCTTTACTTTCAGTGTAAGTCAGTCTTTACTTTTTAGTGTCAGTGTAAGTCAGTCTTCACTTTTTCAGTGTAAGTTGGTCTTTACTTTCAGTGTAAGTCAGTCTTTACTTTCAGTGTAAATCAGTCTTTACCTTCAGTGTAAATCAGTCTTTACTTTTTTAGTGTAAGTCAGTCTTTACTTTTTTAGTGTAAGTCAGTCTTTATCTTCAGTGTAAGTCAGTCTTTACTTTCAGTGTAAGTCAGTGCAAGTCAGTCTTCACTTTCAGTGTAAGTCAGTCTTCACTTTCAGTGTAAGTCAGTCTTTATCTTCAATGTAAGTCAATCTAAGTCAGTCTTCACTTTCAATGCAAGTCAGTCTTCACTTTCAATGCAAGTCAGTCTTCACTTTCAATGCAAGTCAGTCTACTTTCAGTCTAAGTCAGTCTTTCCTTTTAAGTGTGTCAGTGTAAGTCAGTCTTTACTTTTTTAGTGTAAGTCAGTCTTTACTTTTTTAGTGTAAGTCAGTCTTTACTTTTTTATTGTGTCAGTGTGTCAGTCTTCACTTTCTTAGTGTAAGTCAGTCTTCACTTTCTTAGTGTAAGTCAGTCTTCACTTTCTCAGTGTAAGTCAGTCTTCACTTTCAGTGTAAGTCAGTCTTCACTTTCAGTGTAAGTCAGTCTTCACTTTCAGTGTAAGTCAGTCTTTACTTTTTTATTGTGTCAGTGTAAGTCAGTCTTTACTTTTTTTTAGTGTAAGTCAGTCTTTACTTTTTTTAGTGTAAGTCAGTCTTTACTTTTTTTAGTGTAAGTCAGTCTTTACTTTTTTATTGTAAGTCAGTCTTCAGTTTTTTAGTGTAAGTCAGTCTTTACTTTTTAGTGTAAGGCAGTGTAAGCCAGTCTTTACTTTCAGTGTAAGTCAGTGTAAGTCAGTCTTCACTTTCAGTGTAAGTTGGTCTTTATCTCTAATGTAAGTCAATGTAAGTCAGTCTTCACTTTCAGTGCAAGTCAGTCTTTATCTCTAATGTAAGTCAATGTAAGTCAGTCTTCACTTTCAGTGCAAGTCAGTCTTCACTTTCAATGCAAGTCAGTCTTCACTTTCAATGCAAGTCAGTCTTCACTTTCAGTGTAAGTCAGTCTTCACTTTCAGTGTAAGTCAGTCTTTATCTTCAATGTAAGTCAATGCAAGTCAGTCTTCACTTTCAATGCAAGTCAGTCTTCACTTTCAATGCAAGTCAGTCTTCACTTTCAATGCAAGTCAGTCTTCACTTTCAGTGTAAGTCAGTCTTTACTTTCAGTCTAAGTCAGTCTTTCCTTTTAAGTGTGTCAGTGTAAGTCAGTCTTTACTTTTTTAGTGTAAGTCAGTCTTTACTTTTTTTATTGTCAGTGTGTCAGTCTTCACTTTCTTAGTGTAAGTCAGTCTTCACTTTCTTAGTGTAAGTCAGTCTTCACTTTCTTAGTGTAAGTCAGTCTTTACTTTCAGTGTAAGTCAGTCTTTACTTTTTTATTGTGTCAGTGTAAGTCAGTCTTTACTTTTTTATTATGTCAGTGTAAGTCAGTCTTTTTTTAGTGTAAGTCAGTCTTCACTTTTTTAGTGTAAGTCAGTCTTCACTTTTTTAGTGTAAGTCAGTCTTCACTTTCAGTGTAAGTCACTCTTTACTTTCAGTGTAAGTCAGTCTTTACTTTTTTAGTGTAAGTCAGTCTTTACCTTCAGTGTAAGTCAGTCTTTACCTTCAGTGTAAGTCAGTCTTTACTTTCAGTGTAAGTCAGTGTAAGTCAGTCTTTACTTTCAGTGTAAGTCAGTCTTTACTTTTAAGTGTAAGTCAGTGTAAGTCAGTCTTTACTTTTTAGTGTAAGTCAGTCTTCACTTTTTCAGTGTAAGTCAGTCTTTACTTTCAGTGTAAGTCAGTCTTTACTTTTTAGTGTAAGTCAGTGTAAGTCAGTCTTCACTTTCAGTGTAAGTCAGTCTTTACTTTTTAGTGTAAGTCAGTGTAAGTCAGTCTTTACTTTCAGTGTAAGTCAGTCTTTACTTTTTAGTGTAAGTCAGTCTTTACCTTCAGTGTAAGTCAGTCTTTACCTTCAGTGTAAGTCAGTCTTTACCTTCAGTGTAAGTCAGTCTTTACTTTCAGTGTAAGTCAGTCTTTACTTTTTAGTGTAAGTCAGTCTTTACTTTCAGTGTAAGTCAGTCTTTACTTTTAAGTGTAAGTCAGTGTAAGTCAGTCTTTACTTTTTAGTGTAAGTCAGTCTTTACTTTTTCAGTGTAAGTCAGTCTTTACTTTCAGTGTAAGTCAGTCTTTACTTTTTAGTGTAAGTCAGTGTAAGTCAGTCTTCACTTTCAGTGTAAGTCAGTCTTTACTTTTTAGTGTAAGTCAGTGTAAGTCAGTCTTTACTTTCAGTGTAAGTCAGTCTTTACCTTCAGTGTAAGTCAGTCTTTACCTTCAGTGTAAGTCAGTCTTTACTTTTTAGTGTAAGTCAGTCTTTACTTTCAGTGTAAGTCAGTCTTTACTTTTTAGTGTAAGTCAGTGTAAGTCAGTCTTTACTTTCAGTGTAAGTCAGTGTAAGTCAGTCTTTACTTTCAGTGTAAGTCAGTCTTTACTTTCAGTGTAAGTCAGTCTTTACTTTTTAGTGTAAGTCAGTGTAAGTCAGTCTTTACTTTCAGTGTAAGTCAATGTAAGTCAGTCTTTACTTTCATTGTAAGTCAGTGTAAGTCAGTCTTTACTTTCAGTGTAAGTCAGTCTTTACTTTTTAGTGTAAGTCAGTGTAAGTCAGTCTTCACTTTTCAGTGTAAGTCAGTCTGCACTTTTCAGTGTAAGTCAGTCTGCACTTTTCAGTGTAAGTCAGTCTTTACTTTCAGTGTAAGTCAGTCTTTATCTTTAATGTAAGTCAATGTAAGTCAGTCTTCACTTTCAATGTAAGTCTATGAAACCAGAATTTATTTTCTATTTGTCCATTCATTATATATATATTTTCACACCCCAGCTGTTGTGTTTAATTGATATAGAAAAATGAAAATCATCAAACATGTTTTTCATTGGACAGCGACTATATACAACATATCATTGCTGTCCAATGAAAAACAAGTTTCTTCAAAATTGCAACTTTACAGGAGAGACCAAAAACATACTTTACTTTCAATCTAAGTCAATGGAACCAGAATTCTTTTCAAGCTATTTTGGTGCACTTCTATTGGTCCATTAATCATAAAATCTTCACACAATGTAAATGCCTATTATGTTCAAATGATGTAGAAAACTTAAAATCGACAAAAATGGAGATACATGGCTTTGATTGGACAGTGAGAATATGTAAAACCATTTTGCTTGGTTGAACCTAGATCAGTTAAGGTTGTCAGAAATTTCTCTAGTTTACTGGGTTGTTGTTTTTTTTTCTTTCAACTCATGGTTTTTAAACCAGTAAAGACAGTTACAAATCATAAGAGCAGTTCAGAACACTTTAGAAGAACAGAGTATAAATCTACAAATCTATGAACTAAAATACTAATTATGAAGGTCTATATGAGGTCTTTAAAGAGTTTTAGAGGAGATTATAGCGCGCTCGCAAGACTTTAACGTAGTATGTCATCGTGAGGTGCACCGTTTGAAATGATCTGAAGCCTCACCTGGCGAAAAGTGGATACAGGTACACAGCATGGCTGCTACTTGTACTTTTGAGTTTGTGATGCTAATAAAGGTGGAACTGCTCCTCTCTTCAGTCTCTTCAGTGCTAAATGCTGTGCGATATTGGTCAAGGTTTGAGAAGCTGTCGGGAGTGAAGTGTGCAGAGCAGACTACCAACTTTTAAATTACATTTGTCCTGGATCTTGTTAAAGAGCCGAGTCCAAGATCCTGGACAAATACAGTTTGAAGTTGCTAGATTGCCCTGCACGCTTCCTGTTCGGCGTTCTACCTTTTCCTCCAACTTTTACGCTCCACCTTAACGCTCCACCTTAAATGTTTCGTGATACTACACGATTCTCAAAAACACAGTATTGATACACAGATTCCTGGCAGACAGTGAATCATTGTGTTGAGTTTAAACCTCTGACCACTAGATAGCAGTGTTGTAATCCATTTTCAGCTCCACTCCAACATTAACAAGCAGCACAAGGGCGCGTTGCTGTTGTAAACATTGATAAACATGTTCATATAGTGGTGTGTTTTAATAGTGGGATTTAAAATATCACAATACATCACCTTGCTAGCAGTATCGCAGTATATTGAATTGTGATCGCTGTATCACAATATGTATTGTATCACCAGGTTCTTACCAATACACAGCTCTACCACTGACTGTACGGTTGTAAAGAGTATTGAAAAGTGCTGACATCCTCTTCACGGCCTGGAATGGTGGGTTTTTTCACATAGTCCCCTGTGGTTGCTGCTGTTGTAGTATTTTGTAATCAGCTTGTTTTTCCACCCTCTGGAAAATGGCCCTGTTTATTGGCAGTTTTGTTTTGTTTTGTTAAAGCTGTGTTTAATTTTTTAGTAGGCTTATTTAGCGGAACCCATTCCCTACTGAGCCCTCATGCGTAATTCAAAAACGACTCTCAACTTGAATGAATGAACCTGAACCTGCCTATTCAAACAGAGCAAACGATGTTCAGTCTTTGTTTACGGGTAATAAGGTGATCATTCACAGCTCGTGTATGCTTGTGTATACCAAGCAACTACCTCAGTTACTTTCTCTCAGAAATTCTTCTCTTTTTCTGTCAGAAAGTATTTGACCATTAGAGCTGGCTCAATGGGAACAGTTAGCAAAAGGCAGGCTTGTCTTTTAAATGCTCTTCTGGCTTTTGGAATACCTTTGACTTCTCAGCTTAACTCTACTCAGCAGAATTTCCTCTCCCAGAGCAGTTCCAGAAATATAGACTGGCTGTTGTTTCTTTGGTTTTTCATGTTATATAAGGCACCTCAAAATTGATATCGCATGACTAGACACATTTTTATTTACTCTTAAACACATGTTGCTAGTTGATACATTGTTCCCACATCCTAGCAGTTTCAGCATGGTTCCACAAGTGTGGCCTAGCCTAGTGGTATCGATCTTGTTCCAGCCAGAGTTTGATCACAGTGTGGTTTTTAAGGATCTCAGAATAGCCCTAGTGGTCTCCTTGATGTTGTGAGGTTGTCTGCTGCGGCCTCAGTTGATAATAGAGGCAGTTCCCTTACCATGAGTTGGGTGGGGGTGGAAGTGAATTGAACTGTGAGTGCGAACTGCCTCAGAATGCAGTGAATGCATTCCTTGCAGTTTGCACGATTGTGTTTTTCATTTCTCGGCTGCCGAGAGTCAGTGCTTGGAGAAGTCAGGGGAGGATGTGCGGCTGTATGACATCACCCAGTGCTCTGTGTTGAAAAAGCTAAATGCCTTTCCATCTGTGTTTCTGAGATGGTCACTTCGAGTTCAGTCCACGGTCCACTGCGCTTGTTCAAAGACCGCAGGCCGTATGTCAGTTTAATATCGTTTCACGTTGTTGTTGCTCTATCAACTAAGCTTCCCCACTGAACGTAGAACATTGCTGCACATATATCTTTTCGGAGATGGTCTGTAATCAGCATGACTGAAAACCAACCCTGCTCTTGGTAGCAGTTCATAAATCCCACCAACAGAGTGCACAGTGGCTTGCCAAGCAGGGAGTGGTGAACTCGTACAAGCCTACATTTCCACTCCGACTAGCATCAAACTGTGTGTGTTTGTTTGTATGTGTTTGTATATATGTGTGTGTGTATATAAATGTTTGTGTGTATGTGTTTGTATATTGTCGCTGTTCAATTAAAAAGTATCTCCAAAATTGCTTCACTTTACAGGAGAGACTAAAAACCTACTTCACTTTCAATGTAAGTCAATGGACTATTTTTTTCCAAGCTGTTTTGGAGCACTTCTATTGGTCCATTCATCATGAAGTTGTCACACAGTGTAAACGACCATTGGCGTGTTCAAATGACGTAGAATTGGTGATACATGTTATTTATTGGAGTGTGTGTGTGTGTGTGTGTGTGTGTGTGTGTGTGTGTATGCGTAAGTAGGCGTGTGTTTGTGTGTTGACAGCTGAAATATGAAGCCTTCATTCAGACCTCCAGAGTGCCTGATCAAAAGATGATATAATCTGTTGAGACGTTGGTTCAGTTCAGCCTGAGAAAGTAGCCTGACAGGTCAGAATTGAAAGAATTCCAGCAGTTCTTATCACTCATGGCCGGAGTTTGACTTTGATAAAAGGGTGTGTAGAGGCCAACTCCCTCTGACTTGCTTGAGAAATGGGTTGTGAATAAGAAAAGTCGGAGTGGCGGATAGTGGGAGACTATATTAGTTTTTAGTTTGACGCGCTGAAGTGAAAGGTCGCTTCGCCGTTGTTGTGAAACACGCTTTCACTGCAGCGATGGAAATCTGTTCTTATCGCAGTCTAGGGTGTGAGCTTGATTTGCAAAGATCGTGAATGAAGTAAAGAGGTGTTATTGGACATGTAGCACCATCAACCCCTAAGTACAGATTCTCATGTAGACCTTTAAACTCCTTTAGCAAACTAACCATGCGATTTAGAACAGGGCGTGACTCGAGCGCTCAGTTTGGTTTATTCTAACCTTGGGATTTAATCTCATTCACTCCCGTAATTTATTTATTGATTTTATTTTTAACATCGAGACAAAAGAAGAGCTGAGATCTGCGTTCTGACTTGAATTATTAGACCTATTTTCTGTTGTGACCCAGCTTTTGTACCTGAAACCAGTCTCTCAAAACTTGTCTTACTGGATTGTCATGTCTTTATTGGCAGTACTCTTCCACCCGTGTTTGTCTTATGGCCAGTGTGTGCACACACAGGAAACGGCCTCTCTTTTTGTCTTTGTCCTTCTTCTCGGGGGCTGTTTTAAAGCAAAAGGCTCTTCATGTACAGAAGTCTCAAAGCTCTGGCATTCTCGTTGAAGGAAGCCCCATAAGACTGCTTCAAAAGGCTGGAATCCATCATCTTTACATTAATTCCAATGTCCAGTCCGGTATAATAGCACTGGCTTCTAATCTAACAGGCCTATTAGCCTCTGGTAGAATAATAAACCTACTGAGTGACGAGTTATGTGTGTTGTTTCTATTTTAAAGAGGCATTCTGGCTTAAAACTAGCCTTTAATCTGTAAATGTCATGTTATGTGTCATCCTGTAATGTAGATTCATTGGTTTTACAAATTTTATGAATTTTGTATGTCCTTTTTGTATGTTAGCGTATTAATTCCACTACAATATCAGTGTGAAAGAAAAAGAAGAATGTCCCAAAAGTAATTGCAGTTTGGCAGAAGTTCCTCCCTCCCTCAAGACGCATCATCAGAAGAGAGTTCCCTAATCGGCCTTGTCAATGGCCAATCGGCTTTAAGCGCTGCAAGTCGTTCACACATGTTTTCCATCAATACTTCTCAGGTCAGTTCCCATCATCTGCTTCTCAGTGCCTCTTCCACTATCAGGGACTCCTCCATATCCTCTTTGGACATGTAGGTGGTGTTAGGGTCCAGCCTTTCCATTGTCTTAGTGAGAGAAGCAGTCGAGCCACACCTGATTTGGCCATAAACTGGTCTCAGGAAAAGCTGTGCAGGGTTGGGCTGGAGGAAGGAAGTTGTTTCCCAGTGAAACCTGGAAAGGTGGAAATGCCTGAGTTAACGCTGGGAACGCTACGTATAGCCGTGCATGAACTCATGGAAAGTGTATAAGCCCAATTTACAGGCACAGCTCTGGAAAATGAAGTGTTGGAATTGTATTACAACAACACAAACTCTCTGGCATTTCTAAAGTTCAGCCTGTGCTGTTTGACGTCACAGTGAAAAGCAAAGCTCACAGATCTGCCTCCCCACCTTAAAATGTGACACAGTTAGCAGTGCAGTGCTGTGCTCTAATTTGCTTTTCTTGTTTGCCTGAGGGTGAAAACAACGTTGTACTATATTTTCAGGCATTGCACGCTGTGCTAGTGATGGGACTGTAGGAGAATGGTCTCAGAGTTATGGTCAGAATTGTATGATGCATGATGACAGGAATGATGTTAGTATTGGATGATGGTATTAGATTTAATTCTTTAAACAGTATAACAATGTTTTGGGGTTGTACTTATGTATTCCGTAGTGCTGATTATGTGACGCTGGGCTTCTGTACTAAAAACAAAATCTAAATCTTATTCTTTTTATAGTATTTGTACTACTACTAATTATTATTATTATTATTATTATTATTATTATTATTATTATTATTATAACTAGAGTGGAAGTTCATGAATGAACTTCGAAGTTGGCTTGAAATCGCCCGCTGATAGTAGTTTGTGTGTGTAGTGTGTGTGGCGTCCGTGTGTAGTAAAGGTGTGTTTTGTAATCAGTGTGTGTGTGGTGTCTGTGCGTAGTGAAGGTTTGTTTTGTAATCAGTGTGTAGTGTCAGTGTGTTGTGTAGGTGTATTATGTAATCAGTGTGTGTGTGGTGTCTGTGCGTAGTGAAGGTAAGTTTTGTAATCAGTGTGTGTGTGTGTGGTGTCTGTGCGTAGTGAAGGTGTGTTTTGTAATCAGTGTGTAGTGTCAGTGTGTTGTGTAGGTGTATTATGTAATCAGTGTGTGTGTGGTGTCTGTGTGTAGTGAGGGTGTGTTTTGTAATCAGTTTGTGTAGTGTGTGTGTGTGTGTGTGTGGTGTCTGTGTGTAGTGAGGGTGTATTATGTAATTAGTGTGTGTATTGTGTGTGGTGTCTGAGTGTAGAGAAGGTTTGTTTTGTAAACAGTGTGTTTTACTGCGAGTGTGTGAGTACTGTGAATATCTACAATTCCACCTTAAATTTCTGGAATTCCACCTTAAATATCTACAATTCCCCCTTTAATTTCTATAATTCCACCTTAAAAACACGGGTCCTACTGTTTTTTCTGTGTTTCAGTATGAGGGTGTGAGTACTGTGAATTTCTAGAATTCCACCTTAAATTTCTGCAATTCCACCTTAAAAACTGGATTACTGCTATTATTTCTGTGTTTTAGTATGAGTGTGCGAGTACTGTGAATTTCTAGAATTCCACCTTAAATTTCTACAATTCCACCTTAAAAGCCCTATTCTTGATGCTATTGCTGTGTTCTAGTGTGAGTGTGTGAGTACTGTGAATTTCCACCTTAAATCTATACGATTCCATCTAAAATCTATACAATTCCACCTTAAAAACACAGGTCCTACAGTTTTTTCTGTGTTTTAGTGGGAGTGTGCAAGTACTTTGAATTCCTGCAATTCCACCTTAAATATCTACAATTCCACCTTAAAAATATAAATACTGTTATTATTTCTGTGTTTCAGTGTACTATGAATTTTTCAACAGTTCCACCTTAAAAGCACTATTCCTGTTGTTATTTCTGTGTTCTAGTGTGAGTGTGTGAGTACTGTGAATTTCTACAATTCCACCCTAAATTCTTACACTTCCATCTTAAATCTATACAATTCCATATACAATCTATACAATTCCACCTTAAAAATACAGGTCCTACTGTTTTTTCTGTGATTTAGTGTGAGTGTGCGAGTACTGTGACTTTCTAGAATTCCACCTTAAATATCTGCAAATCCACCTTAAATTTCCCAAATTCCACCTTAAATTCTACAGTTCCACCTTTGAAGCACTATACCTGTAGTTATTGGTATGTTCTAGTGTGAGTGTGTAAGTACTGTGAATTTCTACAATTCCATCTTAAATCTATACAATTCTGTCTTAATTCTATGCAATTCTACCTTTAATTTATACAATTCCACCTTAAATTTCTACAATTCCACCTTAAAAACACATGTACTGCTATAATTTCTTTGTTTCAGTGTGTGTGGTTGTGAGTACTATGAATTTCTACAATTCCACCTTAAGTTTCTACAATTTCACCTTAAATTTTAAAAAATTCACCTTAAATTTCAACAGTTCCACCTTATAAGCACTATTCATGTTGTTTTTTCTGTGATCTAGTGTGAATGTGTGAGTACTATGAATTTCTACAATTCCACCTTAAATTCTTACAATTCCACCTTAAATCTATACAATTCCATCTAAAATCTATACAATTCCACCTTAAAAATACAGGTCCTACTGTTTTTTCTGTGTTTTAGTGTGAGTGTGCAAGTACTGTGAATTTCTAGAATTCCACCTTAAATATCTACAATTCCCCCTTAAAAACACGGGTCCTACTGTTTTTGTATTTTAGTGTAAGTGTGTGAGTACTATGAAGTTTTAGAATTCCACCTTAAATTTCAGTTCCACCTTATGTGTGTATGTTGTGTATGTTTGAAGTGAAGGTGTGTTTTGTAATCAGTGTGTGTGTGGTGTCTGTGTGTAGCGAAAGTGTGTATTGTAATCAGTGTGTGGTGTATGTGTGTAGTGAAGGTGTGTTTTGTAATTAGTTTGTGTACTGTGGGGCGTGTAGTGTTTATGTTGTGTAGGGTGTGTGTGTTCTGAAGGGTATGTGTTATGTAGTGTGGGTATGTTGTGTAGTGTATGTTGTGTATGTTGTGTAGGGTGTATGTTGTGTAGGGTGTGTGTAGGTTGTGTATGTTGTGTAGGGTGTGTGTGTTCTGAAGGGTATGTGTTATGTAGTGTGGGTATGTTGTGTAGTGTATGTTGTGTATGTTGTGTAGGGTGTGTATGTTGTGTAGGGTGTGTAGGGTGTATGTTGTGTAGGGTGTGTGTAGGTTGTGTATGTTGTGTAGGGTGTGTATGTTGTGTAGTGTGTGTGGTGTGTAGGGTGTATGTTGTGTAGGGTGTGTATATTGTGTAGGGTGTGTGCGTTGTGTAGGGTGTGTGCGTTGTGTAGTGTGTGTGTAGTAGTAGTATAGGGTGTTTGTGTTGTGTGGTGTGTGTAGGGTGTGTTGTGTAGTGTGTGTTGTGTAGGGTGTGTGTGTTGTGTGGTGTGTGTGTAGGGTGTGTGTTGTGTAGGGTGTATTGTGTAGTGTGTGTTGTGTAGAGTGTGTGTTGTGTAGGGTGTGTGTGTGTAATGAGAGCTGTGCTTGTAAGGCTGATGTAGTTCTAGTTATAGGTGTCTGAAGTAGCTGAATCTTGTTGAACGGTGCCCCATTCATTCCCTATGGGAAAAATGAGTTTTCCGAGGAGCGCTGTTCGGAATCTGGAGGCCGGATCACTTAGAAAAGCACAAGCACACTATTTAGGTATAGGAACTACCATCGTTCAGAGTTTGGTGTCTGTAGCTTGAAAACTGTAGATAGAGTTTAAATTTTTTATGCGGAATAATAATAATAATAATAATAATAATAATAATAATAATAACAATAATAACTAGAGAGGGGAAGTTCATGAACGAACTTCGAAGTTGGCTTGAAATCGTCCGCTGATAGTTGTGTGTGTGTGTGATGACTGTGTTTGGCGAAGGTGTGTTTTGTACCCTGTAACTCCACCTTAAATTCCTATAAATCCACCTTAAGTTCCTAAATTTTTGTAATTCCACCTTAAATTCCTATAACGCCACCTTAAATTCCTGTAACTCCACCTTAAACTCCTATAATTCCACCTTCAATTTCCATAAGTCCACCTTAAATTTCCATAAGTGCACCTTAAATTTCTACAAGTCCACCTTAAACTTCTATAAGTCCACCTTAAATTCCCATAATTCCACCTTAAATTTCCACAACTCCACCATAAATTCCTATCATTCCACCTTACATTTCTACAATTCCACCTTAAATTCCTTTAATTCAACCTTAAATTTCTACAAGTCCACCTTACATTCCCATAATTCCACCTTAAATTTCCACAAGTCCACGTTAAATTTCCCCAAATCCACCTTAAATTCCTAAAACTCCACCCTAAATTTCCACAAGTCCACCTTAAATTTCCGCAGGTCCACCATGAATTCCTATCATTCCACCTTAAATTTCTACAATTCCACCTTAAACTTCAACAATTCCACCTTAAATTTATATAATTCTCCACTTTTCTATAATAGTTTCACCTTAAAAGCATTGTGAGTGCTGTTATAGTTGTGTTTTAGTGTGAGTTTGTGAGTACTGTGAATTTCTGTAGTTCCACCTTAAAAGCATTGTGACTGCTGTGTTGTGTGTCTGAGTTTGTGTGTTTATTTTGTAGTGTTTATGTTGTGTAGGGTGTGTGTGTTATATGTGTGTGTGGTGTAGTCTGTGGTGTGTAGAGTGTGTACATTGTGTAGTGTGTAGGGTTTGTGTAGTGTGTAGGTTGTGGTGTGTGTGTGTGTGTGTGTAGGGTGTGTGGTATGTAGTGTAGGTTGTGTAGTGTGTGTTTGTTGTGTAGGGTGTGTGTGGTATGTGGTGTGTGTTGTGTAGTCTGTTTGTTGTGTAGTCTGTTTGTTGTGTAGTGTGTATGTTGTGTAGGGTGTGTGTGTTGTGGTGTTTGTGTGTTGTGTGTATGTTGTGTAGGGTGTGTATGTTGTGTAAGGTGTGTATGTTGTGTAATTGCGTAGTGTTTGTGTAGTGTGTTTTGTGATGTGTAATGTGTATGTTGTGTAGGGTATGTGTTGTGTAGTGTATATGTTGTGTAGTTTGTGTGTTGTGTGTATGTTGTGTGGGGTGTGTATGTTGTGCATGTTGTGTAGGGTGTGCATGTTGTGTAGGGTGTGTATGTTGTGTAGTGTGTGTGTAGTGTAGGGTGTGTATGTTGTGTATTGTGTATGTTGTGTAGGGTGTGTATGTTGTGTAGGGTGTGTATGTTGTGTAGGGTGTGTATGTAGTGTATTGTGTATGTTGTGTAGTTTGTGTGTAGTGTAGGGTGTGTATGTTGTGTATTGTGTATGTTGTGTAGGGTGTGTATGTTGTGTAGTTTGTGGGTTGTGTAGTGTGTATGTTGTGTAGTTTGTATGTTGTGTAGGGTGCGCATGTGGTGTAGGGTGCGCATGTGGTGTAGGGTGCGCATGTGGTGTAGGGTGCGCATGTTGTGTAGGGTGTGTATGATGTGTAATTTGTGTGTTGTGTAGGGTGTGTATGTTGTGTAGGGAGTGTATGTTGTGTAGTGTGTGTGTGTGTTGTGTAGGGTGTGTATGTTGTGTAGTTTGTATGTTGTGTAGGGTGTACGTTTTGTAGTGTGTGTATTGTGAAGTGTGTATGTTGTGTAGGGTGTATATGTTGTGTAGTGCGTATGTTGTGTAGTTTCTATGTTGTGTAGGGTGTGTTAGTTGTGTAGTGTGTATGATGTGTAGTTTGTGTGTTGTGTAAGGTGCGTATGTTGTGTAGTTTGTATGTTGTGTAGGGTGTACGTTGTGTAGTGTGTGTTGTGTAGTGTGTATGTTGTGTAGTTTGTGTGTTGTGTAAAGTGCGTATGTTGTGTAGGGTGTACGTTGTGTAGTGTGTGTATTGTGTAGTGTGTATGTTGTGTAGTGTGTATGTTGTGTAGTTTGTGTGTTGTGTAGGGTGCGTATGTTGTGTAGTTTGTATGTTGTGTAGGGTGTGTATGTTGTGTAGGGTGTACATTGTGTAGTGTGTGTAGTTTGTGTGTTGTGTAGGGTGCGTATGTTGTGTAGGGTGTGTATGTTGTGTAGGGTGTGTATGTTGTGTAGTGTGTGTGTGTGTAGTGTAGGGTGTGTGTATTGTGTAGTGTGTATGTTGTGTAGGGTGTGTATGTTGTGTAGTGTGTATATTGTTTAGTCTGTGAGTGTGTGTGGTGTGTAGTGTGTGTAGGGTGTGTGTGTGTAGGGTGTGTGTGTGTAGGGTGTGTGTGTGTGTGTGTAGGGTGTGTGTGTGTTGTGTAGGGTGGGTGTGTGTATGTTGTGTAGGGTGTGTGTAGGTTGTGTAGGGTGGGTGTGTGTAGGTTGTGTAGGGTGTGTGTAGGTTGTGTAGGGTGTGTGTAGGTTGTGTAGGTTGTGTAGGGCGTGTGTGTGTTGTGTAGGGTGTGTGTGTTGTGTAGGGTGTGTGTGTTGTGTAGGGTGTGCGTGTGTGAGCGTGCATGTGTGAGTTTGTGTGTACTGTTTAATGTGTGTCTGTGTGAGAGATGTTCATTGTGACATCACTGCTGGCAGTTAAGTTTGAATTCTCTCAACATTCCGCCATTCATTCCTATGGGGCAAAAATTCCCTGTTTGAACGCCGTTTTCCGGAAAACCGTAAGCCGGATCTCTTAGAAAAGCACAAGTATAAATCTGCGCTATAGGACCTACGATCCTGCCGAATTTCGTGGATCTAGCTCGAAAACTGTGGGACGAGAAACATTTTATATTTTGCGAATAGAATAATAATAATAATTTAGAATAATAAGAAGATTATGAAGAACAGTAAGTTGGCTCTTTCAAACCAACTTCATAATAATAGTGGGGGGGGGGTGGGGGGTGCATCCCTTTACTGAATTGGTACTGAAAATTAATAAAAAGCACTAATAGACATTGTAATAATTTGACCCTAATTGTTGTTATGATGCTTTTATTTAACTGTTCATACTTTTTCTAACAGCAAAAATAAAATGACGTTATCACCAGCACTACTAATATTATCAGTTCACATTTATAACATGGTCTTATACAGGGTGATTACTAGTGGTGTAAGAACATATCAGTACACTTACTGTAAACTAGGGCTGTAAGAAAATATCGAATATTGGGATATTATGTGTCATAAGACTGTATCAATTCTCAAAAACACAGTATTAATACAGATTCCTGGCAGACAGTGAATCGTTGTGTGTTGTGTTTAAACCTCTGAGCACTAGATGGCAGTGTTGTAATCCATTTTCAGCTCCACTCCAACATTAACAAGCAGCACAAGAACGCAATGCTATTGTAAGCATTGATAAACCTGTTCATATAGTGGTGTGTTTTAATAGTAGGATTTGAAAAATCTCAATATATCACTTGCTTGCAATATCGTGATGTATTGAATCGTGACCGCTGTATCACTATACATATTATATCGCCAGCTTCTTACCATTACACAGCCCTACTGTAAACTGAATCAATTTTAAGAAACACATCCATTTTTAATTAATAGTTTGTATGGAATGATTTATGGCAGGTATTATTTAGTTGAAGCACTTATGCTTATCCTAAAGTAGGCCATCGTGCTCTAACTGCTCAATCCTTCTACTACCCCACAGAAAGATACAACAAACAGCATGTGTAGGTGCTGTTTCAGGCTAGATTTGTTTAATGATTGGATCAGATTTTTTTTTTATTCTGTTATCCAGTCCAATATTTGCTACTGATATCAAGCTGATACAAGTACCTGGTCTCGGCTAGGTGCCATCTCTAATACACAGTCATCAGAACCATTGAAATTTGAGCGAGGGTGCTTATCCTCGGGTTTAATATTAATGTATTCTATAAAAAAAACATAATCCCCGCTCCACACCCAGAGTTTCTTTAGAGAGAAGCTCTGACCTGCTTCTTGCTTCTTCAGAGATTCTGTCACAGGTTCTGGCTCCCGCGCCAGCCCTCACCTGCTCCGCACCGAGGACGAGGAGAGACTTGAGAACATGGTCTGTGCTCTCAACCAAATATTTCAGGGTTGCTATAGCGCTCCTCTTTAACAATAATATTCACCGTCACGCTGCGCTCTGGTGTGCATGGAAATCAAGTGCCAGAGCCCGTGCCTAAGAAAACCCACGAGCTTCACTGCCACCTTCCTGTGTTACAGTATTTCATGTTGGAAGCTCTCGAGGTTTCTCCTGCGGTCTGCTGTTCGGCCGCAGTCGTCATTTACCTTTCCCCCCGTCTGCTGCCCTTTGCATTTCTTAACTTCTTTTCATTACCTGAAGTCTGACTGCATATGCAGGGCTGCATTTGGCAACCCCTATTTCGCCACCGCCCCCCCCCTCCTCCGTTGGCCAGGGTCACTTGCAGTGTTCAGACCTGAAGAGTAATGTTCCAAGGTCAGCACAGGAAACGCTTACCCTGTCGCCATGGTAACCGCAGGCCACTCTTACGACGTCGTTTGGATTTTAGGACTGACCTTAGAGGAGCCTGGGTCTTTGCCACGGGCACAGGAAACTCCTGCCCTCAATCTCGCTGACATCACTGGTGAGCTAATGGTTAGGCTAAACGCTCAGAGAGCCACAGAACTGCGGCTCGCGAGCAGTTAATTTGTGGAACTTGTGTTACACTTCTTGACCCAGTTTCTCATACGGTACATGTCGTCATATTAAAGCGATAGTTTGGCCGTGAATCAGTGTCTGTGGCTTGTTTCTTCATGTTTGCACTGAAGCTGTGTGGCCAGCGTAGTTAACGAATAATGGAAATTTCAACCACTAATTAGTGCAAACGAGTGCAAACGGCACTCTAATAATGTTTGGACCGTGAAATGTTTTGGACGTGCAAGCAGGACAGACAACTGTACTTAAGTGAATGTATGGCTACTGTACCGTAAATAAACTCAAGTAAAAGTGGTGGTATGGCTACTGTACTGTAAAGTAAAAGTGGAGTTATGGCTACTGTACTGTAAATAAAAAAATGGTGGTATGGCTACTGTACTGTAAAGTAAAAGTGGAGTTATGGCTACTGTACTGTAAATAAAAAATGGTGGTATGGCTACTGTACTGTAAAGTAAAAGTGGAGGTATGGCTACTGTACTGTAAAGTAAAAGTGGAGTTATGGCTACTGTACTGTAAATAAAAAATGGTGGTATGGCTACTGTACTGTAAAGTAAAAGTGGAGGTATGGCTACTGTACTGTAAAGTAAAAGTGGAGTTATGGCTACTGTACTGTAAATAAAAAATGGTGGTATGGCTACTGTACTGTAAAGTAAAAGTGGAGGTATGGCTACTGTACTGTAAATAAAAAACTGTGGTATGGCTACTGTACTGTAAAGTAAAAGTGGAGGTATGGCTACTGTACTGTAAATAAAAAACGGTGGTATGGCTACTGTACTGTAAAGTAAAAGTGGAGGTATTGCTACTGCACTGTAAATAAAAAACGGTGGTATGGGCCCAGAAGTACTTTTCAGTAACGTATTACTCCACATATAAGAAGTGAGAGACATGGCAAGTATGACCGATATTTTGATACTTGGACAGTTTTACAATATGTATTATGATATTCCCAGCCTTGGTCCTGGAGGACCTCTGCACTGCATGTTTTAGTGCTTTTCCTGCCACTTTAACTTAATAACTGGCTGTTAATGGGCTGATTAGTTGCATCAGGTGTGCTGGGAGCAGACAAAACACTAAAAAGTGTGAGGCAGTGGGACTCCACGTACGAGCTTGAGACGCACTGCTATAAATCCAATGAAACAAGCCTAATAATGTTCTCTTTATAACAAAACAAGCACTTGGTAGTGCAATATCCACAATATACCCAGAAAAACAAATGATCTGTTATGATAGTCAAGAGTTCTGCATATTTT
This sequence comes from Megaleporinus macrocephalus, assembly GCA_021613375.1. NCBI lineage: Eukaryota > Metazoa > Chordata > Actinopteri > Characiformes > Anostomidae > Megaleporinus > Megaleporinus macrocephalus. The sequence continues at coordinate 13,286,967 of CM038714.1, read as the reverse complement.
CTACCTCTAAACTGCATGTAAACCCAGTTCATAAGTACATTATCTAGAAATAGATCATTTTATTATATTGTAAACAATGTAAACAGTGTAGTCTTTCTTGTTGGTGTGTGACTCTGTGGCTGATTAGGCTTCTATAAAACCAGAGGAGCAAAATTTGTGTTGCTTCATGTTGCACTGATCTGAATGCCTGAAGTAAAATATAATAACGACTTATTGGCAAGAGAAATTGAATTTCTTGGTTTATTAATTTAGCTGGTCTTTATTACATTTACGGCATTTAGCAGACGCTCTTATCCAGAGCGACTTACAAAAGTGCTTAGTGTTGGTTAGAGTATGAATCTCTATCTAGTACAAACAGGTTTAAGTCCAAACTACTCTTATACTCAAACACTGCCATAAACACAGGGCCAGTGCTGATACCTAGAAAAAAGACAATGCAATACCTAGCAAGACTGGAACACCTACAGAGAAGAGAACAAATACAAGACTACATACAGTACAAGTGCAGTACTTAGCCAGAGCTCCTAGAAGATAAAGTGCAATTACAGTTTATACCAATACTTTAGTATATTAGTGATTATAAGTGCTTTACAAAGAGATGGGTCTTCAGTCTGCGTTTGTTGAGAGAGTTCGCTGTTCGGACAGCCAGTGGAAGTTCGTTCCACCATCTGGGTGCCAGGACAGAGAAGCGTTTTGTTGCGTGTCTTCCATGAATCTTAAGTGATGGCGGGTCAAGCCGAGCCGTACTTGAAGCCCGAAGGGCTCGAGGTGCGGTTCGACTTTTGACCATTGCCATAAGGTAAGCAGGAGCTGGTCCATTCTTGGCTTTGTAGGCATCAGAACTTTAAACTGAATGCGAGCAGCTACAGGAAGCCAGTGAAGGGAGCGCAGCAGTGGTGTGACATGAGTGAACTTGGGAAGATTGAAGACGAGCCGTGCTGCTGCATTCTGGATCAGTTGTAAGGGCCTGATGGCCTGCAGAGGAAGACCAGCCAGGAGTGAGTTGCAGTAGTCCAGCCTTGAAATGACAAGAGACTGGACGAGCACCTGGGAGGCCTCCTGAGAGAGGAAGGGTCGGATGCGTCTGATGTTGTGGAGAATGTATCTGCATGACCGAGTCAGGTTCGTTATATGGGCTGAGAACGATAACTGGTCATCCAGAGTCACCCCAAGGTTTCTTGCATCTTTAGACGGAACAATCAAAGAGTTCTCGAATGAGATGGCAAGATCCTGCTGAGGACCTGGAGTTGCAGGGATGAACAGCAGCTCAGTCTTGCTGGGATTGAGCTTCAGATGATGAGCTGTCATCCATGAAGAGATGTCGGTCAGACATGCAGAGATACGACTGCAAACCTGAGTATCAGATGGTGGGAAGGAAAGCATTAGTTGAGTGTCATCAGCATAGCAGTGGTAAGAGAAACCATGAGAGGTAATTACATCACCAAGAGAACGAGTGTAGAGTGAAAAGAATTTTTGATAGAAAAGAAAGGAGTGATACCGGCCGGTAGTTGCAGACATCTGAGCTGTCCAGTGTGGGCTTCTTCAGAATTGGAACCACTCTGGCAGTGTTGAATGCGGCTGGGACCCGTCCTGATGACAAGGAGCTGTTCATGATGAATGTGATGAAGGGCAGCAGGTCCATGGAGACTGTCTGGAAGAGTGTGGATGGAATGGGATCCAGTGGGCAGGTGGTCGGGTTGCTGGATTTAAGTAGCTGTAGGACCTCATCTGTGGAAAGAGGAGAGAAGCATGTTAAGGAATTACTGGTAAGAGAATGAGTATTGGTGAGGGAAGTGGAGCAAGAGGAAAACGACTGGTGGATTTTGTTAACCTTCTCCTCAAAGAAGGTGACAAAATCCTCTGGGGTAAGGGAAGAGGGTGGTGGGGGAGTGGGGGGTTTGAGAAGAGAGGAGAAAATACTAAAGAGCTTGCGTGGATCAGATGATGATGCTTCCAGTTTCTCCTTGTAGAAGGATGACTTGGCAGCAGTAACCTCCGTTGAGAACTTGTAGAGGAGAGCTTGGTAGGAGTGTAGGTCAGAGTCAAGCTGGGACTTCCTCCACTTCCTCTCTGCCTTTCTTAGCTCTCTCCGGTTGCTGCGTAGGACTTCAGTCAGCCACGGGGCAGGTGGAGAGGATGTAGCTGGTCTGGAGGAAAGAGGACACAGAAGGTTAACTGCAGATGAGAGTGAAGAAAGTAATGTATCTGTGGCTGTATCCAAAGAAAGAGAAAGAAAAGAATCAGGATGTGGAAGGGTAGTAAGGACAGTTGAAGCGAGAGACGAGTGAGAAATAGAGTGCAGGTTGCGTCGAGTGAAGGACGAGCCTGAAGAAGAGGCATTGACAGCGAGAGCAGTGAGGGAGAGTGTGAAAGATAGGAAGTGATGATCTGAGCAGTGTATGGGGGTTACTGTCATATCCAGCGCTGGGACAGGTCTGCTGAAGATCAGGTCTAGGACGTTGCCTGCTCTGTGCGTTGGAGGGGTCTGGTTGAGCTCAAGGTTGAAGGATGACAGCAGCGGTTCGAGACCTGATGACTGCAGCTTGTTTGATGGAAGATTAAAGTCACCAAGGAGAATAAGCGGGGTTCCATCAATGGGGAAGAAGACTCAGAAGAACATCCAGCTCATCTATGAAGTTACCTAGAGGAGAAGGAGGACGATAAATGGCAATGATATGCAGTTTAGTGGGGAAAGATACAGCTACAGCATGAAATTCAAAGGAAGAAATAGAGAGATGGGAGAATGAAAGTGGAGTGAAGTTCCACTTCCTAGACAAGAGCAAACCTGTGCCACCACCCCTGCCAGTCAGTCTCGGAGAGTGAGAGAAGTTAAAGGCAGAGGATAGGGCTGCTGGAGTCGCAGAGTTCTCAGGGCTGATCCAGGTCTCAGTCAAAGCCAGGAAGTGCAGTGAATGGTGAGATGCTAAGGCCGAGATGAAGTCAGCCTTCCGAACCGCAGATTGGCAATTCCAGAGTCCACCCATCAGAATGTCTGAGAATGTGACGACCTTGAGGGATGGATGAGATTCCTTGCATTGCGCTTCTTGTGGTGACGACGGGCTCGTCTGGTTCTGTGGGTTGAAAGAACAGGTACTGGAAAACACATGTTTAAAAGTGCAGCAGTGTAGTAACTTGAGAGTAAAGTAGTGGAATTAGAGAAAGAGATACTTAGCCAAGTTTGAAGGAGATCGCCTCTGTGTTGATATTAAATGGAACAGGAAAAGTGATCTGCCTAGTTTCTTTAGTCACTGTAGACTGTAGCGGACACCCCCTCAATATATCTGTCTAGTGGCTAGAAGGCCACTCCCAGCAGTTCACACCTTGAGCTAACCTGAAACCACACCTGAAGCTAGTACTAGCAGTTAGCTCTAGAATCAGCAAAACAACCTTGTAGCAAGCAGTTTAAGTCAAAAGTAAATTGGGAAACTCAAGCCTACCTTACCAGCAGAGAAGACAGATCTAATCAGGACACACAAGCACCTAAAAACTCTAACCAAACTTATTAAAGGTTTGGTTAGAGTTTTTAGGAAAATTATGAGTACAATAATAGAAATATGAGTACAAGTTAATGTTAATAATGATTGAGTAAAGTGCAGATCCTCCAGAGTAATGCTTCAGTACAATGCCAAATATTTTCTACCCCCTGGGGATGCAAGCACCGCCTGGTGTTGTATTCCAATGTATTGTATTAGCTTGTGGCTAATATATTAGCTTGTGATTGGAGCTTTATATTTCAAATTCTGAAGGTACTAATAAACTGAAAATGGAAATTTTAGAGATATTTAAGGAAAGTTTTTAGCCATTTTTGCTGTATTAGTAAACAAATAGTAAACACCACTGTATCACTTTAATGATGAATTTTGTCTAATTTAATGACTAAACATAGGCTTTATGCTGACAGCCACTACTGCTTTTAAATATCATTGCCGTCTGAAGAAATCCTCCCCATTTCTGTATGATTTAAACACGGCAGCTGCTGGTTGTATCCTGTGGAAGGTTCATAATGAATGGACCAATATAAATGCTCCAGAATCACTTCTAATTAGACCTCTTCACATGAACTTGCATTGAAAGAGCGTAACTTTTTTGGCTTCTCCTGTAAAGTTACTGTTTTGAAGATGTTTTTCTTTGAACAGCGGCAATATTTCTATGAAAACCAGAGACGTCTTGGTTGACTTTGTTTTTGCTTACCCGTCACTGCAATTGGAAAGCTCTATTGGCTTTGAAGTCGCAGATGAATAGTTGATGAATAGCCTTAAACCCAATGATGTAGGAATTTCACATGGTGTTCTCATGGCTCTGTCTTACCCCCTAGCTCAACCGGCTCAAACAAAGCGATCAGTCATGCCGTTCTTTAGACCCGTGCCGTGGGTCAGTGTGAGATTAAAGTTAATGTTTTACATCTCCTGACATACCATCTGTGTCAGGCCTGTTCTTGAAAGCAGTGCTTTCGATGATCTCATCTCTGCCTAGTGCTTACACAACCGTACCCTGCTCACTGAACCTGCATTTAAGTTGCGGAGCACAAATTTTTCAAATGTCTTTGCCCTGAGCAGCTCGCTCGTTCTTATAATCGAAAGCATGTCCCTCTTCTCCACACACCTGGGTACCCTCACGATGTTCACGTCCTGCTGTGCGTTCTCATTAGAAACGGGTTGACGGTATCTACCTTCTCAGACTTTTCAAGTTCACAAGAAGGTGTGTGTGGGGGGGGTGGGGGGTTAAAAAAGGCCTTTGACTTTGGTGACGGTCACTGTAACTGAAGACAAGCACATCTGAGGACGACCATCTGCATGAAGGACTTCTTCTAAAGCATGGAGGCTCCACCCTTGGTTTGAAGCCAAAATCCTTGTGCTTATTCAGGAATTGTATCCCAGCTTGTATTGCCCACTGGAAGGCACCAATGGCTGTTTGACTTATGGCTCAGACATGTCTGACAGGGGCACGGGGGATTTTTATGAGAACAAATAAAAAGTGCCAACAAAGGAATCTATAGAAACGCGATCTCCTTATTTGGCGCATTAGCCGAGAGGGTAGTCGTCTCCCGGTTGCTGTGTGCGTCTCAGGCCTATTTGTCACAGAGCCGTAACTCAAAAGATTTGCAAGGACTTACGCGCAGATTTCCTGCCTACTGTGTTATTTATTTTGGCTGCGTTCAGCCAAGATGACTTCAGATGTATGAACGATCTTCAAAGCCCCTTTTTTATTCATCAAAAAGGCAAGTTTAGACATTGAATTCTACAGAGGATTAGGACTTTTTTTTCTTTATTTGATCTCAGAACTTTCCCCTCCTCTGCTTTGTAACTGTAATGGCATAATGACTGCTTTGAAAGGCTATTCCATCTCATCTCTATACTTTAAACATGCTTTTAAAAGGTTACCTCAATTTGCTTATATATATTGATATTTGTCAATATGCAACATCTGTAAAACAAAAATACATGACGACAAGTCTTATTCCAAAATCTGCTATGGCATGCTCACAGGAGACTTTAAGCTACGAGAACGTGCTTGCGCTGATGTTTCTTTGGACAGTACTGTTAGCAGTTAGTGCTATTCATGCCACTAAACACTCTAACACTACTGAGTTTACACCACAGCACAGTGAGGAGGGACCAGAACACTTAAAACTGGAGGGCAAATGACCTCTGTTTATCAGAAACGGATTTAAAGCCCCTGGAAGTCTGATGAAAACCTCCTAAACGATCTGTAGTGTTAAGCAGTCAGTGCAAACAACCATGAGTTTATGGCTTGTTCTGGTTACTGTGATCTCCACAATGAAGGAGCACGTTCATCGCCAGCTCCACAGTATCGTTAACCCTTCCCTGCTCACAACGTGACAAGCAAGTTGATTTAATGTTCAGCATTAAAAGCTTTTCCCATTCGTATTTCTCCCAGTGACAGGTCTCCTCATTTACACCTGCTCTGGCTGGATCAGGTTTGACTGAGGCTAACTGACACATTAAACCGCTGACATCATTCTGTGGCAGGAAAAGCCAATAGCATACACTTTGCCATTTTGCAGGAAGCAATTATCTGAAAATACATTAAGTAAATCGTGCAGCTTGTGTGTGTAGGTGTGTGTGTGTGTACATACATACATACATGCATACACTACCGCTCAAAAGTTTAGGATCACTTGCTAATTTCACTCTTTTTAAAAGATTCACAAACAATATTGTCCATTTCACAATTAATGTAAGTGTATCAGATGATTTTTAAAGAATAAAAATGTTTGTATTAAAATCTATTTTTGTATAGAGGCTTATTTTACATATAGTTCTATTATCAGTAATTCTCAGTCCTCTGTCTAAATCTCCTGGTACGACCACCAATCCAAGTTAAGGATGTTATTGGACTAATTGGTTGTTATGACACTCTTGCTCAATTGTGATACACAGCTGAAAAACATTCTACTAATAAGTGAGTATAAAAGGGAACAACATTCTAGGTTAGTTTAGTATCTGAAGATCAGCAGTTGATGGCTTGCTGACCGACTCACAATGACCAGAAAGAAACAACTTTCTTTAGAGACCCGTCAGTCCATTGTTGTGTTAAGGAAGGAAGATACTCCATTAAAAACTTTTGAGCGGTAGTGTAAATACATACATACTTGATAACATGCTGCTAAGTTCTAATTACTTTCATGTTACTTTCATCTCAGTTGCTTTTGCAATTAACCACCCAAACTGAAATCCTGGGGTCAAGGTCAGCAACCCCGTGCCCCTGAAGCTGTTTGTCCATGCAGTGGTTTGCTTTTCCCATTTGGACCAGTTCAGTGCTTAAATAGCCCCATTTGTCACAAGCAGACCATGTAATATGGATTATCACTGTGATGCAAGAACACCTTGGACACTGGTTGCTTAAGAACTTAACTTGAACTTTGCTTGAAAATATGCAGTGTGAAACCTAACCATGCAGAAATTACAGCCATGTAGAAACGTAGCACTGGATTTGATCCTGTATCTGAAGGTCTGTTTTTATTTCTCATTTCTTAGTCTGAACACACTCTGGTTCGTTTGCTTGGCTGTGATTTTAATAGGCTGTTGTATGCCTTTTGAAAGCTGTCGGTCAGCCTTGTCAAACAAAGAGGTGTTCACAGGGGCCTTCTTGGATCCTCATTGAGAACTCTGCAGGTTTCTGGAAGCCCCTGTCTTTTGTCCTTCTGCCCATTCTCCCACAAAGGGTGGTTTCAGAGATTACACAAGTCTGTATACAGGAGTACTGTGTCCAGCCTAGAGAACAGGTAACCTGAGACACGGTCAGGTAGGTTTCACTCTGCCGGTCCCTCATGTTCCCTTGTTTTTACTGCAAGGTGACCATTGGCAGACCTCAGGTGCTCATGGGGTTTTATTCGTTTCCTTGTCTTCACTTGTAGAGAGGTAACTGCAAGTTGAGATAGAAGTTGAGTTACTGAGGTCTTGTTTTATTGTTTGTTTTTGTGTGTGGTCAGATGCTATTTAGCTATTTATAACATGCATCTCCAAATTTTTACTTTTCAGTATCATTTGAACACGACAGCTGTTCTTTATATCCATTGAAAGTGTCTTGATGTTGAATGGACCAATAGAAATGCTTCTAAATCTCTTGGAATAAAAGTTGTTTACATTAACTGCTATTAAAAGTGAAGAATATTTTTGGCCTGTCCTGTAAAGTTGCTATTTAGGAGATACTTAGTGATGATATGTGAAGTTCTTTTCGTGGGATTTGTATTGTCTACATGGTGCTTTTTGTAATTTTTGCTTTTGTCTTATGTAAAATAGTGCTTTCTAATATTAAAACCAATTACTGGGACTGCGGTGGTGGCAACAATTAGATTCTGGGTAGAAACTTGTAAAGCTGAAAGGGAACATTAAACAGAGCAGTAGAACTGCTGTCTTTTACAAACCAAGGTCATAAGTACTTTTCCAGAGTAAACCAATGAAAACGCACTGAATGGAAGCTGTAAAATAAACAGGGCTGTTTCTGCTGCTGTTACTGCCGTACGGCGATGTAGAGACGTTATCTCCAAACCTGTTAGTCTTAGGCACCAAGCGTGTTTACCTTAGAATCGGAACTAAACTCTGTAGGAGGGTGAACAATGGGGTTGGAGGTTGTGAGGGTTGTGAGGGTGTTATAATGTGCTTAAGAACACTTGATGGTCATCATGGTAAAAGGCAGCCTACTATTTTTTTTTTAACATCATGATTGTGAACACCAGGGCTGTCAGGAGTCATTTGGATCCTCCAATTCTTATTTTGTGTGTTACTTTATGGAATATCTTCGCTGTCCAATGAAAAAAATGTATCTCAATTTTTGTTTTCTATTGTTGATTTCTATTTTTCTACATCCTTTACCTGTGGCAGCTGCGGTTTACATTGGGATGAAATTTCATGATGAATGGACCACTAGAAATGCTCCAAAATAGCTTGGTAAACATTCTGGTTTCATTGACTTCCATTGAAGGTGAAGACCTTTTTTGGCCTCTCCTGTAAAGTTGCTATTTAGGAGATACCTGTTTTTCATTGGACAGCAATGATATGCTTACCTTTGGTCAAGTATCCTGTATTATTAACAAACTGTAAATAAGGAGTTACTTTCTGAAAATGTTCTGTTTATTTGCTGAGTTTAACAAATTGGGTTGGGAAAAATCTAATTTTTTATTTTATTTTTTATTATTATTTAGCGGATCAACAGTAACTGTGCATTAAAAGATGCATTTGAGGATTTTATATGTATAGTCTAGGGGTGTTAGAAAATATTGAAATATTGAATATTGGGATATGTTTCATGATACTGTATCGATTCTCAAATACAGTATCGATACACAGATTCCTGGCAGACAGCGAATCATTGTGTGTTGTGTTTAAACCTCTGACCACTAGATGGCAGTGTTGTAATTAGAGATGGACCGATCAGCGTTTTTGAGGCCGATTCCGATCGCCGATCACCTTTCAGCGCAATCGGCCAATACCAAGGGTGGGGTTATTAGACACGGCAGGGCTACATATTGTACAATGTTTTTTTCCGAACGTGCGGTGAACTCTTAACTGTTCTTGCAAGGCCGCTGCTTTAGTCAGTCTGACGAAAACGAAACGGTATGTATTTCCCCCTAGTGGTTCAGATAGGAGTTGCAGGGAGCTGGCCGGAGGGGGTTTCACGCAGGGCTCCTCTTCCTGGATGAAACGCTAGCTATAAATACAGAAATTAGGCTCATTTGTTTACCGCCATCGATCGGCTCTCGAGATCGCCGATCGCCGATCACATATTTTGATAAAAAATCGGCCGATACCGATACATGGCCGATCGATCCTTCCATCTCTAGTTGTAATCCATTTTCAGCTCCACTCCAAGATTAACAAGCAGCACAAGGGCGCAATACTAGTGTAAGCACTGACAAACCTAAAGAATCACAATATATCACTGTGCTTGCAACATATCGCAATATGTAAAATTGTGACCGCTATATCACTGTATGTATTGTATCTTCTTGCCAATACACAGCCCTAGTACTGTCACATAATGGAAATTGACTGGGGTGCTAAAAGGTTTCCATAAAAACTGTGTATGAAGAATGTTAAAACAGAAATTACTATAACTAGCTTGGTTGAGTGCGTCATAAATTCAAGCCCCCGTCCATGTCCCCTCAGTAGCCCCTCGTGCCTATGTGTTCTGATGTCGTATTAGAGAAACAATGTATTCTGCATGTTCGGTGGAATGGGTATTGCGTGAGCCAACGTTGTGGTAATGTTAAACAAATGACACGTTGCGCCGCATATTTCAGCAGACAGTTTCTCTGCAAACGTGCAGTAAGAACTTGTGTAATGCTTTGTATTTATGAAGGCAGATCTGCTCGAATGGCTTTAGTCCTCAGAAATAAAGATTGCTTCCAGTGCTCATATCTGGATGGGAGCCCAGTTCGAGCAGCTGTCTGTGATCCCCGGCTGCTGTCGGGAAGTGACGGCGGAAGCGTTCGAGATCACTGGCTTTAGGTCGTGCCGCTAAACTCCACGCATCACCGTAAAGGCTTTCGGATGACACCACCATCCCCAGAGTCATCCTCAAACGCGACCCCCGTGTCCCTCCCTATCGCCAATGCATCACTCCTTTGAGTGAATGTGTGTAATTGAGATTTATGCCATAACCATATAAACCATATGGTGGCCTCCCACTGGTTGGAAGTGGGAACATCTTAGGCACTTCCATCAGGAGAGTGAGATCATTGCCTAGGAATAAGTGCATGCTATAATATGCGGGAGTGCGTCGCAAATGTGGAGTGAAATCTTGACGGGGCATGACGTGAATAGACTACAAGCAGTGAGATTTGGTTCTTCTCCGCTTTGCTTAGGTATTTGAAGACAAGAGTGAGGACAGTTTTTGCTCAGCCCTGTTTTTTTTAAACTCGCTCAACAAAACCAGCTCCTTCTTGAAGTGGCTGTCTCTTAAACCAGTCTGCTTAAGTAGGGCTTGATGGGTTTCACCACTGTGCATTGAGCTTGGGTGAGCGGTTTATCTGCATTTACTCAGATTCTTCCAGCTGGACTTTTGCTTGTAGGTCACTTTTCTGACTTGTTTCTGATGTTTTCTTTGTAACCTTCTCTGAAAAGTCTTCTTATGCAAGCTTGAAGTAATTTGGGGGATAAGCATTAGCGAAATAGCTTTCAATTAGAGACTATTGTGTGTTCATAATGAGCTCATGCTCGTCTTCTCAGTCCAGGAGCCATGCGAACTAGGTCCAGATAATAGCATGTAATTGTAATTTGCCCAAGTGACTCACGGGCCACCAGCATTGCCCAGTAGGGTCGGAAACGGACCAGTTTTGTTTCCCCAGCTTGTATGTGTGTTGTGTAGGCCCCATCTCCTACGTTTCTCTTGCCTTTTTTTTGTTTCTCCCAAGGTGTGAAATTGTGGATGTATGATTACTTATCAGTTTTCACAGCTCCCCTCATGGACTTGTGTGTGTATATATTACAGATGGAAGGATTGATCGGCTATGTATCGGTACAAACCAATTTTTAATTAAAATATGCGATTGGCGATCAGCTGATATGTGCTGAATTGAGCCGATCCCAAGAGCCGATCGATGGCGTTAAACAAATTAGCCTCCGGCCAGGTCCCTGCAATTCCTATCTGAACCACTAGGTGGAAAAACATACTGTTTCATTTTCGACAGACTGACGAATCTGTAAAATCAATTGTAAAGTCTTGTGGGGGAACCAAGGCAAAGACATTTAACACTACTAATCTGATACGGCACATAAGAGTACACCACGCGACTGACTACAGTGAGTATCAGCTTAGCTAGCACGCGCAGCTAGCACAACAACCTAGAACACTGTGCAGACCAGATCAGACCAGTACAAACAGTACAGAGCAACAGCCAGAGATCTAAAGGAACCACAGCCAGAGTGATTGAGTTTATAGTTGTAGATAACCATGTTTCATGACTTGCCTGCGCTAATGATTGCATGTAGCCCTGCCGTGGCATATAGCTCCGCCCTCGATCTGTAACGGCTATTGGACGATCGCGCCGAAAGGTGATTGCCGATCAGTCAATCTCTCTCTCTCTCTCTCTCTCTCTCTCTCTCTCTCTCTCTATATATATATATATATATATATATATATATATATATATATATATATATATATAATACACACACACACATATGCATATGAGCTGAAGGATACAGTATCTGTATATATACACACGCACACCCACTTGTGTCACACTTTTATGGCTGCTACAGATTACACTGATTACACTCGCCATTTTGGTTGTTTCTGTGCGTAAGAAAACGGAATCTTAGATGTAATCTGTAGCACAACACCTGAAAAGACAGAAGAACAAGAACAATGTTTGCTTACAAAGTTTTTTTTTTTTGGGGGTCCTAGTCTGTAACAGAACTAGATTACTTTCGACTGCCAGAAAAACAAACTATCACCGTCTGCGAGACATGGATGAGACAGATAAAGCCGCAGCCTCACAGCGTCACTGTCTTTCATAAATAACATTGGTAGGGATGTACGCTCTGCTGGCGGATTCTCGTTGTGTTCCTCTTAGCCATGAGTCTGTCCAGCATCCTTACTGATGACTAAAAGCCAGTCTGAGATTTACTCCTATGTGGTCTCTTGCTCAGTTCCTCTCTCTTTTTGTTCTTCTGGCATCGTCGTCTACTGCTGTCTCCTTGCAGCTTTTGCCAGTGATGTCTATGCCCAGAAGTACGTAGCTAGCAGCTTCTTAGACCCATCGTTGTTTGTCTGTGATGTGGTGGCATATAGCATTACACACTTCTTCTGGGAGGTCTTGTTCCCACTCCTCCATAGTTACATACCCCTATAGCAGGCGTTCCGAGCCCAGAGTGTTATTTAGGAGAGAGACTGCTTATAACTGTAGCGTGAAAGGGCAGTAGGCTGTCCAGCCCCTGTAGGTTTTCCTGACATGACTAAAACAAAGATTCAAATTCAAAACAGGCTGTTTTTGCAGTTTAGTTTCTGAGAAGTGTGTGTGTGTGTGCTGTGTAATGTACTGAGAAGTGAATGATATGTTTAGAAATGTTTGCAGTGTTTTGCATACTAAATCAAAGTCATATTGAAAAAGTTCTCTTGTTTATAATATGCCCTCACTCTCTGCCAGACATGCTGCCTCCGCTTATAGGACCTGTAGAGTTAGCGTCTCATATGACGTTAAGGATGTTTTCCGTCGCCCCGTGCAAAGCTTTTTCGGCTTTTTTGATCTGCTTTAGACTTTTTATTGGATTTGATGGCACACGTTAAAGTACATTTCAGCTTTTAGTGGAATAAATCGCTGGGGGCAAGCTGTGTGACTGCTCGGGGTTACTGCTTTCTCTTGAGCGCTTGCCATCGTATTATTTGTCTAATGTGTGCAGCCGTGACCTTACCGTGGGAGGGTCGTTGCCAGACCCAGAAGCCAGGAGGCCCAGGGGGTTCTTATTCATTCTCATATAGACACGCTGGGGTGCTGATTGCCCTGCTCCCTACAGAAAACACTGCAGCCTGGATTATATACTCATAACTCAGAGTTCATATGTGTTGTTGCTCAGGCATGACACAAAGAGAGTATGTAACAAATAACGCCCAAAGAAATGCCCACACGAGTGAAATGAAAACAAGCCCCAATGATGTAATCTGTGAACTCTGCTCAGCCAAGTAGGTGACCCCCCCACACATTTTCTCCAGAAAGATCTTGTTTCATGCTTGTTTCTTTCACACGTCAGCACATTTTAAGATTAGAGAAACTGTGGGTTCGAAATACTCTCTCAGGGGAGTTGGTGTGGGAGAGTCTCAGTTTAGTAATAATGGTTGTGTGTGTGTGTGTGTGTGTGTGTGTGTGTTCAACTGTGCTGAGTTGCGTTTTAATGGGTCAGCTCTTTGGATGAACTAACTCTGTTAATCACGCAGCATCACTCCAACTGACTTATGAGTTGGCGAATGTAGCTCTCGCCAGAAATACACAAAATAATCACTTCATGGATCCACAGCGTGTGAGACCGCAGCTGTTGGGCCATGACTTCAGCGATGAAGTAATGTGCGAAGCCACAGGAAGCGAGCGTTATTAATGCGGATCGATAATGCCCTGTCTCTAACTCAAGTGTAGGTGCTGAAGTCATGTCGGACATATTACAGGGGGCTTTCACAGGTGTCTCTTGAAAAATGAAGTGACAAGCACGCCCCAGGCAGCACCGTGAGGACAATGAGGTGTATTCAGTTTCTCCCTATTGTTGGAATTCATTGCTTGATAAAAGAGGCAGCTCTCTTTTTAAATGAAGACCTGAAACATTTCGAGGATTTTCATTCAGTGTTGATCGGTATGCTGCAAAGAGCGAACTGATCAGGTTTTATGCCGTGGTCAGGTATGAGGTCAAAATTTTAACCACCAGACTTCATAAGTCACTTTAGGTAAGCAGTTGCTAGAGTGTGGATGGGTGCATAGCAGAGTTCCTGATAGGACGCACCTAGATGCCTTTGATTATTGACAGTGAAGTGTATAAGTGGTGTGGAGTCAGAGCGGAGTGGTGCTATTTTGCTTTACGTTGGCTTTCAAAGGTGCTGTAGAATATGTTTGCTCAGCTTTGTAAATTGGTTCATGATGTCTGCCTAATAAGGTATGTGACTTTGATTGGGACTGTTGTTACCTATACCGGTTACTTGGCTTTAATCTTGCTTTGAAACCTTAAGGGTCTGTCTCAAAACCTAGTGAGGGTCTACATAGACAGAATTTTACATCATAGTGTGGCATGTAGACTGTCCCAATTCTTAGATACCTTAAACATGCTGTCTACTGAGGAGCCTAATTTTGTCTTGATTTTAAGGAAGCGTCTTTTTCCCAGCATGGCGGACAAAAACGGAGCTACTAGCGTAGAAATCATCTTCAAATGTAAGTTATTCTGATTCTCTCTGGTGTTTTAATGTGGTTTCTGTCGTACAACCACACAAAAAGGCTTTTTATTATCAACTCAGTAACGAGTCGTTCACCATTTAGCAGTTTTATACTCGAGCCATTAGCATTCATGCTAGCAGATTTTTAAGCCTCGGGCTATTGTTTTGGATAGACGGTCGGTAGCTTAGCAACGGGCTAAACCACCTGTCCTGTGCTGCAGTGGGCGGGAACAAGCCGTCACGCTGTCTCTCTCTAACTAGAGAGTCTAAGTAATCTGTTTTATGAGGAGAGATGAGGAGAAAACACTGCTACTTACACAGCTGCCTACTTAGACACTACCTAGGTTTTGAGACGGAGTTTAATGTGATGCAGTTGTCTGGGATCTTGTTGAGGATGTGGAAGCTATAGATGGGTTTCTGTTTGGCAGCTGGATCTGCAAAATTTCTGTCTACTGCAGTTACATTTCAGCTCTTGTATAAGTGGTAGCATTTAATGTGGAGCGAAATAGTCTTGTTTAAAGACTATTATCAGCCATGCCCATTAACAGTTCCTTGTAAATGGTATGAGAAATGCTGACATCCCCTTTACAGCCAGGAACAGTAGATCTCTCCATCTACATAGTGCACTTGGTTCTGAATTCTGCTTGTTCCTTGGGATGGTAAATATATCTTCACTGATGGAGGGGTGAGAACCTAATTCTGCCTTATCGCTTTAAACCAGGCCTTGTTTTCCAACATACCAGATATTCAGAGTTCTTAATGACTTACCTCAGTCATTGTGGGCTGTCTGGTGGACCCTAAGGATTGGTTTGAGAATTGCTTCTTGTTAATGTTCATGATACTTGTTTTTCAAGACCTCAACCAAGTACCTGCTGTGGGTGGCGTGACCACCGCCGGCATTCAGGTTGAGGGAGTAGAGCCCATACTTTCCCCAGATGAATATTGATATCAGCTCAGAATGACCTTATCTTTGCTTCCATACTTTTGGTTCAATGCCAAATGTAAAGTCTTAACCACATCCATGTCCAGGTCTTTTTACTGGGTCTGTTTGTATCCTTAATATTATTATTTTTTTATTACTATATTATTTATTTATTTACTTACTTTTTGTAGACACTGATCCCTGAGTGGTAATAAGTGTCATCACTGTGCTCTAGTGCTTCACAGCATCATGGTGAAAGACGAAACATCGCTGGAATGGCAGCGTGGGAGTTTCTGGATTACTGTGTTATTCCCTCCAACCCATGCTTTCACAGCATTCTCTCTCTCAAACTTCTTGGAACTGGCCTGACGTGAACCTCCCTCTCTGCTCTGGAGATGTAAAAGAAGAGCGTGGCGCGCTCGGCCCCAATGCTTGGTTTTCTGCGGCGCTGTCCAGGCTTGTAAATCAGACCCTTTTATAACCTTGGCTTTTTAGTGAAACTGAAAAGCGCTCGGCAGATTGTTGGACTGTGCTTTATGGCCTGTGTTGTGTAGCCTTTTGACGTCTCTTTAAAGTATCAAAGTCCTCACAAGCTTTCTGTTAGTGGGCTTTGTTGCTGTGTCGGTCAGGTATTGATGCCTTTGAGGATGTGGGGGTAATGTGTGCTCTGTAAAGGGATATAAAATCATTTTTAAACGTTCACTATTGTGTTCTCGTCCATTATTTGCAAGGAAGGTTTTACAGCCAGTGTAGTTTCACCTTGTCATAACTCTTAAGAGGAAAAGAAAATAATTAACTTTGGATTATTTTATTTGTGAGAGAAGTGTTTCATCATCTTGGCTGGAGAAATCCTCTCTTTGTTTTGGGTCTCTGTGTTTTTTCTACATATTTTTTACGCTAGCTTTTCACTCTGGGAGCGTGAAAGAAATGGCCTTGGGCAGAGCTTTGGTGTAGCTGCTCTGTGAGCTCAGTGGAAAACACTACTGCTGGTCAAGGCCTGTTAGCAGAGGGTTTAAAACAAGTGGCCACATCCATATGTTTCCAGGCCTTCGCACTTATTCCAGAAAGCTCTGGAGAAAGTTGGACCAGCTGAAATGCAAATCACAAAGCACATTAATTCATAGAAAGTTTGAAGGATAATTACATTGCAAATTCTAATTCTTCATGTTGTTGTTTCTGGCGTTCCGAGCTGTAGCTTCAGCTGGATTCCTGCTGTGGAGTCTAAGCTATTTCTTTGGCCTTGAACGGCCAGAAAGTCCCAAGTAGCTGGTTGGCGATAAGAGTTTCATTGTCTGGAAACCGGTCCTTCCCTCCTCCACCCCCCGTACGCCTCAAGTATTATTGTTGTGCAGTTTGCTTTGTTGTCATGGCTACAAAAAACAAATACACTTGAAATTCCCCTCTAATCGTTTATCTTCCTTTAAATATGGAAGATGATGTGTTTTAAAAACATGACAGTGTTCATTTTACTCTTCAGAAGCCAAGTGATGTCAGGTTGTGTGTGTGTGTTTTTTTTTGTTTGTTTTTTGTTTTTTTCTTTCCCTCCTCAACAATTTTGAACACTTCACGGTTTCAGTGATACCGGTCTCAATTGACGAAACTGTTTAATGCAGGGTGCAGGTTTTTTGCAGTGCACCTAAACAGCAGTGTTCACTGTTAAATCCTGAGTCCTTTCAACTTGGCCCACTTCTTCAAACGCTCTTACCAAATTCTGTCTTGGCTGTCGCTGCATTGAGGCGAATAAGGTTTATGCTTGAGCAGTACTGTCCCTGTGACTGTCACAGTGCTTTTAGAGATGGGTTGGTTCCACCCAAAGGAAATGTCCAGCTGAATCCCCCTCTTTTCCCACAGTCCAGCATGGGGAACACTTATGTAGAAGGATGACCAATGATGAGCAGTTTGTCCATCATTACTGTTTATACTATGTATGGCCCTGACACCATCGACCCAAATCAAGTTTTCACACCGTCAGCATCAAAGACTGGTTTCAAAAGACCTTTTTGGGTTATCGCCACTCCCACTTCTGGTGGCTAAACGGAAACGACTGTTCAGTTTCTCCTGTCCTCCACCGTCTCTGATCATTTTAAAAATAGCTTCACTTTATCTCTGAAACTTGTAGATGTTACAGTTTTCCAACAGCTTTACTTGGTACTGCATTGCGTCAGATGTCGGTTACAGGAACCTGGCATGTGTCAGTGTTCTGAAGGATTACTAAGAAAGAAGTGACTGTAGTCATTGATGAAACCAGCTTTTATAAGATGATGCAACCTATTACATTTGTACACCAAGCTGTAAGCGGGAACATGGCAGCAAAAAAATCATCCCACCTCCCTTATCGGTTCTTACCAGTCTAGAAGTAAAATTATGACTTCAGCATCAAACTCCATCATTTTACTCTTCAACAGAGTCTCCAGCGCTGAAAAGCAGCACCAATGTTAAGCTTTGTTTTGCTTCTGTTCATATCACTGCTTTTGTTTGCTGCTGAACGTGGGTTCCTGACATGGCGGTGGTTGTTTTAATGGTCCAGCGCCAGGAGCTTGTCTATAAATGATCTAATGATCTAACGGCAACAGCAACTCCTTCATCCTGTCATTCTGAACTGATACGAGTCAACGCTACAGTAGCTTATAGACCGCACAGGCTGGTTAGCATGCTTACTTCAGTAGATATCTCTACGTATTTGACTTACTGTCAACATTTCTCACTCTCTGTTGATAATTTTACTAATGATGACTAAATGATGCTGAAAGCTCTCCCCCCAACAGTGACCAGCCTGAATTTTGGAACAGACAGGCAACCTGTGTTAGAGTACCTAGGAGTTTGGACAGGGCAGTATGGGGGCAGGAGCTCAGCTAAGTAGGCAGGAGCTAAACCATGAAGAGATCTGTATGTTATCAGGAGGAGTTTAAACTTAATCCGAAGCTTGACAGGTAGCCAGCGTAGCTGTAATAGAACTGGGATGATATGAACTGATTTTTTTAGAAGGAGTGAGTACTCTAGCTGCTGAGTTTTGTAAGTATTAAAGGAGGCAGATAGCTTTTTTTGGAATGCCAATAAGAAGAGAGTTACAGTAGTCTATTCGGGATGGACCAGAGTTTCAGTATCTTTTATTGAGAGCACGGGACGAGAAATATTTTGGAGATAGAAAAAAGCTGATTTTATCAGAGCCTTAATGTGTGAGTCAACAAGTACACCTAAGTTACAGAACATTTCTCGTCATCCATTGTCTGAGGTCTTGGATACAAGACATTAAGGCAGGGGGTGGCAGGTTAGTGGACCTTTCAGTGCTGAGATAGATCTGAGTATCATCAGCATAACAGTGTAAATGAAGTCCATGATGGTGGATAATTAGTGGAGTATTTTAACCAAAACATTTTACATATTCAGTTAAAATATGTGTCCATAATTCAGTTATACTAAACATCTAAACCCTGTTTGTAATGCAGAGGCTACAGCTGGTCAGATGGCAGGTTTTTTTTTTAAGTTGCCTGAGGCTTTGTTGACACATGCCCGTTACCTTGGAGAAATCAATAACATCACAGGTACGTAAACAACGAGCTCTCAAGAATATCGAAACCCTTGTATACACACCACACCTTTCTTAACCACTGCTGTACCTTGGAAACTATCTCCAGCATCTTTTGAGGAATACTTCAGACATCCTGTCCGTCTGACTTTCGTTTCTTTTCTAATCTTAGTCATGCGTGTGTAGAGTAAATTCCGTAGCAGGTGCTTTGGGCACTCAACCCCATCGGTTCACTACAGAGGGAACGGTCATGGACACAAGTTGTCAGGCATTCAATTTTTACATCAGTAGCCTTTGACCTAAAGCTTCATCTGCTTGTCTTTATGTAGCATGACGGTCTGTCAGCTACGTCAGGGTCCATGGCTTGGTTCCTTGCCTGCAAGACTAAACAATAAGCTGATATGTTGTTTATGTTTAATAAAGCGAAGTACGTCCATGTTTGGACATAATTTTGGACGACCTCTGCATCACTGCTTCGAGACATCTGTAGACGTTATACTTTCTTTGAATTGTCATCATTGCTGAGAAATGTATCTGCTTGAGGCTGAGAGGCCTTTTCATCTCCGTGTACTCAGCTCAGCATGGTCGTTCTCCTAGCCTTTTATTGCAAGTTCACAGCAAGGGTGTACTATCTGAACCTGGTGATGTGTTTTAGAATGGTATTGATTATTGCTTATTTAGTTAAGTAAATTACACAATTCTTTAGTTGTAAATAAAAAATAAAATGCGGTGGAAAATCTATTTTCCTGTGCTTGCTGTGGAAAAGTCAGAGTTCAGCCCTCATTTGTTTTATTTCCACCCATTTAAATACAAGTTATTTATTTTCAGGGAGATATTTTGAAGAACATTTAGGTGGCACGATGGTGTAGTGGTTAGTAAGGTGGTGTAGTAGTTAGTACGGTGGTGTAGTAGTTAGTACAGTGGTGTAGTGGTTAGTACGGTGGTGTAGTGGTTAGTACGGTGGTGCAGTGGTTAGTACGGTGGTGCAGTGGTTAGTACGGTGGTGTAGTAGTTAGTACGGTGGTGTAGTGGTTAGTACGGTGGTGCAGTGGTTAGTACGGTGGTGCAGTGGTTAGTACAGTGGTGTAGTGGTTAGTAAGGTGGTGTAGTGGTTAGTATGGTGGTGTAGTGGTTAGTAGGGTGGTGTAGTAGTTAGTACGGTGGTGTAGTAGTTAGTACGGTGGTGTAATGGTTAGTAAGGTGGTGTAGTGGTTAGTAGGGTGGTGTAGTAGTTAGTACGGTGGTGTAGTTGTAAGTACGGTGGTGTAGTTGTAAGTACGGTGGTGTAGTGGTTAGTACGGTGGTGTAGTGGTTAGTACGGTGGTGTAGTGGTTAGTATGGTGGTGTAGTGGTTAGTATGGTGGTGTGGTCGTGGTGTGGTTACCGAGCCGTCGCCAAACTCAGACCCCCGGCAAACATCTAGCATGTTTAATATCTAGGCCAGTTGGCGACTGTAAGTCAACAGCAGCATCTAGCTACAGCCAATGGGATTGAGACAGAGCCGCGTCACCGTTCACGCAATCTCTCTGCGGCTCAGGCGACATTTATGTTTTCATTGATAACCTATTTACCTCCAACTCTCTCTGCAGAACAGATAGTCCCTGCTGGCCCCGTGCCTTTATCTATCTTCTCATCCATATTTGTTCCTTTTTCTTCTGTCATTTGTCAATGCAAATCAGTGCAGTGACAACTTGTATTGCTTGTTTGTTGAAGTCCGTTTTGGAAATACCTTATGGTCTACGTGTTATCGCTAGTTCTCACAAACGTTTAGTTCTAACGAGAGTTTAGTTTTCGTGTCTTTTCTCGTGACAAAAAACTTGTTTTTGGACAGCAGCCAGATGAGTGGGCGATTCTCCAGAGTGAAAATCGTGTAATTCGTGACCCCCGTGTCTCTAATTGGTCATGTAGTGTGAAAGCCACAACAACTGAAAGACTCGCTATTACAGCACAACCAGTCATGTAGTGTGAACAGTACAAAGACCTGCCAACGCAAAAAGTCATGTAGTGTGAACCAGACATTAGGCGCCATGTGCTATGCCAGTAGGAGTCCTTGGGCAAGACTCCAAACACTGTCTGCTTCTGTAACATGATCAAATTGTATGTTGCCCTGGATTAGAGTATCTGACAACCGCCATAAACACGAATGATTTGTAGACCTGTTACGTCATTTTGTTTTGAAGTCAACGTTGTTTCAACATCTTACCATAATTAACGTTGTTGTTGACTAATATTTGCCGTTTTTAATTTTGTTGGAGCTTATTAAGGTTTTGGTTTGAGATAGTAAAATGGTGTATGAGTGTATCTTCTGCAGATGCTACGTCTCAAAAGTTTGCAGTCTCATTAAAAGGAGGCTTATGCTTTCCTGTTTTTCTCTTCTTATTACTTTAGTGTATTCTGGAGCTTTCTGTGCATGTAAGCAGCTCAAAGTTCAGCCTAGAAGGAGAAACTTTGTCTCACAGTAACCACATTTCTCAGCTGCCTTGCTGAAGTTTCAGCCTATTTCTCTGTTACAAGGTGACATCATCTTGTAACACAGTTGTCAGTGCCTAAGGGACGATACTTGTGTCATTACTGCTTTTCCGTTTAGCTCTCTTTGGCGGTTGACCATTCAGAACAGAGTTAGTGAGCTGACCAGTCAGATCACAATGGCTCATCAGATGACAGGCTTAAAAACACAGGAGCTCTAACTGGTGGTTTCAGAGTGAATACAGATGTACAGTATGAGAAAGAGATTGGATATTGAAGATATTGAAGATATTGAAGCATGTAAATCTGTTCTAATAAATCCAAAAATAAATGATTTGCCGGTATCGTGGCAGCAGACGCCAAAGATGGTAGAGGACCGCCTAATAAGCCGCAGCTGGGCTTCACCTGAAGTGCATTATTTCAAAACATGATAAACATCAAAACTCTTTGTTTTTAATAGCAGAACAGAAAGCGTGTACATGTAATACTTATGCGTGATCACATTACAGACAAACATCTTTATTTAAGGAAGTTAGCAAGCACGGAATCTGCCATGGTTGTTTGTCTCTGCAGTGATGCGTTAGAATAAAAGCCTTGTGTAGGAACTTTTCCCGTCAGCTCAGCGCACAAGAACCTGGGGCTTGTTTTGCATCATCAGTTTTATGTGGGATAAAAAGTTACGATTGAATTAGAATCACACAGTTTAGTGTGACATAAACAACAAAGCATTAATTTACAATCCAAACATAAAACAAACTTGTTCATAAAAATAGTTATGTTTTCAATTGTACTAAGAGACACAGTGAGAAATACTGATATACAGCAATTTAAAAAAAAACGCTAATATCAGATCAAAGTTCAGGTATCTGAATTGGTATGGAAAGAGAAAAACTAGGATTGTTGCATTTCAGGATTTCATAATATGGATATCACGTGTACCACATTTACCAAGTTCTTATTTAATTTTAGAGACTACCTAAGCAGTCCAGTCCTGGTAAACACTGAATAAATATCATTGTACTCCCAGAAAACTACATATAGTAAATATATTTATTAGGGATGCACCGATAACAATTTTTCCTTACCGATACCAATACCGATACCAGCTTTTCAGGTATCTGCTGATACCGAGTACCGATACCGATACCAACTGTGACTTAAACGCTCGATATATGGCTATAAATCCTGATATTTATAGTGTTTCACTTTTTTATATGTTGTATTTGCCTCTTTGTGCTTGCTTGAATGAACTTGCTGTGTTATTTGACATGCTTTAAATGCTTAATTAAATTTGACGTATTGAAGTCTTTGCTGGTTGTGCCACCCCTCGAAATGCTGGCGTTACAAATTTTGCTGCTGCCCGTCTCAACCGAGAAATACTCCCACACAGCGAACATGCTGTTGGCTTCAGTCAAGCACCATTTAGTGGTGCGCATGCGCGTCTATAAGCTTTATGGTATGGGCGCTCTCTATTGCCGATACCGATACTGTGTGTAAGTACCAGTATCGGTATCAGTGCAATGCTAATATTTATTGTGACTCTTAATATTAAGTATTGTGATATTGTATTTTTGCCATGTCTCATGTCACTACAGCTGTGTTTAACTTGTTCTTGAACTAAAAGACAGCAATTCAAGAGTTTTTCCAAAGTACTCTACCATGAGCACTCCCATTCGCCAACGTAACTCATTTCATTCACGGTTTCCAGTCAGGAAAATAGAATGTTATTATTATTGTTTTTATGGTTCTTTTAATGTCTTCTTCAAAAGTATGGATAATGTAGGTCTTTCTGGTCTCATTGGATTGACACAAAGAAATGGCTACTGTCTCCACCTCAGTCCACACAACTGTATGCACTGCCTCTCCTCTACTGTGGGCTAAAGTTCAGCTCCACTCCTTATTGGCACCCGCTGAGAGGATGTTTGCGAGAGATGGCTGATAGAGCTAAACAAAGGAGGAGTGATGCACTCGAACTCTCACTCTCATGCGTGCAGCCGTCTTAGTGAACCAGAGCCGATAGTCAGTGGGTGGAGCTTAAAGGATGCATTGGGCTTTCGCAAGGCCGAGGGAAAGGGCCAGAGTCGTTACTGAGTGGAGACGAATAGCCAAGATGTTCAGGGATAAAACATTTAGAGCATGCTCTTACACCTCTGTTGTTCTGGAAATGCTCGTCTCAGCAGCAACGTGTCCAGAATGTTAAGAAATGCTAGCAGCTGGACTCACTCCTCGAATGCTTTTCTCGAGCAGGAACTGTTGTTGTTTTTTTTTCAAAGTGCAATAAACTCTTTTCTAGAAATATGATTACTACTCAGTGGTCATTTCCTTTGTTTTCTAATAACATGCAGTTTCCAAGGACTACGAACTGTCACGAAAGCATGTGACTCCCTGACCAGGTATTTTGAGTATGTGTCTGAGAGTTTATCTCTGATTTGATAAAATGATTTGAATAGCCTAATCGATTTGGCCTTCACCTCCTCTTAGCTTGTCTTGGTTGTAGTGAGTGATGTTCAGGGTTCTATTACTACACTGTGTGGTGCAGTATAGTGGAATGCTGTATGCTGAATGTGCTTCAGCTCTTGGGAGAGGTCAGATTAACCAGTCGTGTTCCGATAAAATACAGATAACAATAATAATTTATTATGAGATATGACAGTTAGTAAATGCTTGCGAGTATTCTGAAAGGATGTTTTAAAATGAATAAAATAAATAGTATGTTTTCTTTCTTTATATCCTAGACTGTAACATTCGCAGTACAATAAGACGTTTACTGCAAGGATCAGTGAATATATATAAATATATCGTCGCTGTCCAATGAAAAATGTGTATCTCCAAAATGGTAACTTTACAGGAGAGGCCAAAAACTGTCCTCACTTTCAATGGAAGTCAATAAAACCAGAATGTTTTCCTAGCTATTTTGAAGCCTTTCTTTTGGTCCATTTATCATGAAATTTGCCCACAGTGTAAACGACAGCTGCTGCAGTTAATTGGTGTAGAAAAATAGAAATCAACAAAAATGAACATGTTTTACAGCGACCATATATTTCTTTGTTCTCTGTTATTCCTCTACCAAAGAAGCAAAGACACCTCTCCTGCATCACTGGTTATATCTAGTGTTAGTGCTATTTCATTCGCTCTTTCACGGCAGGCTCTGTTACTCAACTACATCCACAAAAGGTTTCTATTAATTTCTTTTCTCCAGAATTGCGTATACGTTTCTGTTCATGCTGCTGTATTGTATTGTAATTTGTTTTGGTTGTGCATTATTCTGATGCACTATGGCAGATTCCACGCTTTTCAATTCCCTTAAATAAAGATGTTTGTCTGTAATGTGATCATGCATAAGTATTATATATACACACTTTCTGTTCTGTTATTAAAAACAAAGGGGTTTGATGTTTATCATGTTTTGGAATAATGTGCTTCAGGTGAAGCTCAGCTGCGACTTATTAGACGGCCCCCTACCATCTTTTGGCGCGAGCTGCCACGATTCCGGCGAAACGGAAAGATAGGGAACTTATTTGCAGGTGGTTCCGGTGTCATTCCGAGTGAATCACTAAATACAATATCCTCCCATTACTCTTTCCTACAGTGTAGACTGAAATACTATAATCTAGACACCAGACAGAAGCTAAGAAGCTTCCTAACATCAAAATTCATGTTTCACCAAAACATATTTTTGAGAAGTGTGTGCATTTCCAGTTAAGTGCAAACTTACATCTGATATTAACTGATATAACTGTTT
The DNA here is from genome assembly GCA_021613375.1 of Megaleporinus macrocephalus. Taxonomy (NCBI): domain Eukaryota; kingdom Metazoa; phylum Chordata; class Actinopteri; order Characiformes; family Anostomidae; genus Megaleporinus; species Megaleporinus macrocephalus. The sequence goes on along the minus strand of CM038714.1, from coordinate 13,261,935 downwards.
TTATACCCATGCTTAATACTTAACTTTCTCAGTTTTCCCTCATGATGTCCTGCTTAATTGAATATAGACACTGTGTTCTTACATGTTATATCTGTTTTGTTGTTCTTTCTCTAGACAGTAAAGCCATTGTGGATGGTAACCTGAAGCTGATCCTGGGTATGGTATGGACACTCATCCTGCACTACTCCATCTCTATGCCTGTGTGGGAGGATGAGGATGATGAAGAAGCCAAAAAGGCGACCCCCAAGCAGAGGCTGCTGGGCTGGATCCAGAACAAAGTTCCTGACCTGCCTATTAATAACTTCAGCGAGGACTGGAAGGATGGCAAGGTGCTGGGAGCCTTGGTAGACAGCTGTGCTCCAGGTCAGTGTTGTTTCCTGTTTATTTGTTTGTTTTGTGTTAGCTTGTGTAAAGGAAGTGTTGTGACAGTGTATTCTAGTGGTGGTTATATAAACTTGAAATGTACAGCTGTCCATCTGTCTATATCAATAATTTAGTAATCCTGAAAGAGACTGCAGTTACAGTAGCAACAGCAAACTGCACAGATGATGCATGTTGCTGTTGCAGGAGAACCACACTTGTGATGCTTACACTGAGCTACATTTCTAGTGGTTCATTGGTGTTTTAGTTTTATGTACCTCTGTTTATTTTATAATAAAATGATTTATTGGTGTGATGGTGATTATTAGGAGAATCTATAAGACCTGCATATAAAAACTTGAGAGTGAATGCAAGTCAGTCAAGAGTGTGTGTGTTTTTGTGTGTGTCAGGTTTGTGTCCTGACTGGGAGACATGGGACGCAGAAAAGCCAGTGGAAAATGCTACAGAAGCCATGCAACTGGCTGATGACTGGCTGGGAATTCCACAGGTAAGAACCCCATTTTTAAACTTTACAGTATTGCTGCAATGTTAGACACACTGGTGATTCAGTGGTGGCACATTGCTAGCATTTAAATGCTAAATGCTTTTATATATATATATATATATATATATATATATATATATATATATATATATATATATATATATATATATATATATATATATATATATATATATAAATTAACCTGAAGTTTACCGTCTGTACCGCTTTGCTGCACAAGGTGGCATGTCAGGTGTGTGGTGACCTGTATTTTAGCAGAGAAATCAGATTTCTCTGCTCATGTATACTTTTACTGATGGCTTTCGGATGTTTCACGTGTAGAAAACAAATCGCAGTACCAGAAATAAACAATCACCGTTTAATAAAGACACCACAGCGAAGCACTTTGAGTGATGCTGGAAACAACTAACTAGATGCATGATGAAATGTTGGATATACATTTCTTTATCTATTAGATTATGTATAGTCATATTTTCAGGTAAAGTGACTCACCATTTTAAAACATGACATTTGAGTTCTACTAACTGTCACATCATTATTCTCTGAGTTTATTGGTTGGTTCAAAGTAAAAATCCAATTAATCCCAGTATCCCAGTCGGGTATTCGCCAAGCTGGAGTATTACCATAAAGTGATTCCCCAAGTTCATATAGACACATTGATCAGATTACTGATAAAACATGACTTTCTGCAGTTATCAGATTAGGTGCATATGCCCTAATTAGGTGCATAGCCCGATTGCTCACAGAACACAATAAAAACATAGGCACTGGTTACATAATGTAGCCGTTCCCGGTATCAATGTTGCAAAGACCAATATAAAGATAGCAGGTTAACGATATATCATGAAGCCCTGTATTTTACTGCTTTTAGCTGTGAAAGAGGTCCCACCTAGTTTACATACTCTTTAAAGTCCTTGCTGAGTTAAATACCCCTTTATGTGAATTATGCGAAATGAACTTGGTCCTCAGCTAAGGTGGGACCTTATATGTACACTATGACAAGTTAATGTGTTTTCATTTGTGTTTAGTGGAGTGTTTGCCCAGAATGTCCATTTTGGACTGAACGTCATGTTTGCTTAGGAGGAGGTCATATTGAATTACACAATGTCCACACCCAAATCACACCTTTGCAAACAAAAAAGTAAGGTGTGCAGGACAGTAACTATGGATACACTCCTTTGGTTGGACTTCAGAATCAGTACCCTTGTGTTATTTTCTTCTTAATATTTATCAGGAGGGCTAATATTAAAATGCTATATGGAGGATTTTCTATATTATATATATAAATTCTAAATAGTATTAGTTAATGCCAGTTATGTTTTAAAACAGTGTGTTTGGAAAAATGATCATGTCCATGTGTCTTTTGTTATCCAGTGTAAGTGATGTACAGTTCAGAGAACGTCAGTTGCTACCTGTGTTAATGATGAAATTCGTCCCTCTGTTGTGTGCCTCCAGGTGATCGCGCCTGAAGAGATCATCGACCCCAAAGTGGACGAGCAGTCAGTCATGACGTACCTGTCGCAGTTTCCCAAAGCCAAACTCAAACCTGGAGCCCCCCTGAAACCCAAACTCAACCCTAAAAAGGCCCGTGCTTATGGCCCAGGTAGACATTTTTAATGTTCTCCCTCGCGTTCCGCAAAGAGCCCTCATACATTGAACTGATGCGTACAGGTATCTGTTCTGGTGCATGTACTTTGTCATTCATCTTTTAGTGCCAGTCGTTCTTAACAGCAACAACACTGTCTTTCAGCGAGCTTCGTATGTTACTGTGTTATGTAATGTAGTGTTATCCTGGCCTTGTGGGAAGCAGCCTGGTGCAGAGTGATTGCCTTTGATCCTGGACTTGGCACATTGATATAGCTGTTACATACAAGTGCAGTTTATTTGGGCGACAAGAAATGAATTAGATTCTCTATATAACACATTTGTGCGTTAGTTTATTTACAGTCTGTTTAGTTTTTTTAAAGAGGCCATTTGAAGACCAGTCACGATCTTCTCTTGCAATGCAATGCATGACTGAGTTGCATGTGAAGGTGCTCAGTTTCAGATCGTGACTGAAGCAGTGAAGCTTCTTGTGCTACTTTCACCACTTTATTTATTTATTTTTAATTGAAGATTTACATCCAAAGGGAATATAGATATTCAGCCTCTTTGTGTTTTGTTGCCTGTGGAGCTGCATCTCCAAAAGCCGATCAAACTCAACTGAGATCCGAGCTGTGAGCAAAAGTACCCAAAGTTTAGTGTCTGAATGGCTTGTGAACATTCTGAAGAGCTTTGTCTTTGTCAGTGCGATGCTAGCGGTGCTATTCTTGGTACGACAAGAATACTCAGTCCACAAAAATGTCTGTAAGAGTGTTTTAAAGGCCTCAGTGGAATTATTAATGTAGGACTTTCATTTACCTTTTGTGTGCATTTAGAGAGGTTGTTCATCCATCTCGTATAAAGGGATTTCTGTTGGAACAGCAGAGGAGGAAAAAGCTCTGATCACTATGGAGCTTCTTAATGGGTTTCCCTCCGTGTTGTACTTGGACCTGTCCGCTTCTCCACTGTAAAATATTGCAGTGTAAATACGGCGAGGCTCTGAAGGACTTCGAACACGGTTGATAGATGGTCTGCAAACGTCCCTCTCTTACCTGTTGTAATTTTTTTTTTTTTTTTGTCCGACCCGCAAAACCCAGTAGCTAATGAGTTTAGAAGTCGTCGCCCGTTTTGGCAGCTTGATTCACAGAGCAGCCGTGCCATAACGACCCTCCTTTAATTTTGCCGTGGCAGAATGACTGGCTCCTCTGAATTCGGAGAAGTGGTCAGTCCCGGATAGGGCCTGAATGTTTTTGAACGGCTTGGGAGCTGTCTCTGCAGGGCCGTAATTCAGGCTAATTTGCAGCAGTAAATGGACGTTACTCACTTTAATGTTATTTCATTATGCAGTCGTTTTTTTGAAAGGACAGCAATTTTAGGAGTTTGTTAAAAATCTGTCATGTTCAAACGCCATAAATTACGAACGGCTACCAGAGGGTTTTAGTTATGTTCTTCATCAGCCCGGTTAAGCATGTTTTCGGCCAAGAACTCATAATAAAGTCGTTTTGTAAGGTCTACTGCAACCATAAGAGGCTCAACCTCCTGAATTCTTTTAAGTAAGCCTCTGTGCTGACTGCTCTTTGTTTTTGGTCTCGGCCCAGCTTACTGCAAAACACTTAATTATGCCGGTAAGGGAGCTGTGTTTGACATGCTGATGTAACGGGTAAACGAAGACCAAAGCTGCCCTGCTGCATTAGCCTGTGGGCATGTCATAACAGTGTGTTGTGTGGTTTTTACCCCTCCCATGCTAATAAATCAAGTCTTTGGAGAAATCTTGTGCATGCTTGAGTTGTGGCAAACTTGGTTTTAGATCCAAATCATTTAATGCTAATTTAAGAGTCAGTGTGCAGATTTTCACGTTGTATGTTTATTACCTTTTCTTATTATGGTCCCGCGTATGCCCCACTGTAAATTCATACCCTATTACTGTTTAATACAGCAGATATTTTATGACCCTTGTGACATAAATGACTTCAGTCGTTTACTGTAACAGTAAGTTCTAACTATAACAACCTTTTACATTAATAATTCTTGAAGGAGGGCAGTGGAAAGACCCTGACTGATACAGTTCAAGGAAATTCCTGCTTATTATCCATAACAATAAGCAGGAATGAATGAATGAATGATTGAATAATTGCATAGGACACTGATTTAATCTGCTGCAGGCTTCTTTTAAGCATCACTTGGTAAATGCTTTTAGACACTGAGTCACAATATTCTTTTCTGAGCATATATTGGGTATAGTAAAATTAGAATATCGAGCAAAATTAGAATATCGAAATAAGACCTCAATTTAATTTTCTGTAGCGCTGTTTATAAAACATGTTGATTAAGAATAGAAGTATATTTTTAGATTAAGTAGTACTGGACCTATTTTATGTGTATTTTAACTTAATACTTAACTTTTTGTCTTAGTCTCGGTTGACCTCCTTGTTTTAGGGAACTATATGATAATTGATGCCCTGGTTTTGTTTTTCAGTTACCAATGACTTCCAGACCCCCAGCTGTGAGCGTGTCTGGTTAATTATCACAATGGACTGTATCTGTTCGGTTATTCTTTTTCTAGGACTTGGTGTCTCATGTCTCTTTGCACTTTGACAGGTATTGAGGCAGTGGGCAACAGAGTGATGCGTCCAGCTGTGTTCACAGTGGATACCTTCAGTGCAGGACAGGGGCAGGTCACTGTCTACATTGAGGACCCAGAGGGTAGAAGAGAGGAGGTGAAGGCTGTGCCAAATGAGGGCAAAAAGACCTACAGTGTGACGTACATTCCTCAAGTCATGGGACCTCACAAGGTACAATTTTGGAAATCTAGATCTTGGGTTTTGGGGGGTGAAGCAGCACTTCACAGTAAACTGCAGAGAGTCAAGCCTGAGCCGAGTTTAATACATAGCTGTTATGCCCGTTCATACAGGTGACCGTGCTGTTTGCTGGCCAGCAAATTCCAAAGAGCCCCTTCGAGGTAAGCGTGGACAAGGCTCAGGGAGATCCCACCAAGGTCACTGCCAAAGGCCCTGGCCTGGAGCCCTTGGGCAACATTGCAGGCAAACCCACGTACTTTGACATCTACACAGCAGGTCTGTCGTCCAAAATAAATAAATAAATAAATAAATAAATAAAGCATTTTTTCTATATTGTGTAAGGCTGCAGAAATCTGTTTGGTAGAGGATAATAAAGTTAAATAAGTTGAAGTTAAGAGTATTCATTAAAAAGTTCCTTGGAAAGGATATGAAAAGTGCTGAAATAAACAAGAGAAATTCGGAATGATTACTAAAACATATAAAACCCTCTCTCTCTAGTCTTTAAGTGTGTACCAAGCTTAACTTCAAGTGAAGATGCATGGCAGAAAGAGGCCTCCCCACTTTCTTTGTAATTTACTGCAGTTACATGATAAAACAGACATACGGTGGGGGGAGGGGGGTGTACAATGAAGTAATGCACTCCCAAGAGAAAGCAGACTTCCTCTATTACCAGAAAAGACCATGATTCATCCCTTCCTTCAACTCTCTTTATACACGTGTGTGTTAAACAGGAGCTGGAGTAGGTGATGTGACTGCCATGATTAAGGACCCCCAGGGCAACAAGAACACAGTTGAAGCCATTATGGAGGACAAGGGTGACAGCGTCTTCCGTTGCACCTACAAACCCGTTCAAGCTGGTCCCCACACCATCAACGTCACGTTCGGCGGCATCGCCATCCCCAAGAGCCCCTACACTGTCACCGTTGGCCCAGGTACCCCATCCAAAGGTCTTTGTAGGGCTTGCAATGACCAACTAGCCCACAAAACATGTATTACAGTTTGATATTGTGATGCAACATAATATAACAGTTGGCTTGTGATGATTAATGCTCACGTATCTGTCCTGATGAAAGTGTGCTAAGCTACAAGATGAGAAGCTTTTGAAGCTTTGTGAGATTGACTGACCTTTCATAGCTACTGCTGTATATGGCCATTAAATAGCTACTGCATCCTCATTGGTCTGTAACAGTAAGTATTGATAAACAGCTAAATATATTAATTATACAAAATATTGATGTAAAATATAAAAAAATAGAATCAGTTGAAGTATCTGCAGAGCTCCAGGGTGGTGTTAGAAATTTGGCCTTCAGGAGTCAGATTCAGGAGTCAGAAGAACTTCAGCGTTGACTCACACGGAATCTGAGCACAGCTGTTAGCCGTCGGACAGCAGTCTTAATCACGTGCATGCAGAATCTAACACAGGCACAGCTTAGGTCATCAGTCTGTTGCTGGTCCAGTCTAGTCCATCTCTGAGTCAGACTTACTCTGTCTAGTCCAGCCTGACATGGTTTTAAGTAGAAGAGGGCCAAAAAGGGTTAAATGGGGAGGGACTGAATGTGGAGGAAGACAAGGAGTTTAAGGAAGGGGTAAGGGGGATGAAGATGAGACCAAATGGAGGTAAAGTGTAGATGGGTGGGCAGGAGACAAAAGAGGGGGGTGATCAACTCTTTGCAGAGAGAGGGTAGGATGGTTTAGGTCATCCACAAAGGCCATTGTGGAAAGACTCCAGAACCACAAGGTTAACAAAGTGCATATGATGAGAATGATTTCTCTCAGTGGTCAGTTTCTCTTTTAATCATATTTCTAGCTGCTGTACAAAAGAACAAGATGAATGGGGGGGGGGCAAACTGTTTTTCAGCAGGATCATGCATATCCACGCTGGATTTGAGTTTGGGCTTTGTTTTCACGTCCTCTTCTGTTTAACGCTCATAGATTACTGAAAGTTGTTTATGATCACCTCAGTTTACATGTGCTTGTTCAGATTACCAGCCCAAATCAGATTTTTGCCGTATCCAGATTCAGATGGATTTTTGATGGTCTGCACAGCAGAAACACTTATGAAATCTGTTTTTGCAAATCAGATCCAAACCACATGTGAGGCTGTTTTGAGATGCGTTTACGATCTGACTTGTACAGACGCGGCTTAGCCTGGATGCTCACATCAAAGTTTCTTTTGTGTCACTTGCAACGTGACACACAAAGACAATGTCAAATCCAGAATGCCAGAAGTGTTCGGATTTAAGAAGAGTGCCAAAGAGTTGTGCTTATGCCAGAGAGTTTCTACTCAGTTTGTACTCAAACACTGTAGAAGAGGACAGCTTCTGCTGTTTTTCACAGGAACCGTGCAGATAGTTGGGTGATGTATGATCAAGTTCTGTCTGATCACTTGCAGATAACAACTCAAGTGTCTCAAAAGATCTGATTTGAAAAACAAGTCCAATTTGCCTTTGTACATAGGCTTCAGAAGTCAGTCTCTGTTACAGTGGCCAAAAGCACCCTGTCCATATGAGTGAAGCGGAGCCGTTCTAAAACATGCTTTGCTTGAAGAGTTGGAAAGAGAGTATTTACTATTATAAATAGTATTATAATATTAAAATTAAAACGTTTTCTCACTTCTTTTAGGGTATTATTTAAAAAAAAAAATCTCAAGTCTGTTGATTTCTGTGGCACTCTCAGCATTGCTAGAGGCTTGTTTGAGGGTTGTGGACAAGTCACTCCACCATAGAGACTAGTTGTAAAGTCTGGTAAACTCGAATGCTGGCAAACTGGCTTGAAAGCTTGTAAAACACTAAATTCCTTCTATCTGAGGTAGCTTTTCCAAATCAGGTACCGTGCAGCAGTTGGGCCCTAAATGAAACCTAATTGAACTGATTTTCCTTAATAAAAAGTAGCGCATTATCAGAATGGAAATTAACAAGGCTGTTTTTTTACAATCACATTGAACGGGCTGTCCATAACCAAACAGTGGAGGCATTGTTGAATCTGCCGAATTGGATGGAGTGATTATTCCCATTACTTGACTACCCACATCAGATCTGGCCTACAGGCTTCTGACCTCAAGATGAAGTCAGTACATGCAGCCAGGGGACGTCAGTTTTTTTTTGTTTGTTTGTTTTTTGGCAGGAGCATCGATGTTCCTGTTTTCGAACTTTTGCACAGTTGCTCCAGTAACTTTGCCCCACAACCCTACAGTTGCCCATATCACTGGACCGCCTCAAGAACGGTGGTGAAGCATGCATGAATATGTTGTGCTTCAGTTTTAGCGCTCCCACAGAGGTGGTTTAATCACTCCCCTCCTCCACATTCCTTGGATGTGTTTGTGTGTGAGGGTTTTTTTTTTTTTGCGGTGGCATGTTTTGGTTAGTATGACCTCCAGAACCAAAATGTACGAGCTAATGAATGAGGAGGCAATGCCAGCGTAATTGTTTACCATGTTTCATTCCCTCTTGCTTTATTAGAGGAGACCGTATTCCTGGAAACGTGCACGGCAGCAAGCGACAGGCATCGCAATTCATGTGGAGGATGCCAGCAGCCTGTTATGCCTTAATTCTGAAATATGTTCTTTATACAACGTTGCTGCTCTGGAGCTTGCTTGAAAGATCTGCGTCTCTTCTATTTTCGTGTCGCTGAGTATAATGTTGATAGGGTATATTTAAGTCTTGGTGTTCGTCTTTGATGGACTGTTCTGTAGCAGTCTGTGGGCTCGGAGTGAATGGAGTCCTGTCTGCTGAAAGGCAGATGGCAGTCGGACATTGCCGGGTCCGGCTCCACCCTGCCTGCGGCCTTGGCATCTCTTCTTCTGGTCTAATGAGAGAGCTGTGGGAGAGACTACCTCATAGCAGAGGAACTCTTCTCATCCCGGAGGCCTGTTACCCTGCATGTGGCACTGGCTCGGGCTCCCGGATGGCTAAGCTCTATGTAACTCTTGCGACACTGAGGATGAGTTAATAGTGTTTGTGTGTGTAGTGTGTGGGTTGATGTATGCGAGGAGCTAGTGCTATGTAATAGTGTTTTCATACTGTGTTGCTATAGAGTGCCTAGCTGGGAGGTCTCATGGTTTGCACGTGATGGTGATGTTTGTTTGTCTTTGCTGCAGTGTCAGGGTCTTGAATGTAAATCTCCCAGGTTTCAATGTGATCAGGCATTATTTGCGGAGGGTAAACTGATTTGAAAAGAAAGAAAGCAGTCTTCGTACTTGCATAACATGCAACCACAGCACATTTTTGATCATGTGAACATGTTCAATCACCTGCCTCTCTACTAGATACAATTAAATATATTGCAATAAACTGCGATACTGTAAGCAAAGTGATATATTAAGATTTTTCAGATCCTACTATTAAAACTCACCACTATATGAACTGGTTTTACAATGCTTACAATAGCATTGCGTCCTTGTGCTGCTTGTTAATGTTGGAATGGAGCTGAAAATGGATTACAACACTGCCATCTAGTGGTCAGAGGTTCAAACACAACACACAATGATTCACTGTCTGCCAGGAATCTGTGCATTGATACTGTGTTTTTGAGAATCGATACAGTATCACTAAACATAATATCCCGATAGTCCATATTTCTATATTTTCGTACAACCCAACTCTCTACTGTCTTGTTTTACACACTGATGGCGCTCAAATCACAGGCACATTGATGATTCTTATTGATGTGTTTCTGCATCAAAGCGATAAGGTGAGGGTGACCGTGTACACGTGTGTTTCAGCATCCACACCTGGAGCCTGCCGAGCTACAGGGAGAGGCCTGCAGCCCAGAGGAGTGAGGGTCCGTCAGGTTGCTGACTTCAAAGTGGACACCCGCAATGCAGGAAGCGGTGACCTAAAGGTCGCAGTCATAAGTCCCAGTAAGTTACTCGTCCCTCTCTAACTCCACTAAGTCCTTTAGGTTTGTTTTCTCTGTTCTTTTTTTGCTTCCAAGCCCTCGTCCTAAATCTTTTTCAAGGCACAGTTGACAGCTTTGTTTTCCCTTTTATGTCAAATGTAGAAGAGCTTATGTTATATCTATGTTTTGCATTTTAAGCTTTGCTTTGGAGCCATAAACTTACACGCCATAACTTATTTAAAAACAAAGTATAAGTGTTTGACGAATGTAGGCTTTGGCCATGGTACTGTTTTTAGGGGTAGCATTACTAAAGCCAAGCATACAAGCCTTTAGAGCTCAGCTAGCCTCTTAAAGTGGGCGACATTTGGACAAAGCTTTAAGGTTTAAGGGTTTTCTTAATAATAGGCCAAGAGTGTGAGTTCACAGTGTGGAGCAGGGTGCTTGGTGGTGCCGCTCTCACAGTAAAACAAACCAGGGTGGAGGTTCCTCAGACACCACCAGGCTCTGGTGCCCAGATGGCATTCTTCTAGCTTAGTCAGCAGGCTTCATTCCAGGACCTTCTGACTGTGATTAATAGGCTGCGTCATGGACCCTAGCAGAGGGTAGACAGGCTGAAACTATATATCAGGTGCTTTGTGCCAAGATTATGACTTTTTTTCTAAGTGTAGTTATAATGTACGATATCTCAGAGTAGGTGTCTAGACTGAGTACAAACTATAAGTCCCTGTTTGAAGGAATATACAATTTGAGCAATCTGAAATACAATCTATAGGTTGCAGGGGTCTCCAGTGGTATCCACAAAGGACTAGAAAGGTTGGATGCTTTCGTTCTCATCAAGCAGATGTACACCTGGTTCCCACTTGTTTAATCAGTTGTTCTAAGTCTTCGAACAGCTGGATAGTTTAAGTAGGTGCACTCCTGCTTGTTTGTAATTGTTGAAGACCTGCATTCACACAGACCCTCTGCAGATTGGTAACTGCTGGACTATGTAAACACTTTCTAAACATGCCTTTCACTCCCTAGTCCATTTAGTAATTACATGGAAACTAGCTGCCAAAGCAGTGTGTTTTAAATTTGTCAAGACTGTGACATCACAGCCACTAACACCATCTCCGCGTGACCCCTGGCTAAGCCGACAGCAGTTTAGTTGCTGAAACACATTGAAGTGATGAGTGTTGTTGCTATACACAAACTGTGTCATACGAAGTAGAAGAATTGGGGTAAAAGGGTTCCGCTGTTGTAAAATATCCACAGATGCGGAGATAAAAATAGGCCGTTTCTTTTCCCTGGACTAGCTCTGGGTGGGTAGGTCCCTCACAGTTTTCCACAGACAGTGTTTCCATGTGTTTCTCTCTTGTAGAAGGGCTTGATGAGCCAGTGAAACTGAAGGAAGCCATGGATGGCGTGTATGCTTATGAGTACTACCCTAATGGACAGGGCAAGTACACAGTGACAATTACGTGGGGTGGCCAGCACATTCCCAAGAGGTGAGTTTCCTTGTCCTGGGCTCTGGGTTATTCTTATACGAAATTTAATTAGTGACTGACAGATTATGGTCCTTTTGGAAATCCGTTTGAAACCAAAGAAGTTGCTGCCAGATTTTTGTTTGCTTCCATATTTAAGTCAAGGTGATTTGTGGAATCCCTCTTCTCAGAATCTCCAGTCAATCAGTCCCAAATACTATATTATTATGCCCCATCAGGGTTATGTAGGATTCGAAGTTTTGGTATGGAGAATTTGTAATGCTGGTAAAATATTTGAATAATGCAGAAATACTTAATGTTGCGGGGCCTAACCGATATTAAATATTTGTAGTGAATGGTGATTTTAAGGGGCTAGAAATTTTGATGAGTTATAATTAAATGTTTTTATTTAAATGTCATTATACTCCAATAGTTTTAGTTAAAAGTGCTTTACTGACTGATAGCAGTTCTCAGTTATCTCACCTAATATATTTATATATATTTTTTTTATTATTTTATTTGTATTTTTTGTTGTGCCGCTCACTTCATTCAGATTGAATTAGTCTCTACAGGTATGTGTGAGAGAGCTGTTATTATTTTTATAGAGAATACTGCAAAGACGGAAGTGCTAACCATAAAGATGTTAGTGCGTTGTCTACTGCGCCAGTATACAAGGCTTAATCAGTACAATGCAATTAGTAGGTTAGTTGAACTCATTCCTCCACACACAGTCTATGCCTCCAATTATTTTGACAGCCACCTAAGTATATCCCATCCCATTTGAACAATTACCAGTGTTTTGGTTTTATTGTAAATAGAAAATATTAAATAGAATAAATAGAAAAAGTTTAGTTTATGAATAAATAGCTACACACAGTGTCATTGCTGCAAAGCCTCACTCCTTTTCCCCACAGCCATTATATTATCTGCATAATAACCTCCACTTTAGCCACAGCCATGGGGTGGTTTACATCTAAAAGCGTGGCACTCTCACCTCCATGGTGCTTCCTCCAGGTTTGTTTCCAGACCAGTGGGGGAAACCGTGGCTGTGTAGATTCCAATCACTGGGTCTATAGCATTCTTATGCTGGTAGCTGTAGAAGAGGAGGAGCGTGGCATTACATCACCCGTTCTTGTGTGCGGGCGTGCGTGCATTTGCACGCAAGCTGACGTGTGTTTGTCTGGGTCAGGGTCTTGGGGGAGTCTAGAGTAACAGTGCCACACAGAACTACCACATACAAAGGGCTGCGTGTGTTCGTTTGCCTGTATTTCCTATGGCACTGGTGAGCAGGCCTAATAAATGTGAACCATCAGGGGCATATGGTTTAATTTTACTGCATGGAAATGCTTGTTCCCTGTTGAAGGTTTATTAGTTGTGTTTTCCCAACAGTCGTAGTGTCTTTTAGTGTAAGGTTGGCGTGGTGATGTACTCGTTTTTCACATTTTTGCCTCCTGTAACAAGAATCTTAACCCTTGGGGTCCAGACGCACCAGCCTGAGAAAGAAGAACAAGCATCAAATGAAGGCATATGATGATCACTTTCCTTCAGCTCGCAAAATTTGCCCTCAAGTGTAGTAGCCGAGTCAGTGTAGCAAAAGCTGTTTAAGATCATTTGTTGTTGTTCATTTGTTATGAAGTGGAAGCAGTAGCTGATTTATTGAAGTTATGTAAAAACTATCTTTTTTTCTTTTTTTTTTTTTTAAGAGATTTGAGGTTTTGTTTTGACGGCTATCATCCATTTGGCGGAAGCTTCAGAGATGCTTATTTTTTAACAATATTGAAAATTTAACAAAATTATTCTCATTAAAAATGTGATATTTATTGTACTGGCAAAAAATAGTGTGCATTTGGAGTTTCGCTTGTTTTGTTGATTAGAGTTCTACAGTTGGCCCAAGACGTGACCACATCTGAAGACTCAAGGGGGCTAAAGCAAGTTTTAAATGTAGTTTGTTGTAAATGTTCTAATTTTTAATCGTTAATTCTGGTAACTCTGTCGGAAGTTTTTTATTGAAAGCAAGGGTTCGGAATATTGTTATCTGAATGGGTTGGTTGTTCCTGCCCTTTCTTGTGGAAAGAAAAACAGTCCTCTGGTTTTTGCCATGTTTTATAATTAATCAGTGCTGTAACAAATGGAGAAAAGTTAATTGGCTTCTATCGAGCAGCAAGATTTTCCATGTCTTCATGAGAATTAAAATTCATGACCTTAAGTGATGGGACTTTAGAGGAAGGAAGTATGTGTGCAGCCCAAGGCAGTAGCCTGGTATTTACACACAGATCCAGGGGCTCTGTTATTGCCCTGATCTGGTGTCTGGTGACCTCATGCATGGCTGCACTCTCAGGCCAGCGCCTGGGGCTTTAACTGGTGCTGCACAGGAACACGCTGAAATGCTTGACTGAGAGAACGTAAGAGGGGGGCCGTATTCATACAATCACTCACTGTCTGCCTGGAACAAGCTCACCTATTCCATTCTCCATTGCTGCGTTAAACATTCATCCTGTTGATGATGCATTTGAGACAAACAGCTCCTCTATGCTTCTGCTTTTTCACTGCCATGCATTTGATAATGCAGTGGTATCATATGTGCTTCTCAAATGTCCTGACAGTCAGTAGTCTAGCGCCTGCACACTGTATTGCACGTGTACAGAATGCATCAGTGGTGTTTATTATTAATGACACTTTACCATGTGGTATTGGAATTACAGCCAGTAATTATTTTATATATTAATGATCTGCTTTAAGTTTTACAAGCCAACAAGTAAAATGATACTTATTGGTAAATACATCGGTCACAACAAGATGCTTATCAGTTATCGTTATCTGGCCTCCAGTGGTCCAGTGATCTCTCTGGGTGGGATTAACATCTGTAATTGCTTAGTTAATTTTTATTTAATAAAATCGTCATGCTCGTGGTATTTATGTTTGACTCTGGATTCTTTGTGGTCAGTCCCTTCGAGGTTCTGGTTGGCCCTGAAGCAGGACAGCAGAAGATCCGAGCATGGGGCCCAGGTTTGGAGGGTGGCATCGTGGGCAAATCTGCTGACTTTGTGGCAGAGTCTGTTGGCTCAGACGTGGGAGTGCTTGGTGAGTTCACTTTAGTTAAAATTATTTGAAACTTTTAACAGCAGTGTAAAAGCACAGCCAGCTAATGAGCATCGCTGAGGGAGGCATGGTGGAACAAGTGGAAAATCCAATGAGAAGAAGCAAGACACAAAAGGGGAAGCTTCATAACAGCATAAGGAAGAACCAGTGAAGGGAACCAAGACTTAAAAAGTAAAACCTCATTAAAAGCATGAGGAGGAACCACTTGGAGGAACCAAGTAGAAACTCCTTAAAGCATGAGAAGGAACCAAGTAGGACCTCCTTAAAAGCGTGAGAAGGAACCAAGTAGAAACTCCTTAAAAGCATGAGAAGGAACCAAGTAGGACCTCCTTAAAAGCGTGAGAAGGAACCAAGTAGAAGCTCCTTAAAAGCGTGAGGAGGAACCACTGAGAGGAACCAAGTAGAAACTCAGTAACAGCATGAGGAGGACACACTTGAAGAGGAACCAAATAAAAAGAAGAAGTTTCCTAAATGCATGAGGAAGAAGCACTGAGAGGAATCATGACCCAAAAAGTAATTCAATATCAAAAATAGTCTATGAACTCTAGTCTGGGCCTCTGTTGCTCCAAACTGTCAGAAGTGTGTGTGGTAAAGACATTAACAGTCTGCCTTTTGAGTGACCCCTACATCACCATTAAGCAAACTACTACTTGCATTTTGTTCAGGCTTTGCCATTGAGGGCCCATCACAGGCCCGGATCGAGTGTGAGGATCAGAACGATGGCTCCTGTGATGTGAAGTATTGGCCCACAGAGCCTGGAGAGTATGCCGTCCATGTGATGTGTGATGACGAAGATATCGAAGACAGCCCCTTCATGGCCTACATAGTCCCAGACAACAAATCCAGCAACCCCAACCAGGTACCACCCCCACAGGCCCCCCACACGGCGCTCAAGCCGGAAGCAAATCTTATTTGGAAAATTATCTTCTTAATCCAAATACGTGTTTGCGCTGGTGTTTGATTTGTGGCCAAAGCACTGCTTTGAAATAGTCCAAGTAATATCTGTAACTGGTTCAGGTTAAAGCCTATGGACCAGGCTTGGAGAAAACTGGCTGCATTATCAATAAGCCTGCCGAGTTCATAGTTGAAGCCAAGGATGCAGGAAAAGGTCCCCTGAAAATCATTGCGCAGGTGAGTCCATTCAAATCCGTTTAAGGAGGGTTTCCTTGTCTGGGCTCTGCTCTCTAAGCCACAGAATTATCCTCATAAGCCCTGTAACTGCTAACATTCCTAAAGAATATGATTTTTGGAATCCTTTTAAAACCAATTTGAAAATCCCCTGCTGGGCTCTTATTTGCCACCGTGTTTAAGTTAAGTCTAGGTGATTTGTTAAATCCCGTTTCTCAGAACCTCCAGTCAGTCAGTTCCAAACGCTGTATTTTGTGGTCTCGTCATTTAAGAAGGATTTGAGGTTTTCTGGTGGTATAAACCTGGACTCTTTTGTATGAAGACATTTTCATATGCATGCAAAACTGAAGTTTACTACAGTTGTTTTACAGAGATACAAACATTTGTAAGCTGAATAAGAAAAACAGTTTTGATTTAAATATGCAGGTTACCAGTATTAGAAGTCATCTATTCAGTGGTGGTACTAACTTGTTAGTACTAACTAACAGTTAGTAGGTAAAGTAGATTTGTAAAGAATGATGAGCTGTAGAATATATATATATATATATATATATATATATATATATATATATATATATATATATATATAGTGTGTAAGTAGGCTGTCTAGGTAGCAGCTGTTTAAGTAGCAGTGTTCTCTCCTCATCTCTCCTCATAAAACAGATTACTGAGACGCTCTAGTTAGAGAGAGACTGCGTCACGGCTTGTTCCCGCCCACTGCAGCACGAGACCGGTGATTTAGTTGGTTGCTAAGCTACCTGCCAGCATCCAAAACAATAGCCTGACGCTTAAATCCGCTAGCATAAATGCTAATGGCTCGAGTATAAAACTGCTAAATGGTGAACGACTGGTTACAGAGTTGATAATAAAATACTGTTTTGTGTGATTATATGACCAGAAACACATTAAAACTCCAGAGAATCAAAATAACTCACATTTTAAAACCACTTCACTGCTCCTAGATTTACCTGTGTTGCATCATGGGATTGTCTTAGCAGCTGAGGAAGCGTTCAGTGCTTCCTTAAAATCAGGTTAAAATAAGGTGCCTTAGTAGACAGTATGGGTGCGTCGCCTACTAGTCAGTAGGTGAAATCAGTAGGCAAGCGAGGCTAGTATGTCCGAATACTCAGTAGGCATCAAGTAGTAGGCGAACGGTACCCAGATCACCTACTGAATCAGCAGCCATTTTTATGTAGACGAACACAGCACACTGTGCTATAACATGATTCACCTGGAGCCGCGGATGAATTTAAAGAGGAGCATAAAAATGGTGAAAAGCGGCACGACGCAGCTACGGCTAGTGAACTGCCATATTCAGACAAAAACGGAGGTCCTTGTCACAAAAGTATCTAAATCTGTCAGTAAACGGGGCTTTTAAATGAATAGCAGGACTTTTACGGTGGTGGTCTGACATCTTGCATCACAGGATGCTGGTAATATGGTGGACGTAGTATGTCTGAGCTTGTGTGTCTACTAAAACTCACTTACTGAGTCTCTAAGGTCTCTAAGAATTGGGACAGCCTACATGTCAGGGGCGTGCATACTATGAGGTAAAATGCTGTAGGCAGCTCCCTGTGTTTTGAGACAGACCCTATATATCAGCCCTATCCAAAGGATAAACATGCATCTGCATTATGTATATTTTTATTTTTCCACATCATTTGAACACGCCAGCTGCCATTTGCAGTATATGAATATTTAATTATAAATGAACCAATAGAAATGCTCCAGAATAGCTCAGAATAAATTCGGCTTCTATTTTCCTTGCATTGAAAGTTTGAAAAGTTTCCCTGTACTTTTTTTTTTTTTAGGTTTTAAAAACTGGCCCTATGGTATGATACACCGGGAATATATTGTTGCTGTGTAAAGGAAAACTTCACTTCATTCACCTGTTTCTTTTGTTTTTTCTTTTCATTTTTTTTTGTTTGTTTTTTTGTTCATGTGTTAGAACTCTGATGGTGAGCCCATAGACGTGAAAGTGAGAAATAAAGGGGAGAACGTGTACGCCTGCTCCTACACCCCCACCTCAGCCGTCAAACATACGGTGGCGGTGACCTGGGAAGGGGTCAGCGTTCCCAACAGCCCTTTCAGGGTAAGCCCATCTGACCCACAAAACGCCATAGTACCCACTAACACCTCAACGACTAACCTGTCAACCGAGCTCGTTCAGTTAACGGAGTCTAAAGTGTCAGAAGTGAAGGCCAGCCTTGTCGGCTCTGAGGCAGACGCCCCAGCTCCGAAGCGCAAACCCATCATTATCATTACCACCTACACTGAGGAGTGTCGCTCCTATTCACTCAAGTAATCTGCTGCATGCAGGAGGAATTGCACTCATTTGTTTTTCACTCTTTCTTGCTTTTTTAACAATGTTTTGTACGCGTAAAGATTTTAATATTTTTTTTTAATTAATATTTAAAATTTAATATTTAATCATGATTGAAGGTCTGCACTAATATAAGAAATCTTGTCTTTGTTTTTTTAACCTAATGTTTTTAATGAACTAATGTAATTAACAAGAATGATTGTGTACCGTAATTTACAAATCTGTACGGTCACATTTTATTTTGATGGTCTGATCATTTCATTTAACTTAGTTAAGCTCAATGTAATTACTAAAGCAATCAAAACTGTTAGTCAGGATGGGACTAGGACTATGTTGAATAGATATGAAGTTGAACTGTTTATAATGGGACTGTCAAAATAAAGTGTTTCCATGTCTTTCTATTCATCTTTAACCTGTTTTATATCTTCTTTCAAGTTTTATTTTTATTTAAATTATGCCTGTTGCTGTCTTTTACAAGTAAGCATTTCACTATCCATCACATTTCTTTTAATCAGTCTTTATTAATGATGTCTTTTGTTTTTCTTGTAATGGGATTGCACCCAACAAAGCTGAAATTGTGCTCATGAACTTTATCAGCAGTACATTTCCAGGTTGTGCCATCTCTTCGCCTGACTGCCCTTTTTCACTTGACTGACAAGTCTGCTTACATTTCATAAACGTTGGAGAGTCTCTGTCGTACTAACATCAATCAGTAGGACTCTGAACTGGGAAAGCTGAAGGTTTGGATCACACTGAGCACATTTTGTAATTCAGAAGGATGGACCTGTTCAGACACTGTCAACTGCTGTATTCACTGTAAATGAAATGTTTTAGACATTTTAAATAAATTTCAAACCAAGACCTGTTTTAATAGTGTATCTCATTGTTATTAATGTGTGTGCACGCGCTGGGAAGCAGTTGTGTCCTCTATTGGAATTTGTGATTGAGTCTGATTATATTATACGTATGTATGTGCTTCTGTTTGGTTGTTGTTGGTTAAAGGAGCAATAGGGAGCCAGTCAGGTGGTCTAATAAAAAACAGATATAAACACTACTTGGTGTTATTATATAGGCTAATAAAGTAAAGGCTTGGGCTGCTGTACGGGTTTCCTTTCTACAGTGTTCACACTGCAGTTGAAGAACATATCCTGTCTCTGTTTCCAAGACACAGTTATGTTCATGAACAAGACGAAGTAGGAACACGCAACTTATTGCTCCTTTATGTATTTCTACACAAATTCTATGCTGAGTTACTGCAAGACATTGTAAACTTGTATTTGCTAAACTTTGTTGAGAGCTTGTTGCTGCTGCACACCATAATTTTGCATTCACTGAATATTTCTGGGAACTTGTTTCTTGCTTAAATCAGTAACTTTAACACGGTTTCTGCTGTAGGTGCAAGTTGGAAAGGGAAGCCACCCTCACAAAGTGAAAGTGTTTGGTCCCGGAGTGGAGAGGACTGGTCTAAAGGCTCATGAGCCCACACACTTCACAGTGGATTGCACAGAGGCTGGAGAAGGTAATGCATTTAAAGAAACACACACACACACAAACACACACATCTACAGGCATGGTGTGTTAGAAAACATTTGTAGTTTCATATGTAAATAGCACGCTACCTGTAATTCCTTATTGTTGTTGGCTCCTATAGGTGACGTCAGCGTTGGTATCAAATGTGATGCCAATGTCATCAGCGACAAGGAAGAGGACGTCAACTTTGACATCATTCCGAACGCAAACGACACAGTCACTGTTAAATACGTCCCACCAGGGGCTGGACGTCTCACCATCAAGGTCCTCTTCACAGATCAAGTGAGTGCAGACAACAGTGAGCGCTTTGTTATTGATCCTCTTTACAGGGTTCACAGGGAGCTTCTACTGGCATTAATTAGTGTTAATTATAATAAAATAAAATAATTCAAATAAAATGTAAATAAAATCAACTGAACACAATTTTTGTATAATATATATATATATATGTAAGTATGTTATATTATTTATTTATTTTTTATGTATGTTCCTATACATTTTTTTTCTCTATAAACAATTGAGATTGTTTTCTAATATTTCAGATGTACTTTTTTATTTGTTTATTTATTTTTGTGTCTATGTAGGAAATTCCCATCAGTCCGTTCCGTGTCAAAGTGGAACCTTCTCATGATGCGTCTAAAGTCAAAGCAGATGGACCAGGACTCGCTCGAGCAGGTTCGCTCTCCTTTTTGTTTTGTTTCAGGGTTTTTTTTTACTCTGATGTAAAGTCACTGTAATATCATTACATGTTACATGATCGAGGTTGTGTTTGGATTTTAATCTTCTACCTTCTGTCCTGTCTCTGCAGGTGTGGAAAGTGGAAAACCCACTCATTTCACTGTTCAGACTAAAGGAGCAGGCAAAGCTCCGCTGGACGTGCAGTTCTCTGGCCCAAACAAAGGACAGCCTGTCCAAGACTTTGAAATCATCGACAACTATGACTATTCCTACACTGTCAAGTACACTCCAGTCCAACAGGTGTTGTCCCCCACCCTAATAAAAGTATCTCAGCTATTATACTGGCAGCTGTAGAGCATAAATGAAGCTGTTTCATTCTAAACTCTTGTAACTGTTTATACGAGAAATGCTGTTTTGCTATATCAGATTCCCTGATTTCTGTTGCTTCAGGGTGAAATGGTGATAACAGTAACATTCGGAGGTGACCCAATCTCAAAAAGCCCCTTTGCTGTGGGAGTGGCAGCCCCGCTGGACCTCAGCAAGGTCCAAGTCAACGGCTTGGAAAGCAGTGAGTTCTCTCTCGCTCCCTCTTCTTCCACACACGCACATGGCTTTGCGTTGCTCAGTGAATCATTTATAGCGCGTTCTTCTGCCAGCACGCTGTGTGTTTTTACAGCAAGCCATGTGCTCTGATCTATAACTTTCACCGCACGGTTGTTGACGACATACTAAAGAGCGCTGTAAAGCCTTTTTCTTTTACGTTACATCGGCAGAGTTTTATTAGCACGCGTGTTTCTGGTTTGTGGAGAACGTTTACAGAACTCTAAATAAACTCGCCCTTTAAAACCGGCCGCGCTGCAGAATAATGAATTTCTGTAATATCCCTTGTGATACTTCAGCCAGAAATCCAATTCGCACAATCTAATTTTTGCTTTGTTCCAAATGTAATTTGTCCAGCCAAGACATGGTCTGTGTCCAATGTTTGCTACTTTTGTGCACTGAAGCTTCTAAACCTGCATTTCAGGAGTGGAAGTGGGCCAAGATCAGGAGTTCGCAGTCGGCACTAAGGGAGCAGGTGGTCAGGGTAAGCTGGAAGCCCGCATCACCAGTCCATCAGGCAAATCTGTGCCCTGTGTAGTGGAGCCCCAGCTTGGTAAAGGGGCCAGCTTGGTGAAATACATCCCTAAAGAAGAAGGCGTCTACACTGTAGATGTCCTTTACGATGGAAACCCAGTGCCAGGGAGCCCCTTCCCAGTGGACGCCATGCTGCCCCCAGATCCAAGCAAGGTTTGTTTTTGCTTGTGTTTTTATTTATTATTGATAATATTAGTGGATAAAGGCGAGCTAGAATTTGGCGACTGTGATGCTTTAAAATGCAATTTATACAACTGAGCCCTTAGAGGTTGTTTTTTTGATATATATGTAAATATATTTAACCAAACTAGGTACATATATGTTCTGTATGAGTGTTTCTGAGTTTGCACTTTATTCTATTTGTCCTATTTCAACCTTCATGTTGTTGCCAGACACTCAAACAAAGTTCACAATCAAATTATCTCCTCTTTAACTTGACTTAAAATGTTGTATTAATGAACCGTTTACGTTGCACTGCTAGGTTCAGTAAGCTACAGCTGAAGTAATAGCAAATTATATTATGCTTTTCTTATCTTTAGTGATTTGATTTGATTTGATTGGAGGGCCAACAGTGCACAACATGAAATATTTCCGTGTGGCTGGTAGAGAAAAAAAACAACCTTGCTCTTTGCAGGTGAAAGCCTTTGGTCCAGGATTGAAAGGAGGCTTGGTTGGAAGCCCTGCTGAGTTCACCATTGACACAAAGGGTGCTGGTACAGGTGGGCTCGGTCTGACTGTGGAGGGCCCCACTGAAGCCAAGATCGAATGCTCCGACAATGGTGACGGCACCTGCTCTGTGTCCTACCTTCCGACCGAGCCTGGGGAATACCTGGTTAATATTCTCTTTGAGGATGTCCATATCCCTGGCTCTCCCTTCCACGCTGATATCCAGTACCCCTTCGACCCCGCCAAGGTGGTGGCCTCTGGCTCGGGTCTGAAGCGCGGCAAGGTGGGAGAGGTCAGCGTCGTCAACGTGGACTGCTCTAAAGCCGGGCCCGGCCAGTTGACGCTGGAGGCCACGTCCGACACCGGCTCCAAGGCCAAGACCGAAGTGCTGGACAACAAGGACGGCACTTACACGGTCACCTACGTGCCGCTGACAGCTGGCATGTACACGCTGCTGCTGAAGTATGGAGGCAAAGCCGTCCCCAACTTCCCCGCCAAGGTGGCAGTTGATCCAGCCGTCGACACCAGCAAGGTGAAGGTGTACGGACCAGGAGTGGCGGGAGAGAGTAAGTGCGCTGCTTTCTGACGGAATTTAAAAACGTGTGTAATAGAGATTATAAGGACTGTATACATAGGAAGCTGTAGGGACGGCTAAAGCACCCGGAAGTAGATCTCCGTTATCACCATAGGTGCAGACACTAAAGGTTTGATTGTATGTAGTTACTGGAATTGCAGGTTTTACAAGTGACTATTGGCCTTGTTAATTTTACAGCTTAAATAGTTCTGCTCCACAGGTGCTTAACCTGCTTGATAACCTCATGAGTTACTGTTACAAGTTATTAGGGTGCAACATGACATTTTATCACTTATACACTTTGTTGAGTGTAGTGTATATAATGGTGAGTAAACTACTGCATGTTTTATTATGGGTAGAGCGTAATTGCTCCTATTGAATTGAGTTTGGTGCAGCACAGTTTGTGAACTGTTGGAAAAAAATAACTACTATGTGTCAGCTGGAAAAACATATGAAAGACAGTGTAATGCAATGTGTATTGTGTATCATGAACATGCCTATTGAGTACTGTTGTGATATACATTTCCTTATTGAATTTACATTTACAGTATTTAGCAGACGCTCTTATCCAGAGCGACTTACAAAAGTGCTTAGTGTTGATTAGAGTATGAATCTCTATCTAGTACAAACAGGTTTAAGTCCAAACTACTCTTATACTTAAACACTGCCATAAACAAATGCCAGAGCTGATACCTAGAAAGAAGACAACAAAATATAAGATTAGACACAGTAAAAGACCTAACAAGACTGGAACACCTACAGAGAAGAGAATAAATACAAGACTACTAGAGGTATTGCCGCATGTTGGAGGTGATATCTATTTGTTGCATCTACAAGGAGAAGAATTTGATTAACAGCCTTAACAAAGACTCTAGATAAGGTTTGTAGAATTTGGCGTGTGTGTGTGTGTGTGTGTGTGTGTGTGTTTTCTTTTATAAGAAAAATCTTCATCCACAAGTTGTATGTCTTTTGGTGGTATATTGTTTTCCTGGTTCCCATGACCTCATAAGTTGTCTTAAGACTCCTCATGGTTTTCTAACTACTTCTTTTCAATGCCTTGTTATTACGGATGCCTTTTCTTCCAGAACCTCTCCACATCTCATTATACTCTCAATGACCTCAGCCTCAACTCTAAAGGGGTCCTTCATCTTAGGAAAAGGTTTTGATGAAAGATCGGAGTTTTGCTTCAAAGTAAGCAGAGTGGTGATGACATTTTTATGAAGGAGATGAAGCGCTTTATGAAAAGAATGTTATCCTTTAAGAGCTCCATGCTTTTTTCTTCTTTAGTCGTTCCCTTGTGCACCATTTGGCTCGTGTTAAGAGTTTTTTTTTTTCTTTGTTAAATTTTGTCACCCTTCAGGCATCTTCAGGGAGGCTACCACTGACTTCACTGTGGATGCTCGAGCTTTGACCAAAGTTGGAGGGAAGCACATCAAGGCGCAAGTTAAGAACCCCTCCAGCATTGCCACAGACTGCGTCGTCGCCGACCAGGGTGACGGCACCTACAGAGTGGAGTACACGCCGTTCGAGAATGGTACAGCACAATGTCGGACTCGCTCACTGTCGCTCAGACGCAATTACAACTTGCTAAGTCTGGCAGTCGGCTTTGTAATGAGCTGTTGAAATATGTCAAGCTGACAATTTAATTTAGTCATGAGAAGTGTCTCTGACAGTAACCGTAGGAGAGGAAACAGCATCTGTCAGTGTAAAACTATCATAGTTTTCTTTCATCATCTTAATTTTTCCACAATGTAAAGAACAGCTGGTGTTATTGAACGGCGTCTCATGATGCTGACTACAGTGTGACCTTGCCATAAAAAAATAATGTTGCTTCCAGGTGCTCATGCTGTGGAGGTGCTGTATGATGAGACTCCTGTGCCCAAGAGCCCTTTCCAGGTTGCTGTGGGTGAGGGGTGTGATCCTACGCGAGTCATAGCTAAGGGTCCTGGACTGGAAGAAGGTCTAACTGACAAACCTAACAAGTTCTCAATCATCACCAGGTGCTACACTCATGCTTTTTGTCATTACACATGCATGCCTTGACACGAATCTGTATTCTAATGTAGAGGAGAAGCAATTTTATTATGATTATGATCTGGATTTAGTTATTGTACAGCCTGTTGTATGGAAAGTGAACCATTCTTTACATGGTTGCCGGGTCTTTGTCATTGTATGATATTAAAAAATAGGAAAAAGTGTGTAAATGTAATGTATTATATAAGTGATTGTAAAGAAAAGATTGTGAAGAAAGCTAATATATGGTATATATGTATATACGCGCTTCTAAGAGTTAGATGCTGTTGAGGTTGAGTGACTAATGCATGAATGTTAATGCAGAGGAGCCGGTATTGGTGGGCTGGGTATCACTGTTGAGGGTCCATCAGAGTCAAAGATGTCCTGCAAAGACAACAAAGACGGCAGCTGCAACGTGGAGTACACTCCTTATGCTCCTGGCCTGTATGATGTGAACATTACATATGGAGGGCAGCACATTCCAGGTGTGTGACATGGCTGTGTGGTGGATTACAGTATTTGTCATTCAGCAGCAGTACTGACGATGTACAGAAAGTGTCTGGGTGTCGTGAGTGAAGTGATTCATTTCTCCAGTCATGACTGTTGTTCCAGTAACCCTTTTTACTTCATTATTCACAATAACAGGATATAATGAATCTAAGGAATGTGTTGTAGCTTCTTTATAATAGAAAATGGCCTCATGTTTCATTTAAAACCTGCCAGGATCACATTTTGTTCATAGTTTGTACTCCTGCTCACAATCCATCTTTTACGTAGTGATACTGGCTTGTCTGTTTGAATTCATGGGGCTGTATCTCAGCACACAAACCCAGCCGAGGCCGATCTGACAACTGTCTGAGCTTTCAGTCTGCAAGCTTTAGAATGTGGTTATCAAACTGGGAACTCTACCGATAGGCCACCACTGCTAACCATAGCCTAGTTCTTTAAAGTTCTAGGAAGGATGTGTTAAACTTTTTCACCATCCATTTCATGTTTGTGGTGATGAATTTCTGGATTTTATTATAGGTTTTAATGGGTGATGTGAAAAAAAACAAGCCCTGAAAATTACAGAATTGAGTCGGTCACTTTGCCTTTTCTGAATGGACTCGAAATGCTGTTTGACAGTGTAGCTGTATTTCTGTCCAATTCTCTTTTCAGGAAGTCCGTTTAAGGTGCCAGTGAAGGATGTGGTGGACTCTACTAAAGTGAAACTATCCGGGCCTGGAGTAGGTTCAGCCGTACGGGCCAAAATCCCTCAGTCTTTCACTGTGGACTGCAGCAAGGCTGGGATAGCTCCTCTGTCTGTGGCTGTGACCGGACCTAAAGGTAACAGGCGGTCCTGCAGATGTCTGTTGATTTACTTTAACCTGTTTTGTGTGACGTAAAACAAACAGACAAGCAAAATAGAAATGCACTGCAGGCCACATGTATCAAATATTTTTAAGGCAGAATGAGTTCTCTCTTATACGCGTTTATTGACGTGTGCAGACAGCATGTTCCTGCTCTTTGTATGAGGGTTAGTGACAAAAGATAATTTTTTAAATAGACAATGAACAAAAAATAAGTACAATTAGCATTTTTATAGTTGATATTAATATCCATATTAGAATTTTTATGTTATTATTAAGATGATAGTATTTACCCACTCTCATGACACTTTCATTACCACCTGACTTAGAAACCAAAAAAAATTTTTTTTAATAAAATTTGTAAAAGAGCTAAAAGGCTACTTGGCAGTGCACCATGAAGGTCAGTTGGGATCTTCAGTTTATTGCATTACCTTTGCCCCCTGTTTCGTTAAAGCATGCCACAATACAATTCCGTTATTGTTGATTGTGCAACATATATTTTTTTATGCATTAAATACTTTTTAAAGTTCCTGTATTTTGCAGTGTAGTCTTTAATAGAGTTTTCATTTATAAAATTATGTTTAATTTAAACTTTTATAGAACTACATTTACCTTTTTTTGATAGTTTGCTTCATCAACATGTGAGGTTGGACTGTTGTACCACCTCACATTTTTAGACATTCAGAAGTAAAAAGAAGCTAAATTTAGGTGTATATGGATGCACTAAAAATTATTTCACTTGAGAGATGTTCTAGAATAATTTAGAACATGTCATGTATTTATTAAAATATTTTTTGGGAAAAATATCACATCAGTAACCCATTAACCGGGGAGTAATGGTATACTTAGCCATTGATTGGTTTCCATCTATAATACTGAGATCATGTTTTGTGTTCTCCTGATATTCAGAACAAAGTTTGAGAAAGGAAAATAATGATGTTCTATGTCGGACAACATACTAGTGATGCTAGAAATGGGACGTTGTACTGGGGTGGATTATGTATATATATGTATATATATATATATATATATATATATATATATATATATATATATATATATCCATTGACGTTAGTTGATGGGCTTAGTTTAGACTATGTTTAGACTATGGTTTTGTTTGATTGTACTGAGCTAAGAACTAAGATTGCTGTACTTTAGTTAATGGTAATCGTTGTTTGCATTCAGGTGTGGCTGAGCCTGTGGATGTAACAGACAACGGAGACGGGACGCACACTGTAGCCTACACTCCCTCTGTGGAAGGGCCTTACTCTGTGGCAGTAAAGTACGCTGACGAAGAGATTCCACGCAGGTAGTCAGACTCCATTGCAGATGTTTTCACTTGCGTTCAGGGAATTGGTTAATAACGTGTAATCTGTATTTGCGGTTCACCCCTTTTTTTTTTAATACCCCCCAGCCCCTTTAAACTGCGCGTCCTGCCCACTCATGATGCCAGTAAGGTTCGTGCGAGCGGTCCAGGTCTCACCACAGGCCTGCCCGCCAGCCTCCCTGTGGAGTTCACCATCGATGCCAAGGATGCAGGAGAGGGCCAACTGTCAGTCCAGATCACGGTGAGAGGAACCAGCATGAAAACCTGCTGCCCCTGCAGTTTGATCAAATACACTAGCTTTCATATTATACATGTTGTACATGGTAGAAATAATAGAACTGTGAAATTCTCTGCCTGTACCGCTCAGAGTTCTCGTCTTTGTTGTTTTCGTGACACCATAAAAGAAAACAGCCTCTCATCACAGCTTTGAACTCTTCGGGGAATGCTTTATATTAGCTGTGGAACATTTGCTGTGAGGATTTGATAGCGCTCTAGCGTTAGTGATCAGATACTTGTTTAATGTAAACAAAGTAATTCGAAGTGGTTTGGGGTGTAAAATGGTTAAGTGTGTAGAAACTTACAGACTCTTTACGGTGGTGGTGTTAAGAACCAGGCATCACAATGCCTGCAAGGCAGATACAGCAATTATATTTGATATCCAAAACCACAAATGAGCCTCCATCTCTGCTGAGTTTTAGAGGTACAGCTGATGGTTTTTAAAATAGTGGTAAATCCGAAAATCACAGCTTTCTTTGCTTCATAAAATCTTAGTGCACCTCTCTTACATGAAAGGATTAAAAACACAATCTTTAGGCCAAAATCTGCTCAGGACTGCTGTAAAACAGTGCGCCAGCCACCAAAGAGTTGTGAGCTAACTGTAAGAGCCATTAAAGATTCAGCAGCAGTTCCGTTATCATCAAATATTAACTCCCTTCCGCAGCCGAGTTGTAAACCACAAATTTATTGAAACAGTTTACTCTTGGTTCAGTTTTTATGATGGTGAAAACTTGTCTGTTTGCTTGCCACTGTGTCTGTGATTGCAACGTATTATCATAGACCCACAGTGCTCTGAAGTCATCTCCTCATTTGGAAACTGTGTTATTTAATCTTCTCCTGGGGTCTTAGAGTAATGACCACGTTGGTCATTCGGGCTTTAGCTTTTAGACAGGCTCATACTGCAGTTCTCCCCCTAGCTCCATGTTTCTGCCTCTCCAGCCAAAAGCCTGTCTGTGGGTCAGCATGCAAGACTGGTAATGAGTTAAATGTCATGTGTGTGTGTATATATATATATGTATATATATATATATATATATATATAGAGCACTGCTGCTTTTTTTATTGCATACTTGCACTGCCGACTGCATAACTGTGTATTTGCACTACCAAAGTCTACACTGTTTACACTGGCTATTTCTATTCTGTATATTCTATTCTATTTTCTATTCTATTTTCTATTTTATTTTTTGTTGTAACTGTCTTGTTTTACCTTGTGCATGTGTGGAAAATCTACTGGATGCCTTTGAATTTCTGTCTGTCTGTCTGTCCGTCTAGCTGGCTGGCTGGTTGTCTAGCTGGTTGGCTGTCTGTCTGTCTAGCTGTCTGTCTGTCTGTCTGTCTATCTAGCTGGCTTATCTGTCTGTCTAGCTGGTTGTCTGTCTGTCCGTCTAGCTGGCTGGCTGGTTGTCTAGCTGGCTATCTGTCTGTCTAGCTGGTTGTCTGTCTGTCTGTCTAGCTGTCTGTCTGTCTGTCTAGCTGGCTGGCTGGCTGTCTGTCTAGCTGGCTGGCTGTCTGTCTAGCTGGCTAGCTGTCTGTTTAGCTGGCTGTGTGTCTGTCTAGCTAGCTGTCTGTCTAGCTGTCTGTCTGTCCAGCTAGCTGTCTGTCTAGCTAGCTAGCTGTCTGTCTAGCTAGCTAGCTGTCTGTCTGTCTAGCTAGCTGTCTGTCTGTCTAGCTAGCTGTCTGTCTGTTTGTCTGTCTGTCTGTCTGTCTGTCTGTCTATCTAGCTAGCTGTCTGTCTAGCTAGCTGTCTGCCTGTCTAGCTAGCTGTCTGTCTAGCTAGCTGTCTGTCTAGCTAGCTAGCTGTCTGTCTGTCTAGCTGGCTGTCTGTCTAGCTAGGTGTCTGTCTGTCTAGCTAGCTGTCTGTGCATGTGTGGAATATCTACTGGATGCCTTTGAATTTCTGTCTGTCTGTCTGTCTGTCTAGCTGGCTGGCTGGTTGTCTAGCTGGCTGGCTGGTTGGCTGTCTGTCTAGCTGTCTGACTGTCTGTCTAGCTGTCTGTCTGTCTAGCTAGGTGTCTGTCTGTCTAGTTAGGTGTCTGTCTGTGCATGTGTGGAATATCTACTGGATGCTTTTGAATTTCTGTCTGTCTGTCCGTCTAGCTGGCTGGCTGGATGGTTGGCTGTCTGTCTGTCTAGCTGGCTGTCTGTCTGTCTAGCTAGCTAGCTAGCTGTCTGTCTGTCCAGCTAGCTGTCTGTCTGTCCAGCTAGCTGTCTGTCTGTCCAGCTAGCTGTCTGTCTGTCTAGCTAGCTGTCTGTCTTTCTAGCTAGCTGTCTGTCTGTCTGTCTGTCTGTCTGTCTAGCTAGCTAGCTGTCTGTCTGTTTAGCTAGCTGTCTGTCTAGCTAGCTAGCTGTCTGTCTGTTTAGCTAGCTGTCTGTCTGTCTGTCTAGCTAGCTGTCTGTCTGTCTAGCTAGGTGTCTGTCTGTCTAGCTAGCTGTCTGTCTGTCTAGCTAGTTGTCTATCTGTTTAGCCAGCTAGCTGTCTCTCTAGCTGTCTGTCTGTCCAGCGTCAAGCACAGTTAACGAGTCTCCCAGACACTACCATAGCTTAATTATAATTAGTTTCCGGCACGTATGACGTTTTGATAGCTTACATCATTTTATCAAAAAAATAACAATGTTACCATCGTTAAAACTATGACGCTAGAATGGGCTTTACTCTTATTTCTCTGTTCCACCTTAAATACTGCAGCAGGTACATTCTGTCACACTCTGTTTTACACAAGCATGCAGATCTCTCTGTCATAATAAAAGTCTCTGTAACAAAAGGCTGCAGAATTGCTACTGAACAGAATAACTTCACTAAAAAGAACTCAACGTGCCCAGACGCCATAGAATAATCAGAGTATGTTGATGTCCTAAGTTGTGTATTCAATTACATACAAAAATAAAACAAACAAAAAAAAACATTTAAAATACAAAGGCATTGCGCTGTACCAATGATATGCACATGCTCAGTCTGACCAGATCACTGTATATAGTCCACAATATAAAACTTATTCCATTATAAAAATTACTTCACTTAAAAATGCTGTACTATTTAAGCATTTTCAGCACATTGTAACAATACCATGTTCTGACCTCTGTGCTCCCTCCTAGCTTGGGGGAAGCATGTTGCTGAATTCTCTTCTTCTCTCTCAGTCATACTGTCATCACGCTGCTTTTGCAGTATGTAGGCTTAAGCTAAAGGCAGTTCTGTCGTATTACATACTGATCTTAATTATGTTCAGGACCAAGATGGGAAACTGAAGAAAGCCAGCATCCAGGACAACCAGGACGGGACCTACCAGGTGTCCTATGTGCCGGACAAGGTGGGCCGTTACACCATTGTGATCAAGTACGGCGGCGATGAGATCCCAACTTCTCCTTACAGAGTGCGCGCGACCACCACAGGAGATGCTAGCAAGTGCACTGTCACTGGTGAGTGACCTCAGTGAGTTTGGAACTGGACAGAGACATGAAGAGAAGTGATGGTTTGGAGTTTTTTTTCTTTTTTTCTTTACCGCAAATCTAGAAACTGAAATGACAGATGACTTGCTGATATAAACTGAACTTAAAACAGATACTCAACATAAACACAGAGTACAAAATATAAAAAAAAAAAAAATCCCACCAGCACAATACAGATTTAAATTCCTTTCAGCGTGGCTTTGTTTTCAATGACAACTGCAGACACAGCCGTAAATTGTCAGGAGACAAACATGTGGAAAGAAGCCTCTGCGCTTGCCTTTCACATCAGCGTATTTCATTTTTTCTTTTTTTTGCTCTGTAACACATGAAGTGTATAGAGACACATTCTGTTTCTCATCCTGCAGGACCTGGCATTGGACCTACCATCGCCATTGGAGAGGAGGTGGGCTTTGTTGTGAACACTAAAGGTGCGGGGAAAGGGAAGGTCACCTGCGTAGTGGTGACCCCTGACGGGACCGAGGTGGAGGCCGACGTGATTGAAAATGAGGACGGGACCTTTGACATCTTCTACACCGCGCCAACGGCGGGCACTTACGTTATCCACGTTCGCTTCGGTGGAGAAAACATCCCACGGAGCCCCTTCAAAGTCATGGTGAGGTTCAGCCACTATCATCTCGCTGTCATTCAGTTAAGAGGAAACACATTGATAATAACATTTGCCCATTCGTGGCTGTGTGGGTGGGTTTTTCTTTCTTTTTTTATTTTTATTTTTTAAAACTTGGCCTGTATGTTGTTGAAGCAAAACAGTTTGAAAATGCTGACTGCCCTATCCATTATCTTTTAATTTCATGATGTATGGACCTGTAGAAATGACATGTATGGACAGTTTGGGGAACGACAGGTATTGTCACGCAGTGGAGATGTTCACTAATGCCGTTATTTACAGTGGAGTACAGTAAGACCACTAGAACACGAGTGGAAATGCAGCTATTTTGCATTCTTTTCTGATTTGATGGATTGATTACAATCTAAATGGAAGTAGTGATAGGTAGAATGTTTGAAATATTGACGTACATTTCAGAATTTCTTGTATTTCAGTATTTGATATGGTCGTTTTGCTTTAATGGCAGTGTAAAGTTGCGCTGGCATGACTTTTGTGCAGAAGCCTTTAATGCATAGATCAAAACCATGTGAGTCATCTGAACAAGGGCCTCATGAGAAAAAGAAAAGACTCAAGAAGAATCTGACTATCGAGTCCCAGCTGTACAGAGTTATCCCAGAGATTTGGACCCCACTGTTGTATTATGGTTATCATTATAACGTTATTGTAAAGTATGATGCATGTTAAAATTTATCCATCATATCACAATCTTTTGAAACATCTGATGTTAGCATTACCCTAACAAGTTGCAAACTGGCTGGATTTACTGAAGCATGGTACTGAGTCATGTTGAGTCTGGGTCATAATCAAGAATTATGGTGATGTGTATGTTGTTTTCTACTAATGGTACAGTAAAAGTCACTAGTATAATGTTTGATATATATAATTAGGCCTGTGCAGTATGCCTCTTCCTGTGTGGCCTGTGTGTGTGTGTGTGTGTATGTATGTATGTATGTATGTATGTATGTATGTATGTGTAACCCCTCTCTCATTCCCCAGGCTACTGATGAGGCTCCTCTGTTGCAGCAGTCAGTCCAGCAACAGCAACAGCAGCAGCAAGCAGCACCGGGTGCCGGCTTCCAGCCCTGGGTACACACACTCTCCACACTGTCTCATCCCTCTGTCCTCTCCCTGCCTCAACCATCTCTCTCATTCCTTCCTTTTACACAGCGTGCGCCTACTAGAGGAGCTTGAACCCCCCTGTGTCGTCACCCCTCGCTCTTTTTCAGCCTCTGCACTGATCTCCGGGCTGCCTAAACGCCTGTTTGTCTGTCGGCGTGTTTGTCTTGGTCTCTCTTTTCTCTCTCTCTCTGTTGTGATGTAAGTGATTTCCATCCAGTTCTGCCTTGTTCTGACCAATCGAGCATCATTCCTTTCAGGAAATGGCTGTCCGTTCATGGCTCATCTCCCCCTTCTCCCCCCCACCCCTGAATCGGGACTCTGTTCTCTTCTGTGCCCGATTCTCTGGAAACCGGGGGGAAACTCCGTCTGAGGCTTTTAGGAGCACCTAGGTTTTGCTTGGAGGCAAATCTGGTGTTAAATAAACTAAAGTGGCTTGCATGGCAACCAAACTACAGTTGCAGGTCTGCCCTACTCCAGAAAGGGCTGCTGTGTTTGATTTATTAAAAAGTGATTCTGATCATTTTTTCCAATGGTACCACTAAGTGGTGATACCTCTGAGCTCTACTCTGAACCTGCATTAAACTGGATGCTGTCACTTCGCTCATGTCCCATGTGTCCCTATCGACCTTACGCCAACCCGGTCACGCCATGTTTCCACTAGACGAGGACAAATGGGGGGCAGTTCTCTAAATGAACGAGGGAAAAAAAAGCTGTACTGAAGTCATGAGTGCAAAAAGAGGGGCTAGCATGTGCCAATACCATCTCACTCTCCAGCTCAGTTCCTATGGTTATGGGAGTTTTATTTTCTGCTTCATTTCTTCTCTCTTCCAGACTGTTCCAGGTGTGCTGGGGGTTGGTTTGAATCATCGTTCTGTTTTCCCCTCTCCTCAGTCACTTCACTTGTCAGTCCAATGCACGTTTCTGCTGCAGCTGAATCACGAGGCTCAACCTTTCCGCTCCTCCACAGTTCTTTCGCTGTTGTAACGGATCGGGCTGCTTTCTGAAAATGTCAGTGTTATGACAGGCACTCGCTGGAGCCGGTGTGCGCGCTGTTAACGTTTCCTTTTTTGTTTCGAATCTGCTCTCGCACACAGGTCACTGATGGAGCGTACGTTCCAGTTAACAGCATGAATGGTGCTGGCTTCCGGCCTTTCGACATGGTGATTCCGTTTGCCTTCAAGAAAGGTGAAATTACAGGTCAGAAGCAGATCTAATATTCCTCTTAAGTGTTTGTTGTTGACTTTCAGACATAATAATGAACTTGAATGCAGGTTTTAAAATAAATACTCAAATGAAACATCTGTTTTTTGTTAAGTGGGTTATTAGGTTATTTGGTGGTTTGTTATTTAGCCTATTGATAGTAGTACTGTGTATTGGCAAGAACCTGGCGATACAGTACGCATCGTGATACAGCGGCCACGATTCAATATATTGCAATCTACTACGATATTGCAAGCAAAGTGATATATTGTGATTTTTTTTATCACTATGTGAACTGGTTTGCCACTGCTTACAATAGTATTGCGCCCTTATGCTGCTTTTTAATGTTGGAGTGGAGCTGAAAATGGGTTGAAGCACTGCCATCTAGTGGTCAGAGGTTTAAACACAACACACAATGATTCACTGTCTGTCAAGAATCTGTGTATCGATACTGTGTTTTTGAGAATCGATACAATATCACAAAACATAATATCCCGATATTTGATATTTCAATATTTTCTTACACATTGCCAGAGATTTTGATTAGCTGTTGGGGGAAAAAAAATTGTTTGCTCAGTGCCTGAAGATAGTGAACATAAAAACAAACATTGACTGAAGAAGAGGCTTGTGTTGAGCTTTTCAGACAAGTCTCAGGCTCATGTAAAGTTTAATTGTTTAAGAAATGTGATCAAGCAGCATCTGCTCTTAAAATAATACTTAAGAAAAATGGTAAGAAGCGAATGATTCAAAGAACAGAAGAATAACAAACAACATTTTCTGTTCCAGGAGAAGTAAAGATCAGATAGTTAAGAATACTTTGTTTTGTTTCTAAACCACTTCAGTAAATCCCGCCCCACTGGACTCTTTCTTCATGTTCTTCATTAATCTATTTATTTATTTATTGCTAATCAGAGTGACACAGTGTTTTCCTCTCCAGGAGAAGTTCACATGCCATCAGGCAAAACAGCCCAGCCTGAGATCATCGACAACAAGGATGGAACAGTAACTGTGAAATACGCCCCTACAGAGGCAGGTCTTCACGAGATGCACATCAAGTACAACGGCACCCACATACCAGGTGAGAGGCCACTGAGTTTATCACAGCTAGAAACAAGATCACTGCTTCCTCTGTAACAAGCGTGAGATCAGTGAATAAATGGATTCGCCACTTAAACTACAAAGTGGTATTGCGAACCAGGGCTAACTGGTTAGCATACTAACTTCAGTAGATATGTCTGCAACATGAAAACTGAGATTGGGATAGAAACGTTATCCATTTGTGTTCTTAAAATATCCACATATTTACAGGACCAGTTTGTAAGATGACATAACCTGTCAAGTTCATACTCCAAACAATAGGAGGCAACATATTACCATACATTGCATAATCTCTCCACCATCCCTCTTCAGTCTTTACCAGTCCAGAAGAAACGTTGCAAGTTTAGCATCAGACCTCATCCCTTATTTCATCAATAGTGTGTACAGCAGTGAAAAGCAACACAATCGTTATAATGCTCACTTACCAAGAACTTCAGTCGTTATTGTGTTTACTCTGTACTTGTACACTACAGTGACTCACTATTGCCTCTTAAGGCGCAAATTGGTGCTACTTTACGTTCTGTTGATCATTTATTTTTATTTATCATTTCATTTTTTGTTAACCATTCAAGAGTTTTATTGTCATATGCACAGCAGAACAGACAGTTACACTGTACAATGAAATTCTTACTTATTGCTTACTTATTATTGCTTTCTGCTGACATGAGAGGGTTCGGTTTAATAATTTCTTTTAGTTTTAGCACACAATCACCTTACAGAACAGTGACTAGCACGTACTGAACAATTTGCAGGAATGCCATCCTTTGAAACAATTTCCATATGTTGCCATTTCGGTTAATGAGATGCTGTTTTGTATTGTCTCGTAGACACATTAAAAAACTTATTGTAACTTATTACAAATTGTAAATACATTGAACAATACATCTACATTTCTTTCTATTTATTTATTTATTAATTTTAAATTTTTTACATCATCTAAACACAGCAGCTACCACTTACATCGTGTGAAAATTTTGGGATGAATGTACCAATACTTATGGTGAAGCATAGCTTGGAAATTATGGTTCCATTGATTAACAGTAAAGAAGAATCTTTCAAAGAACAGCAAATATATATATAAGAAAGAAGAAGAGTATATTGACATGGCCATCTGTTTTCAAGACTCTTTAATGCCAGCCACTCAAACTGAGTATGTAGTTCATCTAAACCAAGGGTGAATGTTCTCTTCCATAATGAATTTCCTTTCAAACATCTTCCTACCATTGTCCCAGAGTGGACACGAACGGCTGTCGTAGATGTCGGGGTTGGAGGGAGTTGAAAGCATTCACCATTCAGGATATGTCTTCCAGGTGAAGTGGGGTGGACAAAAAAAATACTAATAATTTAGACCGTGATTTATGTTGACATGGTGAAAGAGATCTCCTGTGTGACATCAGGCTCAGGGAATTTGTTTAGCAACCATGAACTACGAAAACTATAAAGTCAGGCAGGACTCCTCATGTTAGGGCTTGTACAAAAGCCATGCTTTAACATTATCCCAGCCACCGATCCATCCGCTGTCAGCAGCCCAGATCGAGTATCAAGCATAATGGCCATGTAGTCCACCAATTCGGTCCCTCCAAAAGACAGCAAGACAAGCCCTACAAGCCCTACCCAAAGCAGTTATTTGACCGTATAAGGCATCAATGACATGACTTTGATTCACTAGTTCCATTGGAAGCCTCTTCCGCAGTACGGGTTGTAATTTGCCCAGGATAAACAGTGACTCAGGGCTTACAGCACATGTGGATATCCTGTTCAGTATTAACAATAGTGCTAGATAAAATAGCCATTGTCTACTGTTAGACATTAGTCTACTTATGTGGATACGCTACACTCTGAATGTTTTTCAAAAAGGCGTTTCTGCAGAAGTAAGCAGGAAGGTTCACTTCAAGCACGTCCTTTGGGTGACCACAATGAGCTCTTGCAAGAAAAGCCTACCAGTATCAGCACGAGTCGGTTCTTCATTGCCTCAGCTCTCTAGAAATAGCTTGCTCTTTGCAGAGCTGCGTGTGTACACAAGATAGAGTTCACGTTAGGATACAGCAGGTCTCAAAGTGATTTATAGTTTCAACGCTCACACAAAACACCTGTGCAATCATTTTAATACTCTTTTTCACTGGGCCTGTCATAGATCAGTGACAAGTACCTCAATGTGTTCCTTGTTTGCTTCACAGAGAGTCCTCTGCAGTTCTATGTCAACAATGCTAACAGCCCCAATGTGACGGCCAATGGTCCTGGACTTGTGTATGGTGTTGCTAACAAACCAGCCACTTTCACCATCTTTACTGAGGACGCTGCAGAAGGTATACATAGCCATGGCTGTCACTGTTAATTTTGTGGTACTTATGATGAGTTATTATTATTATTATTATTATTATTATAATTATTGTTACCATTTTTCTTATTGTTAATGTATAGTGGGGATTTGGGCGGCATGATATTTGTTGACATATGATATATTCATAATGACTTTACTGAGACATTTGTGGATGACGTCAGTAGTTTTTACCCAAAGAGAACATAATTAGTTCAGTTTTATTGGATTTACTGCAGTATGTGAAATACTAATATTATACTAATAGTAACTATTATTATATTAATATTTTTTGAAAGTAATTATTAAGCATGGCTGTACATGCTTTGTCCTACACCTCTGATATAACATCTGATTTTTTTTTAATTATTATTTTTGTTATTTGTTTGTTTTTTTGTTTTAAAATCCATGCTATTAAAATAGTCGGATTTGGTCTGATAGTGTGGAGGTGTGTCTGATCACTGAATTGATTAGGATCCTATGTAATGTCATGATAGGTGGTCTTGACTTGGCCATTGAAGGCCCATCAAAGGCAGAGATCAATTGTGTTGACAATAAGGACGGCACCTGCACAGTCACGTACCTGCCCACGCTGCCAGGAGATTACAACATCTTGGTGCGTTACAACGACAAACACATAGCTGGCAGCCCCTTTACTGCTCGCATCACAGGTGAGCTGCATATATATATTTAGCTTTGGTATGTTCTTCCTGTTAGTTGTGTAAATGTCTATTGATTACTTATGGTTCCTGTTTTATTTGGTTTGCAGAGGACAACAAGAGAAGGTCTCAGGTGAAGCTGGGCTCTGCAGCAGACTTCGCTTTGGACATCACCGAAACTGACCTCAGCTTGCTCACAGCCAGCATCAAAGCACCTTCAGGCTGGGATGAACCCTGTCTGCTGAAGAGGCAGCCCAACAATCGCGTTGGTGAGAGGTTATTCTCTGCTTATGAACGTGCATTGGTATTGTACTGTAAATTTACAGGGAGTAGAACGGATGAGGTATTATTTAACAACTTAAAGCTCCAAAGTCCTGCATGTGACTCTAGATTAGATTAGAACACATTAGATTCTCAAGTTACTGAATAAGTTCTGATGATTCTTACGATTGTTAACTGAATGATAAATCTTGAGTTAAAGGAGTTAGGGTTCAGGGTTGTTTTGGCGTTTGCCCGTTCCTGAAGCCACTGTCCCATCCATTACTCATTTGTGTTCAATAATGGTACAGTGTCCGGTGTTTGGTCTGGGTTAGAAGTCAGGGGAGAGAACCCACTCTCAAATTTAGTTATGGCATGCCCCTAGACCAGGTCTTAACAGTCACGTGTTTGCACACAGCGAAATTTGACTGCATTTAACCCATCCGTGCAGTGAAACACACACACTAGTGAACATACACACTAGGGGGCAGTGAGCACACGTGCCCGGGACAGTGGGCAGCCCCATCCATGGCACCCGGGGAACAGTTGGGGGTTAGGTGCCTTGCTCAAGGGCACTTCAGTCGTGTCATGCTGGTCCCGGGGATCGAACCAGCAACCTTCCAGTCTCTAGATCGGATCTCTAACCTTCAGGCCACAACTGCCCCCAGTTAATGCTGTCCCCAAACTATGTCTGTACAAGGTATGATGAATGTTCCTTTGCTAAGCTTTAATGGTTATCGCTCATCATTACTTCTTCAGGTATTTCATTCATCCCTCGAGAGGTTGGAGAGCACTTAGTCAGCATTAAGAAGAATGGACGCCATGTTGCCAACAGCCCCATTTCCATCATGGTGGTGCAGTCAGAAATTGGAGATGCCAGCAAGGTGAAAGTGTACGGACAGGGGCTGGCAGAAGGACGCACGTTTGAGATGGCTGACTTTGTAGTGGACACAAGAGATGCAGGTGAGATGTTTTAGATAGATAGATAGATCGATCTTTATTGATCCCTTTGGGAGGGTTCCCTCAGGGAAATTAAGATTCCAGTAGCATCACAATAAACACACAAGAAACATATGAAAGGAATATAAATAAAAAAAGAAAAAAAAGAAAAATCTAACTGGGGAGGTATTGCACACTGTTATTGCACTTGTTTAATGTTACCGATGTTATTGCACTTGTTTAATGTTAACTGTTAACTAGTGTTAACAGTTAACACTAGTGTTATTATATTGCACTTAGTCCGGTTGTGTCATTATCAATCTACTGCTCCATCCCATCCTCTGTCCTCCTGTGACCCCTCCTCCCCTGCAGAGAGGAGCTGTACAGTCTGATGGCATGAAGGACAAAGGAGTTTTTGAGTCTGTTGGTTCTGCACTTGGGTAGGAGCAGTCGGTCACTGAACAGACTCCTCTGGTTGCTGATGACGGTGTGCAGAGGATGACTGGCATCGTCCATAATGTCCAGAAGTTTGTCCATTGTCTTCTTCTCTGCCACTGTCTCCAGAGAGTCCAGTTTCAGGCCAATCACTGAGCCAGCCCGCCTGATCAATTTGTCCAGCCTGGATGTGTCCTTCTTGGATGTGCTGCCTTCCCAGCACACCACGGTGTAAAACAGGACACTGGCCACCACAGACTGATGGAACATCCACAGGAGTTTCCTGCAGATGCCAAAGGACCGCAGCCTCCTCAGAAAGTACAGCCTACCCTGTCCTTTCCTGTACAGGTGCTCAGTGTTAGCAGTCCAGTCTAGCTTGCTGTCCAGCCACAGCCCGAGGTA
Organism: Megaleporinus macrocephalus; assembly: GCA_021613375.1. Taxonomy (NCBI): domain Eukaryota; kingdom Metazoa; phylum Chordata; class Actinopteri; order Characiformes; family Anostomidae; genus Megaleporinus; species Megaleporinus macrocephalus. The sequence goes on along the minus strand of CM038714.1, from coordinate 13,221,778 downwards.
CTTGTAGGACTCCACAGTCTCCACCTCAGCTCCCTCTATCAGAACTGGTTGTGACCTTGGTCTGGACCTCCCAAAGTCAATGACCAGTTCCTTGGTCTTTGAGGTGTTGAGCTGCAGGTGGTTGCTGTGGCACCAAACAGCAAAGTCCCTCACCAGGCTCCTGTACTCCTCCTCTCGATCATCCCTGATACACCCCACAATAGCTGTGTCATCAGCAAACCTCTGAAGGTGACACAGCTCAGAGTTGTAGCAGAAGTCCGCGGTGTACAGGGTGAAGAGGAGAGGTGCCAACACTGTGCCCTGGGGTGCCCCAATACTGCTGATCACAGTGTCAGACGTGGTGTCTTTCAGCCTGACGTACTGCGGCCTGTCGGTGAGGTAGCTGGAAATCCATGTGACCAGGCAGGGGTCCACTTGCATCCTGTTCAGTTTGTTCTGAAGCATGAGGGGCTGGGTGGTGTTGAAAGCACTCGAGAAGTCCAAGAAGAGCATCCTCACAGTGCCTTTCCCCTTATCCAGGTGTGAGTGGACTCGGTGTAGCAGGTAGAGGATGGCATCTTCTACACCAACACCTGCCCGGTATGCAAACTGCAGGTAGTCCTGTGCATGGTCTGTGTGGTCTGAGGAGACCAAGGAAGAGCCGCTCCAGAGTCTTCATCAGGTGTGATGTGAGTGCTACTGTTCGGAAGTCATTCAGCTCGCTGGGCCGGTTCTTTTTGGGCACTGGAACTATGCATGACGTCTTCCAGAGGGTAGGCACTTTCCCCAGCTGCAAGCTGAGGTTGAAGACGCGTTGAAGTGGTTCACCCAGTTCAGCAGCGCAGGTCTTCAGTAGTCGGGGACACACTTTGTCCGGACCTGCCGCTTTCCTAGGGTGAAGTTTCCTGAGTTGACCCATGACCTGATCTGCAGTGAAATATGAAGGACTTTGTGTTGGGATGATGATGGTGGTGGTGGTGGTGGAGAAGACTGGTCCACTGACTGGGGGGAGGTGTGTTGAGGGAAGAGGGAGATATGGTTGCAGTGAGGGAGAGGGTGGGGTGGGCATGGACTGATTGAAACGGTTGAAGAAGTTGTTGATCTCGTTAGCCTTCTCCACAGTTGCCCCTATGTCTCTGGGCTTTGTGTTGTGGCCTGTGATGGTTTTAACACCTTCCCAGACCTCCCTCATATTGTTCTCCCTCAGCTTTTGTTCCACCTTTCTCCTGTAGCTGTCCTTCGCCTCCCTCACACAGCGTTTCACCTCCTGCTGTGCTGCTTTCATCGCCTCCTTGTCCCTGTTCCGGAAGGTGACCTTCTTCCTGTTGAGGACAGCTTTGATTTCCTGTGTTACCCATGGTTTGTTGTTAGGATAACATCGTACAGTCTTAATGGGGGAGACCACGTCTACACAGAAGTTGAGATAATCCGTCAGACAGTGTGTCATCCCCTCTATGTCCTCACAGTGTGGGCTAAGCAGAATATCCCAGTCCGTGGTGTCAAAACAGTCTCTGAGGGCATCTTCTATTCCAGGGGACCACCTCCTGGTGGAGCTAGTTGTTGCAGGCTGCCTTTGGACCAGGGGTGTGTATTCCGGGTGTAGATGGATCAGGTTGTGGTCAGACTTCCCTAGTGGGGGGAGGGGAGTGACTCTGTATGCATCCCTGACATTAACATACAGCAAATCAATTGTCCTGTTTTTTCTAGTTGGACAATCCACAGCCTGGTAGAAGGTAGCTAGGGTAGAGTCCAAAGTAGCCTGATTAAAGTCACCAGAAATGATCATAAAAGCCTCAGGGTGCTGTGTCTGCAGCCTTGCTGTGACAGAGTGAATCTTCTCACATGCAGTGGCTGCGTCTGCGCTCGGAGGAATGTAAACACAGAGAGTGATCACGTGACTGAACTCTCTCGGCAGATAGTATGGCCGCATGCTAACTGCTAGTAACTCCAAGTCCGAACAGCATAAGGTGGTCTTTACAGAGATATGTCCAGGATTACACCAGCGGTTGTTCACATAGATGATGAGTCCCCCACCTTTGCTTTTTCCGCATGCTTTAGTGTCTCTGTCGGCTCTCACAGCGGTGAATCCTCGCAGGTCCACGTTAGCATCCGGTACCAGCTGGGTTAGCCACGTCTCCGTGAATATAAACAAGCTGCTCTCCCGGTAAATCCGCTGGTTGTTCAGTGCGGACAGTTCGTCGACCTTGTTAGGCTCAGTTTACATTTCCCATGATGACGGAGGGAATGGATGGTTTGCAGCGTCGCCGATTGTCCGCTAGCCTAGCCTAGCCTTTAGTCCCGGCTTTAGCGCCCCTGGGTCTCCTCCTCAGTTCCGCCGGGATTTGGTGTCGTGTCCCGGCTCGTCCCATTGTTCTCAGCGCCAGTAACTCCTCTCTCAAATAAACGAGAAAACTGGCTCCTGGTTGCGTCTTAAAGTTAGAAATATCCATAGGATATATATGTAAAACACACTTTCTTCGCAAGAAGAACAGAAGCGTGGAAGAGTGCAAAAAAGTAACCTAAATCTAAGAGCTACTGGAGAGGCAGCCGTCTCATCACAGCGCCAGCCAAAGAAGTTTGCTGTGGCTGGATTTATTAATAAGGTGCGTTTTATTTAAGCAGGTTATTGAATCTTTTTAACAGTGGTGGCTGGCTTAGAAAAGAAACAGCTGTGTTTGCTTCACGGACATGGTTTTCAGTATTAACTTATAACAGAAATCATGTCTCAGTGTAGGACGTTTCTGGCGTCTGATGGACGAGTTCTTTGCTAGCATATGGTGCTTTGACTTCTGAAGACTTGTATTACAGAAACGCTTAGGTTACACTTTACACTTTAATGGAAGCTTCTGACCGGTCGGACTCCCCTACCTTTGATATAGTTAAGTGCGCCAGATGTAGAAGACAATTGAGTGATACTGAGGGGAACACTATACAGCAGTCACACCCCCACACACACACACCTCCCCTCCTCACTTTCTTGGGATGGTGCCATGTAATTATGTTCTATTTAGTCTCTCTCACACCATCTCTGGGGTGCCTGGTTCCGGCATTTTGTAATGCGTACGTGTTAAAAGAACAATCTCTGCCAAAACGTCTGGCTCTTCTTTGGTTAATTTAAAGTTATTTTTACGCTCCCAAATAAACTTAATTGGCTAGGAGAGTGTCCAAGTAAGTTGTGAAAAGTGACTCGAGGGTTGGTTTTAAAGTAGAAAATAGACTTTGTTGGTGCCACAGCATTCCCTAAACCAGGACATTATAGCAGAGTTACTGAGAGGTCTTGTAACTAAGTGTTTGTGGTGGTTTTCTCTTTTCTCCTGTAACACTGGTCTTACCCAATCTCTTCATACCAGTAGTTGTGTATTTGTGACACCCTACTCACACCTCTTCTTTTTAAAACCAATGGCATTTGTTACCTTTGCACACCAAGGTTATGGAGGTTTGGCTCTGTCCATCGAGGGGCCCAGTAAAGTGGACATTCAGACAGAAGACATGGACGATGGAACCTGTGGTGTCTCCTATTGTCCTACTAAGCCTGGTACCTACATAGTGTCTATCAGGTTTGCTGAGGAGCATGTTCCTGGTAAGACATTATTTCTGTATTTCTGTAGTACATGCCTTCCCAGTCTCCCCTTTTCCACAGAATCTAATTCTGATTCTGAACTATACTTATGTTTACCTGTGATGTACACCTAACGCAGAAGACAGACTATAAACTGACATGATGTTTAATAAAGCTGATGCCTCACAGCTAAGTCGTTTGTTAAGGTTTCTTCATAGTTAACAGTTCTCGCGTGTCCACAGGGAGTCCATTTAGTGTGAAAGTAACAGGAGAAGGACGCATCCGTGAGAGCATCACCCATCGCCAGAAAGCAGCTTCCGTTGCAAAAGTTGGAAGTGTTTGCGACCTTAACCTGAAGATTCCAGGTGAGAGCACAATGTATGAACATACCGTCACATACCGAACATGTCTTTGCACGGTAACACAGCTGTGCTGTACTCCTGCACAATCACCGCATCATTAATAAAGCTGATTAGTATCGTGATACAGCGGTCACGATTCAATATATCGTGATACACTGCGATACTGCAAGCAAAGTGATATACTGCGTTTTGTTTTTTGTTTTTTTACTATTAAAACACACCACTATATGAACATGTTTATCAATGCTTACAATAGCATTGCACCCTTGAGCTGCTTGTTAATGTTGGAGCTGTAAATGGATTACAACACTGCCATCTAGTGGTCAGAGGTTTAAACACAACACACAATGATGCACAGTCTGGCAGAAATCTGTGTATCGATACTGTGTTTTTAAGAATCGATACAGTATCACCAAACATCCCGATATTCGATATAATTAAAAGATGTGAACGTTCTTTGTGGCTTGATGTGAAATGCCCTAAACTTGTGATCAGAATTGTTTACGGTGGGTGGTGGTGATGATAGGAAACAGGCAAAGTGTTTACTCGTGCTAAAGGTCCCCGACAGTTATTACATGAAACCCCAGTGAAGGTATGCTGCCCACAGGCCATTTTTGATTATTACACGGTTACTTTTAACATTACATATAAAACTCCTATATAGAATATCTATTTGTGACACTATGAGCCTTTGTTTCTATCATGATCACTGAAAGGAGTCAATAAAAATAAATGTGTCTCTAGTGAATCATTTCATATTAAAACACAGTCAATAATTTTGCCTCAATTTCAACCCACTGAATTATGCAGAAAGGTTGGATTTCTAGAATTCTTCTTTAATACAATATATGCAGAGCAACTAGCAGAAGCTCAGGAAAGCATTGGCCTTTGGTTAACTTTGGCTCACCTACTGTACACTGTGTGTCACTACTGATAAACACCACAGAACATAACATCTCAACAGAGCAAATCAGACTAGCACAAGCTTGCTTTATACCTGAAGCAGCTGATATTAGAGTTTTGAACTCTTTGGTTCATAGGAATAATCTTTTTACTAATTCACTATGTAGCAAAAAATATTTAAAGGACTTTTGGGTCATGATCTTTTTCCTCATCTTCTCACGATGACAGTGTTAAAATGAATGATTCAATCTGACAAGCAGCCTCGCACAACTCCCACATAGATGTGCAAGCTGTTTGGCAGTTGAAGCCATACCACCCAACTTGTTTGTGTGTTCCTGTGTAATAATTCGATAAAGACATCCCCCACCTGGTGTGGGTTTGTCTTCTTAGAAGCCACCCAGGTTCATAAAAACATCTGCTTGAAGCTCCAGTCTCTCCAGGGACAGGAATGACTTTCTTTATTTACCGTCAGAGGTTCATGATTTATGCAGGCTCCTGGCAAATGCCCAAGTTATTCATTTTTCAGATCTACAGCAAAATATATTTTGTTTATTATATTCCAGGCAATCTTAAACACGTTCAGTGATGTTGACGTCTGGACTCTGGGGACCAGTCCATAGTTCTGAGAACCACCAGTACATTATTTGATTGGTTTGCAAATGTGCTTCTTTTGTATCTATTGTCGTTTCTCATAGGGACTTCCTGATAGCTCCACGTTCTTTCAGACACATTATGTTGTCCTCTCATAGTGGAAGGATGGACAGAAACACCTGCGGATGTTTTTTTAAATATTTATTTGTTTTCTGTCTCTTCCTGCCAGAGATGGATCACAGCTATAAAACTGAGGTGATATTGGTGATTATATCAGTGCAAATCTTAAGCGAGGATGAGTAATTGTATGTGAAAACTGGTGAGGGGGATTTCAGACAGTTCGATGGATGATGGCGGACAGATGTGTTGTACTGGCGTCAGGAGAGATTAAGGCTTTACATGCTTTATGAGTTTTTAAGTAAATATTTTCTCTGTATGTGCCGCACTTGGATAAATTACCCAACTATCCATTGACGCTCTTGACTCCTTAATTTCTGGTTAGTATTCCTTAAACCTGCCAGGTGAAATTCCTAAGTGAACAGCATTGTGTGCCAAGCGAGATGTGTCTTATCCTTGTTTAGATATTTTATTCTCCCCCAAGAGGCATACCTGAATAAAAAGATCCAGGATGGATGTCTCGCTGTCTTTCTCATTTCCTCCTGGTGTTGGGCCAATCCCTTCATTTCAGCCCACATAGTGTCAAGCTTGGCATCTGGAGGGTTTTCTGAAGGAGTGAAAAAGAGCCTGTTGCCCTCTGAGTGGTTTTTAATGTAAATAGCTTTTGCCCAACGATGGAAACATGTTCCTCTTAGTTCCTCTTAATACCTTTTAGTTTGACAGACCATTTTCATTTCTGTAGTGGTAGATTTGCCAACAAGGTCTGGTTTATTGCATTATTGAATCAAGTGTTAAACTGCCTTCTGTAGTTTCAACTCTAATAACAAGGCCAACCATATAGATTACACTTGGTATAGTTCACTCGAATCTAGTCAAACTGGGGCTTTGTCAGCCTTTTGGGTCCTCCAGCATCCAAGTAGTATAAGAAAAGCCATATGTAACTTGAAAAATGGAGGGTGCGTCAGATATTAAAGCATGAGAGCACTGTAGTTGATATAGCTGCATCTGTGCTGCGAATTCTCTGCAATGCACCGGAGACTAGCGCATTTGTTGCTGAGCGGTGGTGTCAGAGGCCGGGGTGTGTTGATGGAGCTTAATGGACATACTCTACATATGTTCTAGTTGAAGTTTATCTTACGTAGTTCATAAGATCTTGCTGCCTTTGTTGGGTCATTAAGTTCAGAATCTGAATCGCACTGACTGAAGCCATATGTGAGCCGCCTTTAAGCATCAGTCTTGGGTAACGAGGGTTGTAATCTAATGGAGGGTTTGCTGTGAGTAATGAGCTTTGTAATGGAGTGGAGGCCACACAGAATTTATAAAAGCAAAAACTAATTTTCTGTTAAATATAAAGGTTTATTTGTATCAGCCTTTTTAGTGGGGACTTAAATATATCAAAGACTGATCTTGGCCCTGTGAACATATTTGCTGAATATGTTTTAGCAAATCTTTATGGATAATGGCAGATATAGAGGATTGTAAAGTGTTTTTTGAGTTTCATGACAGATTAATTCAAAGAAATTACCCAGTGTTACTTGGAGAAAGATGGTTCTTTTGAAGTTTTGTCTTTCGCTGGATAGTTTTTTTATTTTGGAGAGCTGATGTTTTGTCAACTTTTAGCACAGTGAGTGGTCTGGTTGGTCAGTACTTGATTAGGTCACCTTTTGGTGTTGGAAATGAATGAAATGGTTGTGTTCTTCTCGTCTCACCAGATAGCAGCAGCTTTTTTTTTTTAAAATTATTATGAGTTATTTATTTCAATAAAATGTCATGTTTACCATCTGTTTAACCTGATTTACTCAAAGTATTGTGTGTGAAGTATTGTCTTTCTTGACCGCACACAAGTAGACCAGGTTCAGATCCTAAATTAGAAGACCCTCTCTTTATAGCTTGTCCTGCTTTCCTTCCTTCTTTTTCCAGCCTTTTGCTGGTTTCTTTCAGAAGTGCTTCACCAGTCTTAATCTGTTCTTTATCCTTCCTCACTGCTTCTTACTCCCTTCTCTTTCTCTGCCCATATCTGTCTTCCTTCAGTGACCTGGTTCCTCCTGGCTCTGGCACGGGAGCGCCTCTCTCTGGGAGTGTACCGCTACCACTGCTCTCTGCGGCTCGGGAGACAGACCCAGACAGGCTCTTCTCAGTCTCTGAGGGTCAAGCGCTTCACTGTGGAGATAGTAAGGATTGGTCCAGTGTCCCTGGCAAGGCCCTCTGGGCTGGAGGGTGCTTTTTAAGCGCTGGGCATGTGGACGAAGAGGTTGGCAGAAAGCGCTTGCTTTTGTTCGATCGTCGTTGTGCACATCACTAGCAGAGTGGGGGATAACATACCCTCCTAATAAGAGCTGCAACAAATAGATTTATTTCTAGAATTGATTAATCAGTCTATTTCACTGACTGATCACCATTGCTCACAATTGTTGCACAATTGTTCAGAGTGAAGTACAATTAAACAATAGCAGCCTTATCGCCCTGTTATATAGACCGCGTCTGATTTAAAGCTTGGAAAACTTTCACTTTTTCCTCCAAAATTGATGTCAATAACAACACTTTGACTAATCATTGCAGCCCAACTTCTAATATTTAAGTAGTCGTAATGCTGCTGCACTACTATACATTGTTTTTAATAATGTTAGTTACTTTCAGACGGTACCAGCCAGCAGTTTCCAGAACTGGTTAATGTCTTTGCATGCCACTTGTCGTTTTGTTTACTTTGTTAACCCCAGAAATTTAATTACACATTGACAACGATTTATATTGTGAAAGATAGTCGATTATAATATTTTAAAGTAATTCAAATTTTACACCACCTCTAATGTTATTAGCATAGAAATGTCTGTCCTCTTATATCTTGGCTACAGCAAGTTTGTGACCTTTATTAGCTGCTTTCAAATGACGTGTCGTGTTTATTCTATTAATCTGAGAGAGTTTGAACTTGCTTGAGCATGCATCTCCACTGGCGCTGTCTATGTGACAGCTTTTATTCTCGCCCCACCTTTAAATTTCCATGGACAGCGTCAGTGTTTTTGTATGTTACGCTGTGTTGCTTGCAGATTCATCCTTTAAGCTGAACGAGAGTTTTAAAAATCTTACAAAACACCCACACGTCCTCGTGAGAGTGTGGTATAGACATCTGAGCTGCCGAGTGGAAACACTCATCCCCCCGCCCCCCACCCCACATTCTTGTGTTCATAATCTCCTCGCTGATATTGTCTCTGCATTCTCCATCTCAGCGAATGACCCGTTTGTCACCGCTCTTCTTCTTCTCCTCTCATGTTTCTGCTGTCCAGAGATCGATGTCCGCGACATGTCCGCTCAGGTCACCAGCCCTTCAGGCACCACAGAACCCGCCGAGATCGTTGAAGTAGGCAACAACACCTACTGCGTGCGCTTTGTGCCTCGTGAGATGGGCGTACACACGGTCAGCGTGAAGTACCCTGGGCAGCATGTGCCAGGAAGCCCCTTCCAGTTCACCGTGGGGCCTCTGGGAGATGTAGGAGCCCATAAAGTGAGGGCAGGAGGCCCTGGGCTAGAGAGGGCAGTAACAGGCGTGCCAGGTACAGAGATATCATTAACCTCTTGCTTCAGTTGACTAGGATGTTGTGTTAGTACTGCACAATTGTCTTAGTTGATCTGAAGTCAGGGCTTTCTTATTTCCTTACTTTTGCCCTGCAGCAATAAGACAAACAAGCAGTGGGCCAGTATTTACACTTATCAACGGCATGCAAGTTTCATGCTTATATTAAGGCACCCATGTCTTAATCTGAGAGAAACTAACTTTGCACTTTACTCAACAGCTGAGTTCAGTATCTGGACACGTGAGGCAGGGGCTGGAGGTCTGTCCATTGCTGTGGAGGGCCCTAGCCGTGCAGAGATCTCCTTTGAAGACAGGAAAGACGGATCTTGCTGCGTTTCCTATGTGGCTCATGAACCTGGTAGGCATGGTTTGCCGTCCTGGATAATTCTTGCTTAGAGGTGAGCTGGCACATCTCGCTCATGCTTGTCTTTTTGCAGGTGACTACGAGGTATCTGTGAAGTTCAACGACGAGCACATACCAGACAGCCCTTACCTGGTGCCTGTGATGGCCCCCTCAGACGACGCACGCCGACTTACTGTTACCAGTCTTCAGGTGAGACACGAGGAAACATCTCCACACCAGGGGGTGTCTGCAGCTAACAAAGAATAGGGTTCAGATCTCTGCCACAGTCATTTCCTTTAGCAGACAATGTCTTGTTTTCCAGTCATTCCTCAACAGAAATCATAATATATGGTTTCTTAACATGATTTCAGTGCTTTCTTAACGTGGTCAGGTGACCAGGTCACTTTGGATTATGAGATGAATCGTAATATCGACCAACCTCTCCTCAATTGGAAGCACATATTGAATTATGTAATGCACATAAATAATGCTTTATTATATTCTTATGTGAGCCTGATATTTTTGAAAGTGCTCTCAGACATCAAAGGACAAATCCAAGTATTTGAAGTCATTTCTAGTAATTATTTCTAGTAAACACCATGTTGGAATTTGAGGTTAATATCCCAACCCATTTAGCTTCAGTGTATTTTTGGCTCAAGTAGCTCGAGTCGAGCTGCAAAGAATATATTCACCGTGTTAGCTGTCTAGTACTTCTGCACAGTTTTGACTTGGAGTGGTGTAATGGGCTAAATATGTCTGTCTGTCCCACTCCCTAAATCTTAATGAGCCATCACTATGTGCTTGAGAGGACAGATAAATTCAGGGTGTTTTCTAACGTTAGCATCCAAGTCCAGTCTCAGGTGGGCGATAAAGTTGCTCCATGTGAGTTATTCTGCTCCACACGGACCTCTTACTTACATACGCGTTTGAAAAAATGAAAAAGCTTGGTCAATGAATAACTGAGCGCAGGCTGTTGTGGAGCAGCTGTCAGTGTGTGATTGAGAAGGAGTTTTGACTGTGATTTTATCAGTTTTAGCTAGTAAGGCACCCTACTTTGAAAAGCTGCTGGACATCAATCAACTTGTGTGAAAGCTCTGGTGTTTCTCTTGTGTTTCATTTAAAGGCTTCTAACAGACATACGACTCAAGCTCACTATAGTGCTGGCTAAAGCAGAGAGAGAGAGACTCGCCAAAGCTGTAGAAACTCATTTCCTGACCCATGTTCAGTTTCCCTTTCTGTAGTCTAGTAAACCTGCTAGTCCTAGAAAAATCTGCTCTCCCTAGAAACATCTTGTGTGCAAGGGTGACCTCTCTCTTTACTTTAGCTGGTCCACTGTGAGTTCAGGTAAAACAGTTTTAATCTAATGCAATGTGTGCAGATTTCTTTTAGTGTTGCTTATATTACAATTAATTGTTTGTTATTGTGTCACATGAGGTGGGCGTTATGGCAGACAGTGTTGTACCATGATCCTTCATGATTGATGTCACAGTCTTTTGATACACTAGCACTGCCACACGTGAAAACAGCAAACACTTGGCACAATAATTAATTTCTTTCATATTTCACTTTGAAATACTGTATTAGTACGAGGGGTTGCACAGCTACAGGTTTTTTTTTTTCTATGATGAAAGTTGCCACCATCGACTAAGCTGCGATGTTATGAATGAAACCTCTAGAAGAGGTAATGCTTTCAACAAGCAGCTTTTAAAAATCTCCTCTGCTCAGAAGATCGTGACGTGCCCTTTCCAGCAAACCCTGGATTGCACTGCTGGTAGGGCTGCAGCTATCGATTATTTTAGTAATCGAGTTTTCTATCGATTAGTCAAATCAGTTAATCGAGTAATCAGATAAAATATATATTTTTAAATTAAAGAGCAATAGTAAATATATTAGATAAAATAAGACAGGTGTCTAAACTAGTACAGTTTTAAAGAAAACATTAATGATTAATTATTACTGAAATGTATTACTAGACCTATATATCATACATAAGTTCACAGGACTGGCTACTGTACCCTTATTTACTATACTGAAGCTTGTCCTACACTTGCTGACCCACTTACTGCAAACAAACTAAACTGAATTCTTGCTAACTTACTAACATACTCGCTTTACTAGCCTTCATCTCAACTCGCCATCTCACAGATTTAAGATAAACGTTATGGTTACTGTGCGTCGCTCCGCTCTGTGGACTGGACATGTAGACGGACTGTTTCCGCTCAGATGCTGAAACACTGATGTGGTGCTCGCCTAGGGGTTACTGTAAAACTCAGACTCTCTATCAGTTTGCTGGGAAAACTCAGTTGCTTGCTTTCTGAAGTTAGCTTGTTATTTGAATTTCGCCGTTCCACCTTAACTGGTATAGAAGTTACATTCCACCGCCTCTAACTGCTGCATCATTTAAGGTGGAAAGGCGGAATTTACATAAGAAGCTAACCTCAGACACGTCTTTATTCAGGTTGGCGCTCAGTAACGACTCCCTCGGCTAGTTTGGTTTTACAGTAGACTTTGGACACTGTGTATGGTTTTCTCTGACCTGTCTCTTCTGTTCGTCTCTCCTTATTCTCTCTCTCTTTCTCTATTTAACAATCCGCGCCATCAAATCACGTCTTCTTCGTGTCACCTGGCAACACCGTAAGTGCACGCTGTGTAACAATAAAAGGTTATATGGACTAAACGAATCTTTGAGGCAAAGAATTTGATGATTTTTTGTAATCAAGTTCCTCAAGGAATCGTTTCAGCCCTAATTGCTGGTCTGTAGGGAACCGGAGTTGAGAAATCTCCCAAATTTGTATCTGTTTTTAGTTTGGCAGAGAAACCATAGAATAAAGTGAATCTCTACAGGTCAGCAGAGCGCAATGAGCCCTGCATCATATTGCTAGCCCCCAGGAAACCGGAAATATGGAGCTCCGGTCATCTTCTGAGGTGTCCATGTTGTTGGTGTGATTAACAGTGATTAGTCAAGCAAGCTTAAATCCCCATTGCCAAACAGTCAAGTCAACTTTTGTGGTTTATCACAATAATAATAATAATAACACATTGTCATACTGCCCACCTCTAATGTCAGTGAAGGACTAGTACTGTAACATAGGTACAGTTCAGTGCGCATGCGCGAAAGTGCGTGCAGCCTTTGCAGTAGCTCCCGTTCGCGTGTAAGTGTTTTTGTTTTTAACTATAGTTTTATCTTAATAATATTTATTTATTTTTACAAAGAAACTTAGTGAAGCTGTGCCCTCTCGAATCATGCTGGTGGAGAGAGTTTTGGTCAGTTTGTTCGCTGTGAAAGTTCTACTTTCACTCTCCTGGTGCACCGCGGCGCAGCATGGCCCCTTTGTTTACACTCGGGATCAGCTGATCACGCTGAAGCCGGCCGGCATGGAGACCAGGACCGCTAACATCCCTGAGGAGCTTTGGAGACGGACGCACAGGGGCTGTAGAGGAGGAACTAAACAGCGCACAGCGAAAGCGAGGGCGAAGAGACGGAGGCTTATGCCGCGTCTTCCCACTCTCGTCATGGGCAACGTTAGATCACTGGCTAATAAGATGGACGAGCTAACAGCGTTAGCCACGAGTCAGAAGGAGTACCGGCAGTGTAGTTTAATGTGCTTTTCGGAGACGTGGCTACACCAGAACATTCCAGATGAGAACGTTTCAATCGCCGGCTTTCAGACTGTTCGGGCGGACCGGGACTGCACCGAGAGCGGTAAGCGGAGAGGGGGAGGGCTGGCTGTGTTAGTTAATAACCGCTGGTGCTCTCCTGGTCACATTACCGTCAAGGAGCGAATCTGTTGTCCGGACATTGAGCTGTTGGCTGTTGGACTCAGGCCATATTATTTGGCGCGGGAGTTTTCCCATGTTGTTGTCGTGGCTGTTTATATTTCCCCCTCTGCAAACCCGACGTCTGCGTGTGACGTCATTCACTCCACCATAGCGCGTCTCCAAGCTCAACACCTGACTGCTTTTATTGCCATATCAGGTGACTTCAACCATGTCACTATGGCCAGGACATTACCAAACTTCACTCAGTATGTGGACTGTCCCACCAGAGAGGAGAGAACACTGGACCTGCTGTATGCTAATGTTAAGGATGCATACAGCTGCTCCCCCCTCCCCCCTCTGGGTGGATCTGATCATAACTTGGTCAGCCTTAGCTCAAAGTATGTGCCTCAGGTGAAGAGTCAGCCTGTGACCACGAGAACAGTGAGGAGATGGTCAGAGGAGACTTCTGAAGTGCTGCAGGACTGCTTTGAGACTACAGACTGGACAGCACTCTATGAGCCTCATGGAGAAGACATCGACGGGCTCACAGAGTGCATCACAGACTACATCAATTTCTGTGTGGGCTCCACTGTCCCAACCAGGACTGTTAAATGTTACCCAAACAACAAGCCGTGGGTAACAAAAGACATTAAAGCCCTCCTCAACAAGAAGAAGAGGGCTTTCAGAGCTGGAGACCAGGAGGAGGTGAGGACGGTTCAGAGAGAGCTGAAGAGAACCATCAGGGAGGCTAAGAACAGATATAGGAGGAAGCTGGAGTGGAAACTCCAGCAGAACAACATGAGGGATGTTTGGAGTGGTATGAGAACTATCACTGGCTTCAGATCCAGCAACAACAGGGGAGTAGAGGGCAGTGTGGACAGGGCCAACGAGTTAAATTTGTTTTTTAACAGATTGGACACTGTAAGCCCTGACCTCTCACTCCCTGACTCCTCTGCTGCCAGGCCTCAACAGCCCACTCCACTCCCTCCCCCTCCTGATAGCCCCCCCCTCCTGTGATAGTCCACTTCACACCTCCTCTCCTCCCCCACCAGTCACCTCTACAGTGAATCTCACAGCTGACCAGGTGAGGAGACAGCTACAGAGACTCCACACGAACAAGGCTGCAGGCCCTGATGGTGTCCCCCCCAGGGTGCTTAAAGCCTGTGCCACCCAACTTTGTGGAGTCCTGCAGCTTGTCTTCAACATGAGCCTGAGTCTCCAGAGGGTCCCTGTGATGTGGAAGACGTCCTGCATTGTTCCAGTGCCAAAGACTCCGCGGCCCAGTGACATCAAGGACTACAGGCCAGTGGCACTGACGTCCCACATCATGAAGACCATGGAGAGACTTGTCCTGGATCAGCTCCCGCCCATGGTCCAGCCACTTCTAGACCCCCTCCAGATCGCCTACCAGCCTCGTCTGGGAGTTGAGGATGCCATCATCTACCTGCTGAACCGAGTCTACGCTCACCTGGATAAGCCAGGCAGCACTGTGAGGATCATGTTCTTTGACTTCTCCAGTGCGTTTAACACCATTCAGCCTGCTCTTCTGGGTGACAAGCTGAACGTGATGCAGGTAGACGCCCCCCTCGTGTCCTGGATTGTTGACTACCTGACTGGCAGACCACATTATGTACGTCTGTAGCACTGTGTGTCAGACACAGAGACCTGCCACCTCCAGAAGTTCTCTGATGACTCTGCACTAGTTGGATGTATCAGCAGGGGTAATGAGGATGAGTACAGGGCGACGGTGAATGACTTTGTTGCGTGGTGTGAGTTGAACCATCTGCAGCTCAACGTGACAAAGACAAAGGAGCTGGTGGTGGACCTGACGAGGGACAAAACACAGGTGACTCCTGTTTCCATCAGGGGGGTCAGTGTGGACACTGTGGAAGACTATAAATATCTGGGCGTGCACATTGACAATAAACTGGACTGGGCTAAGAACACTGACGCCCTCTACAAGAAGGGCCAAAGTCGTCTCTATTTTCTGAGGCGTCTGAGGTCCTTCAACATCTGCAGGACTATGCTGAGGACCTTTTTATGAGTCTGTAGTTGCCAGTGCCATCCTATACGCTGTTGCATGCTGGGGCAGCAGGCTGAGGGTAGCAGACGCCAACAGACTTGATAAACTGATCCGCAGAGCCAGTGATGTTGTGGGTGTGGAGCTGGACTTGCTGACGGCAGTGTCTGAGAGGAGGACGCTGTCTAAGCTGCAGGCCATCATGGATAATGGCTCCCACCCTCTTTACCACACAGTGATGAGACGCAGGAGCACATTCAGTTCAAGACTCATTCAACCAACATGCACTAAAGAACGCCACAGGAGGTCATTCCTACCATCAGACTTTATAACTCCTCCCTTAAAGTACGACACCTCTCACATGTACAGTAATAACAATAGAACTATAATTTAATTATGTATGTAAGAACTCAAATGTGCAATAACTTTCCTACCTCTAAACTCTTACTGCTGTATACAGTATATCTGTACTTAATATTATAGACGCAGTCACTTTACATTTATTCTTCTATTGTAATATATGACTTATATATGTGTACATATGACAAATTTCTTTTATGTTGTAAATTATTATTAGAGTGTATATTCTTCTTCTGCTACTGTAATAACTGCAATTTCCCCCTGGGATCAATAAAGTATTTCTGATTCTGATTCAGTGTCTAACTGATGATAGATAAATAAATGATAAATGAATGAATGATTGACAGAATTTATATGAACAGAGGTATGGAATGAGAGTGCTGGGTGCTCATTGGGAGGGAGGTGTATTGTTCAACCTGCACTGTTTGCCACTTCAGGAGTCAGGCCTTAAGGTGAACAAGCCAGCTTCGTTTGCCGTGCAATTGAATGGTGCTCAAGGCACCATGGACGCGAAGGTGCACAGTCCCTCTGGAGCTCTGGAGGAGTGTGTAGTTACAGAATTGGAACAAGGTGAGGCTCTAAAGTCTGTTGTGGCTGCCAGTGAACAGAGTGGGGTGATGTTGTCTTTCTGCTGTGTAGTAGTTTGGGGATTACAATAGAAAGTGGATATAAGAAATACATGTCTTCCTCTGTATTGTAGAGATGGGACAGTATGGTCACCATTTGAAGCAGTCACATTTACATGCACACAATGTTCCCAAGTTCTTATTTGTTCTAGACTGAACCAAGATCTGTACTTTAAGCACTGTTTACATACAGACGAGCTTAGTGAGTAATAGTGGTGTGCATATGAATGTTTTATAGAATTCTTCATTTTAATTCATATTGCTTGCTCCTCAGACAAGTATGCCATTCGTTTCATCCCACGGGAGAACGGCATTCACACCATTGACGTGAAGTTTAATGGCCCACACATCCCTGGCAGTCCGTTCCAGGTGAGGGTAGGAGAACCGGGACAGGGTGGAGATGCCGGACTTGTTACTGCCCATGGTGCTGGTCTGGAGAGAGGAACCACAGGTAACACGTTTAGATCCATATGCTTGTACACATTTAGCACAGGGCAACACTGTAGGTCTAAATAATTCAGTTCCACTTCATGTTCTTGCCCGTTTGTTCTGATGTAGAGCCAGATTCTCAGAGTCTTGCGTTTGGTTCCTGCTGCAAAAATGTCTTAAGAAAAAAGTGCTTTGGAATGTGCCGTGGAAGGAAGGTTGTTTTATTATGGTGGAATAAAATATGGCACAACGTTTTGTACACAGTGGAGGGAAACATTGTCAAACATGTGTGCTAAGATTTAGGCTTTTAGCTAATGAGAGTACATTTGGGTTAACTGTGGTCAACATTTAGGCTCTGTTTACTCTCCTTAACTCCCAAACAATACATTAAAACTGAAAGCAAAGCAAAATATATATATATATATATATATACATGTAGTTTGTAGTATTTTTTGGGAAATAACAGATCTTGTGACTGTTTTGAAAAATACCACATGTCCAGTACAGTCAAGATACTGTTAAGTGCCTAAACAAATCTGTACAAGTTTGGACGTTTAAAAAAAAAATGCTATTTTCTACATTATTAAAACCCCAAATTGAACCACGTTTTGTTGATTTTCTCCGTGTGAAATACAATTATACCACATTTTAGTGCTTGATTTCTATTTTCTTTACTTAAGTTTAACACATGGGGGGAAGAAGAAACAAACTAGAAATTGTTCTGTATCTTTTACATACAGTGCCCTCCATAATTATTGGCACCCCTGGTTAAGATGTGTTCTTTAGCTTCTAATAAATTGAGGGTTTTTTTAAATAATATAGGACCACGATGGAAAAAAGAGCAAAATCCAACCTTTATCTCAAGTGCATTTATTCAGTAGGAAAAAAATCCCACATTAAGAAATAATTGTTTAACATCAAATAATGTGTGCCACAATTATTAGCACCCCTGATGTTAATACTTTGTACAACCCCCCTTTGCCAACAAAACAGCACCTAATCTTCTCCTATAATGTTTCACAAGATGGGAGAACACAGAAAGAGG
Organism: Megaleporinus macrocephalus; assembly: GCA_021613375.1. Classification (NCBI taxonomy): domain Eukaryota; kingdom Metazoa; phylum Chordata; class Actinopteri; order Characiformes; family Anostomidae; genus Megaleporinus; species Megaleporinus macrocephalus. Next base: position 13,204,117 of record CM038714.1, on the reverse strand, counting down.
TATCTTCGACCATTCCTCTTTGCACAATCTCTCTAAATCATCCAGCGACCTGGGTCCTCTCCTCTGCACTCTCCTCTTCAGCTCACCCCACAGGTTTTCAATGGGGTTAAGGTCTGGGGACTGAGATGGCCATGGGAGGAGCTTGATTCTGTGTGTGGTCAACCATTTCTGTGTAGATCTTGCCATATGTTTAGGGTCATTATCTTGCTGAAAGACCCAGTGACGACCCATCTTCAGCTTTCGGGCAGAAGCCACCAGATTTTGTTTTAAAATGTCCTGGTATTTCAAAGCATTCATGATGCCATGCACCCTAACAAGGTTCCCTGGGCCTTTGGAAGAAAAGCAGGCCCACAGCATCACTGATCCTCCCCCGTATTTCACAGTGGGCATGAGGTGCTTTTCTGCATACTCAGCTCTTGTGTTACGCCAGACCCACTTACAGCATTTGTTGCCAAAAAGCTCTATCTTTGTTTCATCTGACCAAAGCACACGGTCCCAGTTGAAGTTCCAGTACTGCTTAGCAAACTCCAAACGTTTACGTTTATGATTGTGAGTGAGAAAAGGTTTTTTCCGTGCATGCCTCCCAAACAGCTTGTTGGCGTGTAGATAGCGTCTGATGGTTGTTTTGGAGACTTCGTGACCCCAAGATGCTACCATTTGTTGCAGTTCCGTAACAGTGAGCTTTGGAGAACATTTTATTTCTCTTATCATCCTCCTCACTGTGCGTGGTGGCAAAATAAACTTGCGTCCTCGTCCAGACTTGTTTACCACTGTTCCAGTTGCTTTAAACTTCTTAATAATTCCTCTGACAGTAGATACAGACAGGTGTAGGCGAGTGGCTATTTTCTTGTAGCCATTGCCTGACCTGTGAAGGTCAACACACATCTGCCTTACTTGAATGCTATGTTCCTTTGTCTTTCCCATGTTGAAGAGAAATGGCCTCTGTGTCACGTCATAATTATACCCCAGGGAAACAGGAAGTTGTGAATTGCTAATTAAATGTTCCTACATACTTTGATTAACTTCGTAAACTACTGTAGAAGTGACAGAAATTCTTTAATTACATTTATTTCCTAAGCATTGTTAGGGGTGCCAATAATTGTGGAACAGGTGATTTTATGAAGAAATATTATTTCTTAGTCAGGGATTTTATTTTCCCCCTAAAACTCTACTTGAGTTAAAGGTTACATTTTTCTACACTTTTCAGTGTGACAGTATGTTTCCACAATAAAAACTGAATTTATTTTAAGGCTTTTGACACATCTTAACCAGGGGTGCCAATAATTATGGAGGGCACTGTAAAACACATTTAGTTATATGTTGGGAATTACACAGACTGGACAATGTGTTGGCTTTGCTGCTCTGCAGTGATGCTATAAGCTTGATGACAATCAGTCCTGGGCTTGTTGGAAAGGGCACGTCACCCTTTACTTACCTGTAAAGATTGATTTTGACACTGAACAACACTGATGCATTTCTCTGGCTCTCCAGAACTACCTCAAGTAGTATTTCAAGTGGTCCTCAGGAGATTTTGGGCTCTGAAGCTTCTGTTCCCAGATGACTAGTAATGTGATCCAGGGCTCTGAAAAAGGCATGTCACGCTTACTTGTGTAGTTTGCCCTTGTCACAAGTTTTTTCAAAGCACATTCCCTTCTCCTGTGGTTAAATTTATGACATCATCAGTGAGTAGTCGACTTCAGCATTTTTTAAAACGCAGGCAGTTAAAAGTGGATGTTGTGCAATCCATATTATACATTGTATTTCTACTGCAGTGTATTTGCCTCAAAGTGTAGTGGATTCATTAACGTCTTCTCACTTAGATCAAGAACAAATGGCCCAAATGTTTGCATAATGAAAATCTATTAGGCCCAATTTGCCTTGATGCAGCTTTGCACACTCTTGGCATTCACTGCTTTTTGTGGCTTTTAATTTTAGAGTTTTAGAAAGACACAAGCATCAATTTACCCTCTTTGATCTTCTGTCTTTAAAATACTTTGTAGACACAATTCACACTTTTCTATTTAGCATTATGACAGTCATCCATTCATTACATGTGGCCAGACCTTCAATTGGGAGTGCATGTGATATGTAAAAAATATGTATATTGTAACAGTTTGAGTGAGAACGCTGAAGTTTTTTTTGTACATTTTTGGAATAAAATCCCGTGTAAGGAAACTTTATTTTCTACCGAAAACAGAATCGCTAAACCAACTCCCCATTTAAGCAGACAGAGAGTCGACTCACCGCTATGAGTGATTGTAAACAGTCCTTTCCTCAGCCCGAACTTAAAGGGCCAGCAACAGCCTGCTTAACACAGTGTCTGTGTGTGAATACTGTTCATGAGTGTTCAGTAGCCCCTGTGTGTGTGTGTGTGTGTGTAATTTATTTGAAATACAGTGTAAATGACAAATGTTTTTTAGTACATTTGTCTATCATCTGATGGAAATAAATCAGAGGATCTAAACCAAAAACAGTGTACTGTACCATTTAACAACGTCTAACAATGTTTAACAATGACTGATATGAAAAAACAAATTTTGATAAGATTTTTTCCCATATCGCCCAGCCCTAACACAGAAACACAACAGTGTGGTGCTCTGTCAGCTCTGCACAGTGGAGATGATCACAACAGTACAACTACTATACACGAGACCTTGAAGCTCAAACATCCCGTAACGCCTCATGAACAGCAGCAGGACAGCACCTGTTTACCTGTTTATCTAATCTTATAGATTATTTTAAGATGAACATGAAAAGTCTCATTGCTAACCGCTTCTTAATCGTCCAGTGTAAATACCCAAGACTGTTCTCGATACCGCAGGTGCTTTAAAACACATGTAACTGTCAGATTTCTTGTCCGTGAGGCGTGTAGGCTACAAGTCATTTGTGCCTACGTGTCCAGTCGGAACTTGTATTCTTTAACCGTTTATAGATCAGGTGCATTTAAGGTACCTTTTAATATATTAACTCTAGAATGGCCATGCATTTCCCTCGTGCTTCTGAGCATTTATATAAATATATTATTCATCCATTGGTTACAAATCCATAACAAAATAATAAACATTTTCATTCCTAGCACACTCACATAAGAGTCATCTAAAAATTAGATGTTGAATTAATCAACTAATCGAAAAAAGAATTGTTAGATTAATCGATTAAGAGATTGGTCTATTAAGAAATTAATTGTTAGGTGCAGTCCTAATGTAATGATTATTATTATGATGTGTGTTATGGAAGTGCATTCACACAGATACGGGGATAGCCAATCAGACAATCACAGATTACCGTTTTTATCATTAAGCATGGAAAGAAAGAATGCCGGACCCCTTTTTCGAAGCTTAATGTTTTGCCGATAAGCACAATAGTGGGATAAAGACACAGGGATGACACAGAGGAAGTGTAAATCAGGCTTTGTTAAGCTCAGGGCTGGGTTGGTGTAGGAATATGTTTTTTTCTTCAAGCTGGTTTGAGCTGATTGTCTTCCACAGTGTGGAATTTGTGTCCAGCTGAAGCGTGACATTTTTATTTGGGGTTTATAGTGTTGGGCTCAGTGTACAGCGCTGATGTGTAGAACTTGGACTGAGATAGTCTCTTGCCTGTCTGTGCCTGATATACTGTTATACTGACATTAATAACCGAATAATAAGCTAACAGGGCTAGTTTTACTGTTCAGTAACTACTATGAAACTTGTATTATATTTATATGTAGTTTATTGATTGTCAAATTAGTCATATGATTCTGGGTCGGCTCTGTTACATTTTTTGTTAGTTACAGTATACACTACAGCTCAAAAGTTAAGAATCACTTCAGAATTTGATTTCATGCAATTTTCGTGTAATTCACAAACAATATTGTCCATTAATGTAAGTGTATCAGATGATTTTTAAAGAATAAAAATGTTTGTATTAAAGTCTATTTTTGTATAAAGGCTTATTTTACATATAGTTCTATTATCAGTTATTCTCAGTCCTCTGTCTAAATCTCCTGGTACGGCCGCCAATCCAAGTTAAGGATGTTATTGGGGCTAATTGGTTGTTAGGACACTCTTGCTCAATTGTGATACACAGCTGAAAAACATTCTACTAATAAGTGAGTATAAAAGGGAGAACAACATTCTAGGTTAGTTTAGTATCTGAAGCATCAGCAGTTGATGGCTTGCTGACCGACTCAAAATGACCAGAAAGAAACAACTTTCTTTAGAGACCCGTCAGTCCATTGTTGTGTTAAGGAAGAAGATACTCCATTAAAACAAGAACATTTCACTGTGACCCCAAACTTTTGAGCGGTAGTGTGTGTGTATATATATATATATATATATATATATATATATATATATATATATATATATATATATATATATATATATATATAGAACTATACTGGAGTTCACAGATTTCATAAAGGCTAGAAATCAGTTTTTTGCACTGCTCCTGGGCTCGAAAACAGGGTCCACACTTTACCAAAATGATAAAACCCGCAGAGCAAGTGGTCCTGGGTATGAAACAGATGCTCTAGTGTAGGAACGGCCTAAATGCACTCTCTTCCAAACTCTCACAGCACTACTACGTTACAGCACTACTGCACAGCAACTTTTAATTTAATGGTATCAAAGCAAGTATTGTTCAAGAATCGATGCCAAATTTAGAATCAGCATTGGTATTAATATAGAAATTGACAATCATGACCAATTCCTAACCTTAGACCCTCATAAAGACCCTTTTTTAAATCACAGCCTTTGTTTTCTTTGTGCAGGCAACCAGGCCGATTTCATTATCAACACCACCAAATCCGGGCCGGGCTCCCTGGCTGTGACTATTGAGGGACCCTCAAAGGTGAAGATGGAGTGCCAGGAGTGCCCCGAGGGCTTCAAAGTACAGTACACACCGATGGTCCCAGGAAACTACCTGATCAGCATTAAATACGGGGGCCCCAACCACATCACTGGCAGCCCCTTCAAGGCCAAAGTCACAGGTATGCAGAAGAAGACTGATGTTTGACTCTAGGGTGAAAGGGTTAGGAGTAGAAAGGCAGTCTGTAGATTTTCAGAACGTTTAGGTCAAAGAAGTCAGAGAGTGAATGGTGGTTTTGACTGAGTGTGGGCGGGTTGTTCAATATTCTTGTATTGGTAAAACTGATTCCCATACGTGAGTAAAATTATGACTCGGGTACAGGTGAAGTTGATTGATTGACCTGATATAGGATTGGGCACCCTTGAGCTACACCAGCTCATTAGAATGAAATAAAACTCAAACACAGAATTAATAATTTTGTGAAAATATTAAATTGTAGATTACTTCCACACAAATTAGTTTGAGAACATTGCTTAAAGTGCAAATCTGTCTAAAAGAATCTAGTTGATGGAACTATGAAGAAAGTCTAACCCGTCTTTGGTTTACTATGCAATCTTCCAACCTTCAGGTCAGCGGCTTGTGAACGTGACTAACGCCAGTGAGACGTCCACTCTGATGGTAGATCCTGTGCTCAGAGCCAGCAGCGCAAACTCCTACAGCGCCCTGCCCAGGGCTGCCTCCGATGCCAGCAAAGTGACCAGTAAAGGCCCAGGCCTTAGCAAAGCCTACGTGGGTCAGAGAGCCAGCTTCTCTGTGGATTGCAGCAAAGCAGGTGAGTAAAACTAAGTCTGTCAGTAGGAGGCAGCACTCCTGTAAATGCTTCCATTCATAGTCAGTTATCTATGAATGCTTTCCCAACAACTCTAAACACTACGTCTTGCATTTTCACAAATGCCCTCATTTGTTTCTTCTTTCTTTTCTTCTTTTTATTAGGGAAAAACATGCTGCTGGTAGGAGTTCATGGGCCACAAACCCCTTGTGAGGAAATCATGGTGAAACACATGGGCAATCTGCAGTACAACGTCAGTTACATCCTGAAGGAGCGGGGCAACTATGTGCTGGCAGTGAAGTGGGGTGAAGACCATATCCAAGGCTCACCTTTCCATGTTAGTGTCCCATAAGTCTGCAGGGTTTCTGAGAGGCTTCAGAACGTTCCTTCTGAGAGAGACTTTTTGTGGAAATGGAATATAAATACAGCCAAATCATGCTAATATTTAAATTAAGCCCAGTACCGAGAATGAAAATTGCACTTGATTGTATTTTATATGTGACATGCATTGGCTGCATTCAAATTGTATGTCCTTTATATTTGTTCGACATATTCTGACAAGTTTGAGCGACTCGGAGCTCGAGGGGCACAAAAACACGTATTGGAAAAGTGTCCATGTTTAATGTAAGTGTCAGTTAAAGAGGGAGCGCTCTATTCCTTTTAAATATCTTTACTACTGATATGGTTTTGTCTGTTCGCTAATGTTCTCGTCCAGTTTAATGCACATTGTAGTAAGAACTTCATTGCAGTTATATATTTTTTTTCTTCTAACTGCTGCACATCGGACTACTGTGATGTTTACATGCTCTTAAATCAGATCAGGCTTCACAGTAGCAAAGCCGATCACTTATCGGTTTGATCGTTTTAGGATTTCCACGCTTGCGTCACTGTTTTGTTGGTGATATCCAAACTGTTTCATGACACAACTGACAGTTAATAAGACACATACAGTAAACTGAATGGGGGGAAACATGACCTGCTTGTTAATCTGTGGAGTGGTATCATAATTTGGAGGGATTGCTTGATTTTTGACCAACAACACTTAACAGCGGTCCACTGTATGTAAATCTTAGAGGTTCAGGAATTGCAGTGTTTGTACAATGTTTTCTTTTAGTGGATCCTTAGCTCTTTTTTTTTTTTTACCTAACAGTTAACTTTAAATTTACACTCTAGCCAGTTAGCCCAAACCTACACATTCCTAGTGTAATCTGCTTTTGTGGTGTTGGAAGAGATTACAGCTGCGTCTTTACACTTTAAAGCAATTAGTGACAGTTTTGGGAGTTTTTTGTGTATACTGGCATCCATGTTCGTCTTATATTCCTCAATTATTATAGTTTTGATAAAGTGAAAGTATTTTGTTATCTGGGGGGGTGCTACTATTTGCATTTTGTATTAGCCCAGGGTGCCTTAATGTGAAAAACAAGGAGGAATTTCACTGATCTTTCAAACCAAATAATTCACTCCTTGAGATGTAAGTCACTTAGATTTCAGAGGCATTAAACTCTTCAGATGTCTGGTTCCTATCACTACCACTGTGAAGGATTCAGACTCTGCAGCTTCCTCTAGAACAGAGCATTTCACACACCTTCCCATAAGAACATTATCCAGCTTCCTGCTCTACTTTTTCTATTCCACCTTAAATAGTGCTGTGGTTATGTTCTGGTGTGTAAGGCATTGTTGTAACTGCTGCACCATTTAAGGTGAAACTGAAATTTTGATTTGGGGAAAGGAGATACATGCCAGCAATAGAATGTAAGTACTGCACATTTTAAGGTGGAACAGGTAAATACCCACATGAACCAGGCACATCAGAAGTTGGCATCTTCCTAGTTTTAATAAGACTGAATACCAATCTTACCTGATGTTTTTTTTTTTCAAGCAGCTGCTTTAATAAAGAAACATTGCATCTCTACATGACGGCGTCTGATTGAACATGGCTCCTATGGAGAAATAAAGGGCTCATTCAAAACTAACACAAACACTTTTGTTTTTGATTACAGATAATTAAACATTAATGAAAATAGATGTGAAGATTGTGCTAAATGTCTGCTAATAAAGCCCCTCTAAATCTTACTCACTGCTCCTTTAATGTATTAACTATGCAGGTGTTTTGAGAAATCTGTGAAACACGAGTTTTGCTGTGATTTATTACGCTGTGACATTAAATACTGGCCTAGTATCCATGGGTTACTAGTGACCCATGCTTGGCTGACTGAAAGCCCAATTGTTGCAGGGTAATTAATGTAGGGTCCAGTCAGCTGGCCATGAAGGACCACCTTGACATTTCTATGGAAATGAGATCAAGCATGCAGTTGCACAGTGAATGAGTTGTGTGGGGATCATCTTCACTCATTATCAAAGCTAAAACTTCCCTTCTGGTCAGCAGAAACTTGAGCGCGAGGTCACTTACAGCGGCCTTGCTTTGAGTAGTGCCTTGCAGTGCAAGTCTAAATATAGAAGTCTTTGTCTCTCCTGTGCCATGTCAGCAGTAATGAGCCTATTTTGCTGCTGTATCAGTTGTGCAGCTACATTACTAATCGAGACGGGCTTGAATGGTTTAAGAAGCACAGCTGGCTTTTGTTTCAGCCACTGAAGTGCATTCTTTGTGTCATGTGTGGAAGAATGACACTGCCATCCTCTGGACTACTAGGAGCACTACTGTAGCTTAACGGGGAATTAAGAATACAGTGCAGGGACTATTCTGTATGGTATCCTGATTAGTAATTATGTAATCTCCCAATAATTATTGATCACACTGAGTGATCAGTGCTTTATAAAAGTATAAGAATATTATAGACTTAATAAAACAATAGTATTTTTCCCACCACCATTCATTTTAGGCTGATTTAAACTGGTTTATGCTGCTAATTTAGCTGGTCACCACAGTATGGTCATGCTGGTTGACCAGCATACCACCGTGAAAACACAACATATGCTGGTTTTGGTGGTGATCAGCTTATCAACTTCCTTTGCCGCTAGCGAGTGCCCCAGCATCCAAAGCACAACATATACTGGTATGCTGTTTTTTCCAGCAGTGTTACTGGAGAATGATTGCTGATCCACTGATGAAGTACTTTTTAATCAGGTGATTATTTTTCATGAATGAAGAGTGACAGCCCTACAGTTCTCCAGAACATTTCTCCAGGCTGCACTCCTGGTACCCTGATAAAGTTCTGCCTGTGCTGTTTTTCTTCTAGCTCACTTTCCTCGCCGTCTGTTTGCTCCTGATGTAAACTAGCTGATTTGCTGCAGTGCAGGTCATCTTGGGTCTCTTTTGTTATTCTGTCAGCACGCTTTTGTTGAAGAGTGCGCTTGTTTTCATACATTTTCTAGGAAAAAGACAAGCAGCAAAACCAGTGCTGACTTCATGAAGTGCTTCCTGCAAAAACTTAACGATTAAAAGACATTTCTACTTTATTTACGAGGCTACAGTCATAGTTTAGGTTAGATAACTTATAATACATATGGACAGTTACATACCACTTTATTAGGTACGGCTACCTTAAATTTATTTGCATTGTTCATTTTATCAGCTCTGCTTACCATATAGGAGCACTGTGTATTTCTACAATTACAGACTATGGTCCATCTGTTCTAGTGCTGTATGCAGCTTTTTTTTTTCCAACCTACATTTTTTGTACTATCTTTAATAAACTGTATTTTACCCCACAGGAATGAATAGGGTGCAAAAGTTGTACGACCATCTACTGTATATTCGTTCAACACAACAGACCGAGTTTCACATGTATTCACATACCAGGAGCCATAATAACCTGCACTTCTTTGTATGTCTAATCTACAGCTATACTGACCCACACTCCTCTGTGTGTCTAATCCACAGCCATAATAACCTGCACTCCTCTGTGTGTCTAATCCACAGCCATAATAACCTGCACTTCTCTGTATGTCTAATCTACAGCTATACTGACCCACACTCCTCTGTGTCTAATCCACAGACATAATAACCTGCACTCCTCTGTGTGTCTAATCCACAGCCATAATAACCTGCACTCCTCTGTATGTCTAATCTACAGCAATACTGACCCACACTCCTCTGTGTGTCTAATCCACAGCCATAATAACCTGCACTTCTCTGTGTGTCTAATCCACAGCCATATTAACCTGCACTCCTCTGTGTGTCTAATCCGCAGCCATAATAACCTGCACTCCTCTGTGTGTCTAATCCACAGCCATAATAACCTGCACTTCTCTGTATGTCTAATCTACAGCTATACTGACCCACACTCCTCTGTGTCTAATCTACAGCCATAATAACCTGCACTCCTCTGTATGTCTAATCCAAAGCCATAATAAACTGCACTTCTCTGTATGTCTAATCTACAGCAATACTGACCCACACTCCTCTGTGTGTCTAATCTACAGCCATAATAACCTGCACTCCTCTGTGTGTCTAATCCACAGCCATAATAACCTGCACTCCTCTGTGTGTCTAATCCACAGCCATAATAACCTGCACTCCTCTGTGTGTCTAATCCACAGCCATAATAACCTGCACTCCTCTGTGTGTCTAATCCACAGCCATAATAACCTGCACTCCTCTGTGTGTCTAATCCACAGCCATAATAACCTGCACTCCTCTGTGTGTCTAATCCACAGCCATAATAACCTGCACTTCTCTGTGTGTCTAATCCACAGCCATATTAACCTGCACTCCTGTATGTCTAATCCGCAGCCATAATAACCTGCACTCCTCTGTGTGTCTAATACACAGCCATAATAACCTGCACTCCTCTGTGTGTCTAATCTATAGCCATAATAACCTGCACTCCTCTGTGTGTCTAATCTACATCTATACTGATCTGCAATTCTCTGTAGGTCTAATCTACAGCTATACTGACCCACACTCCTCTATGTGTCTAAACTACCGCCATAATAACCTGCACTTCTCTGTATGTCTAATCTACAGCTACACTGACCCACACTCCTCTGTGTGTCTAATCCACAGCCATAATAACCTGCACTCCTCTGTGTGTCTAATCCACAGCCATAATAACCTACACTTCTTTGTATGTCTAATCTACAGCTATACTGACCCACACTCCTCTGTGTGTCTAATCCACAGCCGTAATAATCTGCACTCCTCTGTGTGTCTAATCCACAGCCTTAATAACCTGCACTCCTCTGTGTGTCTAATCCACAGCCATAATAACCTGAATTTCTCTGTATGTCTAATCTACAGCAATACTGACCCACACTCCTCTGTGTGTCTAATCCACAGCCATAATAACCTGCACTTCTCTGTATGTCTAATCTACGGCTATACTGACCTACACTCCTCTATGTGTCTAAACTACCACCATAATAACCTGCACTTCTCTGTATGTCTAATCTACAGCTACACTGACCCACACTCCTCTGTGTGTCTAATCCACAGCCATAATAACCTGCACTCCTCTGTGTGTCTAATCCACAGCCATAATAAACTGCACTTCTCTGTATGTCTAATCTACAGCAATACTGACCCACACTCCTCTGTGTGTCTAATCTACAGCCATATTAACCTGCACTCCTCTGTGTGTCTAATCCACAGCCATAATAACCTGCACTTCTCTGTATGTCTAATCCACAGCCATAATAAACTGCACTCCTCTGTGTGTCTAATACACAGCCATAATAACCTGCACTCCTCTGTGTGTCTAATCTATAGCCATAATAACCTGCACTCCTCTGTGTGTCTAATCTACATCTATACTGATCTGCAATTCTCTGTAGGTCTAATCTACAGCTATACTGACCCACACTCCTCTGTGTGTCTAATCCACAGCCATAATAACCTGCACTTCTCTGTATGTCTAATCTACAGCTATACTGACCTACACTCCTCTATGTGTCTAAACTACCGCCATAATAACCTGCACTTCTCTGTATGTCTAATCTACAGCTATACTGACCTACACTCCTCTATGTGTCTAAACTACCACCATAATAACCTGCACTTCTCTGTATGTCTAATCTACAGCAATACTGACCCACACTCCTCTTTGTATCTAATCTACAGCCATATTAACCTGCACTCCTCTGTGTGTCTAATCCACAGCCATAATAACCTGCACTTCTCTGTGTGTCTAATCTACATCTATACTGATCTGCAATTCTCTGTTTGTCTAATCTACAGCAATACTGACCCACACTCCTCTGTATGACTAATCTACAGCCATAATAACCTGCACTCCTCTGTGTGTCTAATCTACAGCTATACTGACCCACACTCCTCTGTGTGTCTAATCCACAGCCATAATAACCTGCACTCCTCTGTGTGTCTAATCCACAGCCATAATAAACTGCACTTCTCTGTACGTCTAATCTACAGCAATACTGACCCACATTCCTCTGTGTGTCTAATCCACAGCCATAATAACCTGCACTTCTCTGTGTCTAATCTACAGCTATACTGACCTACACTCCTCTATGTGTCTAAACTACCGCCATAATAACCTGCACTTCTCTGTATGTCTAATTCACAGCCATAATAAACTGCACTCCTCTGTGTGTCTAATACACAGCCATAATAACCTGCACTCTTCTGTGTGTCTAATCAATAGCCATAATAACCTGCACTCCTCTGTGTGTCTAATCTACAGCAATACTGACCCACACTCCTCTGTGTCTAATCCACAGGCATAATAACCTGCACTTCTCTGTATATCCAATCTACAGCTATACTGACCCACACTCCTCTATGTGTCTAAACTACCGCCATAATAACCTGCACTTCTCTGTATGTCTAATCTACAGCTACACTGACCCACACTCCTCTGTGTGTCTAATCCACAGCCATAATAACCTGCACTTCTTTGTGTGTCTAATCTACAGCTATACTGACCCACACTCCTCTATGTGTTTAAACTACCGCCATAATAACCTGCACTTCTCTGTATGTCTAATCTACAGCTACACTGACCCACACTCCTCTGTGTGTCTAATCCACAGCCATAATAACCTACACTTCTTTGTGTGTCTAATCTACAGCTATACTGACCCACACTCCTCTGTCTGTCTAATCCACAGCCGTAATAATCTGCACTCCTCTGTGTGTCTAATCCACAGCCTTAATAACCTGCACTCCTCTGTGTGTCTAATCTATAGCCATAATAACCTGCACTCCTCTGTGTGTCTAATCCACAGCCATAATAACCTGTATTTCTCTGTATGTCTAATCTACAGCAATACTGACCCACACTCCTCTGTGTGTCTAATCCACAGACGTAATAATCTGCACTCCTCTGTGTGTCTAATCCATAGTCATAATAACCTGAATTTCTCTGTATGGTTAATCTACAGCTACACTGACCCACACTCCTCTGTGTGTCTAATCTACAGCCATAATAACCTGCACTTCTCTATATGTCTAATCTACGGCTATACTGACCTACACTCCTCTATGTGTCTAAACTACCACCATAATAACCTGCACTTCTCTGTATGTCTAATCTACAGCTACACTGAGCCACACTCCTCTGTGTGTCTAATCCACAGCCATATTAACCTGCACTCCTCTGAATGTCTAATCCGCAGCCATGATAATCTGCACTCTTCTGTATGTCTAATCCACAGCCAAAATAAACTGCACTCCTCTGTGTGTCTAATACACAGCCATAATAACCGGCATTCTTCTGTGTGTCTAATCTATAGCCATAATAACCTGCACTTCTCTGTATGTCTAATCTACAGCTACACTGACCCACACTCCTCTGTGTGTCTAATCCACAGCCATAATAACCTACACTTCTTTGTGTGTCTAATCTACAGCTATACTGACCCACACTCCTCTGTCTGTCTAATCCACAGCCGTAATAATCTGCACTCCTCTGTGTGTCTAATCCACAGCCTTAATAACCTGCACTCCTCTGTGTGTCTAATCTATAGCCATAATAACCTGCACTCCTCTGTGTGTCTAATCCACAGCCATAATAACCTGTATTTCTCTGTATGTCTAATCTACAGCAATACTGACCCACACTCCTCTGTGTGTCTAATCCACAGCCATAATAACCTGCACTCCTCTGTGTGTCTAATCCACAGCCATAATAACCTGCACTCCTCTGTGTGTCTAATCCACAGCCATAATAACCTGCACTTCTCTGTATGTCTAATCTACAGCTATACTGACCCACACTCCTCTGTGTGTCTAATCTACAGCCATATTAACCTGCACTCCTCTGTGTGTCTAATCCACAGCCATAATAACCTGCACTCCTATGTGTGTCAAATCCACAGCCATAATAACCTGCACTTCTCTGTGTGTCTAATCTACAGCTATACTGACCTACACTCCTCTATGTGTCCAAACTACCGCCATAATAACCTGCACTTCTCTGTATGTCTAATCTACAGCTACACTGACCCACCCCCCCCCCCCCCCCCCCCCCCCCCCCCCCCACCCCCCCCCCCCCCCCACACTCCTTGTGTGTCTAATCCACCGCATATAACCTGCCATATCCGTGTGTTAATCCCCACAGGCATAATAAACCTACAATTCTTTGTATGTCTAATCTATCGTTACTGACCCCACTCCTCTGTGTGTCATATCACAGATAATAATCTGCATCCTTCTGTGATGTCTACTCCACAGCCTTAACTAAACTGCTCATCCTCTGTGTGTTATCTATAGTCCATATAATAACCTGCCCCATCTCTGTGTGTCCTATTCCACAGCGTTATAACTGAAATTTTCTGTATGGTCTAAATCTCACCAGCAATTACTGACCCACACTCTCTCTGTGATGTCATAATCAACAGCCACATTAATACCCTGCCTCTCTGCGTGTCGTTAATCCACAGCCATAAAAACCTGACTTCTCTGTGTGTCTAATCTACAGCTATACTGATCTACACTTCTCCCTGTGGCTAAAATACGCCCTAATAACTGCATTCTCTGTATGTTACTCTACAGCTACAGACTGCCCACATCTCTGTGTGTCTATCCACAAGACAATAACTAACCTGCACTTCTTGTTTGTCTAATCTAAGCAATTACTGACCCACACTCCTCTGTGTGTCTAATCTACAGCAAAACTAACCTGCAATCCTCTGTGTGTCTAATCCCCGGCCATAATTAATCTGCTTCTTGTTTGTCTAAATCACAGCCATATTGACTGCACTCTCGATGTTCTAATCCGCAGCCCTAGTAACTGCACTCTCTGTGTAGTTAATCTATAGCCATAATAACCTGCACTCCTCTGTGTGTTAATCATCAGCATAATACTGAATTTCTCTGTATGTCTAATTACCAGCCAAATACTGACCACCCATCTCAGTGTCTAATTCCACAGCCATAATAAAGCTGCATTCTCTGAATATCCAATCTACAGCGTATACTGACCACATTACTCGTGTGTTTATCCGCTAGCCATATTAAACCTGCACTCTCTGTGTGTCTAATCTATAGCATAATAACCTGCATCCTCTGTTGTGTTACTCACAGCCATAATAACCTGAATTTCTCTGTTTGTCTAAGATACAGCCAATACTGGACCCACACCCTCTGTGTCTAAATCACAGCCATAATAACCTGCACTTCTATGTATATCCAATCTACCGCTATACTGGCCCACACTCTCTGGTGTCTAATCACAGCATAATCGTCCTGAGTTTCTTGTATGTCTAATCTACAAGCAACTACTGGACCCACACCCCTCTGGGGTCTAATCCATGCAAGTAATAACCTTGCACTTCTCTGTATATACAATCTACAGCTTACTGACCACACTCCTCTGTGTGTCTAAATCACAGCATAATAACTGCACTCTCGTGTGTCTAATCCTCAGACATATTAACCCCGCACTTTTGTATGGTCTAATCTACAGCTATACTGATACACTCTCTATGTGATCAAAATACGCCATAATTATCTGCACTTCTTGTATGTTATCTACAGTACACTGACCACATCCTTGTGTCGTCAATCCACCGCCCTAATAACCTGCATCCTCTGTGTGGCTAATCCACAGCCATAATAAAACTGCACTCCTCTGTGTGGCCTAATCCACAGCCGATAATAACCTGCACTTCTCCGGTGGCGTCTAATACACAGCCAAATTAAACATGCACTCATCTGTATGATCTCATCCGCAAGCCATAATACTGCACTCCTCTGGGTGTTAATCCACAGCCATTAATAACCTGCACTTCTCTGTATGTCTATTGCACAGCCATAATAATACAGCACTCAATTGTGTGTTACTCTATACCATATAACCCTGCGCTCCTCTATGTGTTATTTATATCTATACTGATCTGCAATTCTCTGTAGGTCTATTACAGCTATTACTGGACCCACACTCCTCAATGTGTCACAACTACTCATAATAAACCCTGCACTTCTCTGTATGTCTATATCTACTGACTACACTGACCACTCTCCTCTGTGTGTCTAATCCACAGCCGATAATAACTGCATCCTTGTGTGTCTCTCACAGCCATAAAAACATGCACTTCTCTTTGTGTCCTAAACTAAGCTATACTGACCTACACTCGTCCATGTGTCTCAAATACCGCATAATAACCTGCACTTCTCTGTATGTCTAATCTACAGCTACAACTGACCCACACTCCTCAGTGTGTCTATCCACAGACATAATAACTGACTTTCTGTTTGTCTAATCTACAGCATATACTGACCCACATCAATCTGTGTGTCTTACTCTACAGGCCATTAATAACCTGCCAATCTTGTGTGTCTAATCCACAGCCATAATAATTATGCACTTTCTGTGTGTCTAATCAAGCCATATTCACAACTGCACTCTCTGAATGTCTAATCGCAAGCCATATTAACCTGCACTCCACTGTATGTGTAATCTATAGCCATAATAACCTGCACTCTATGTGTGTCTAATTCACAGAATAATAACCTGAATATCTCTGTATGTCTAATTAAGCACACTGACCCAACCTTGTGTCTAATCCAGCCTAATAACCTGCACTTCTCTGTCTATCAATCTACAGCTATATGCACCCGCACACAACTCCTCTGCGTGGTGTCTAACCCAGCCTATACGCACTCCTCTGTGTGTCTATCACAGCCATAATAACCTGCAGACTTTGTATGTCTATATCTACCGCTATATTGGACCTACACTTCCTATATGTGTTCCAACTACTCCAATAATCTATCTGCACGTCTCTGTAATGTCTAAATTACAGCTACAGCTGACCAAACTCCTTGTGTGGTTAATCACAGCATAATAACCTGCCTCTCTGTGTGGTCTAATCCACAGCCACTAATAAACTGCACCTCCTCATGTGTGCCTATCCACAGCCATAATACACCTGCATTAGCTGTGTGCCTAATCTAACAACTATTCTGACCTACCACTCATCTATGTGTCTAAACTACCTCATTAATAACTGCCACTATTGTATGTTACATTACTACAAGCTACCCTGACCCAATCCTCTGAGTGTCTAATCCACGAGATAATAACCTGCACTCCTTGTGTGTTAATCCACAGGCCATAATTAACCTGCACTCCTTGTGTGTCGAATCCCAGACATAATATACCTGATTCTCATGTGTGTCTAAATCAAAGCCATATTAACATGCACTCCTCCTGTATGTCTAATCAGCAGCATAATAACCTGCCTCTCTGTGTGTCTGAATCCACAGCCATAATAAACCGGCAATTCTCTGTATGTCTAATGCACAGCCATAAATTACCTGCACTCTCTGTGTGTCTTATCACAGGCAAATTAAAACCTGCGTTCTATGTACTGTTATCTACCGCTATATGACCACACTCCTTCTCTCGTGTCTAATCCACAGCATTATATTCTGTATTCTCTTCTGTTAATTCTACAAATATACTGATCCCACACCTTCTCTTTATGTCTAAATCTCAACAGCCAATATAAACTTGACTCTCTGTGTGTCTAATCCACAGTCATAATAATTGATCTCTGTGTGTCTAACCCACCAGGCATACATAACTGCATTCTCTGTATGTCTAATGGCACAGCCATAATAAAACTGCACTATCTGTGTGTTAATCTATAGCATAATAACCTGCGTCTATATGTGTCAAATTAATCTATACTGATCTGCAATTCTTGTAGGTCTAATTACAGCTATTACTGAACCACACTCCTCATATGAGTCTAAATACCGCCATAATAACTGCTTTTGCTATGTCTCATTAAGCTACACTGACCACACTTCTCTGTGTGTCTAATCCACAGATAATAACCTGCATCCTCTGTGTAGTGTCTAATCACAGCATAAACCTGCACTTCTCTGTGTGTCTAATCTACAGCTATACTGACTACACTCTCCATGTGTCTAAATCTACCTCCCTAATAACCAGCATTCATCTTGTATGGCTAATCTACAGCTCAATGACCCACACTCCTCTGTGTGTCTAATCACCGGAATAATAATGATTCCTCGTGTTTATCTAATTACAGCAATACGTGACACCACTCCTCTGTGTGTCTAAAATCTACAGGCCATAAGTAACATGACTCCTGTGTGTCTAATCACAGCTCTTAATAATGCTGCACTCCTGGTGTGTCTCAATCCACAGCATAACTAACCGGAATTTATCTGTATGTTAATCTCGCAGCAATATGACCCACCCTCTGGGTCTACTCCACAGCCATAATAAACTGCACTTCCTCTGTTTATAATCTACAGCTCTATGACCCACATCTTGTTGTGTCTAATCACAGCCATATAACCCGGCACTCGCTGGGTCGTCTTACTCCACCGC
Source organism: Megaleporinus macrocephalus (assembly GCA_021613375.1). NCBI lineage: Eukaryota > Metazoa > Chordata > Actinopteri > Characiformes > Anostomidae > Megaleporinus > Megaleporinus macrocephalus. The sequence continues at coordinate 13,185,769 of CM038714.1, read as the reverse complement.
CATAATAACTGACTTCATTTTGTATGTCTAATCTACACGCTATTATGACTACACTCCGTCTTATGTGTCTAAACTTACCGCCATAATTATCCCTGAATGCTCTGTTGTCTAATTACAGCTACCACTGACCAATCCTTGTGTTCTAATCCAACCGCCATATACCTGATTCTCTGTGTGTCTATTCCACAGCCATTATCAAAAACTCTGCACTCCTCTGTGTGCTAATCACAGCCATAATAACTGCACTTCTCTGTGTGCTTATCTACTCAACTATACTGACCTACTCACTCCTCTCTGAGTCTAAACTACACCATAATAACCTGAACCTCTCTGTATGTTCTAATCTACAGCTACACTGACCCACACTCCTCTTGTGAGTCTAATACACAGTAATAATAACCTGCAACTCTCTGTGAGTCTCATTCAGCCATATTATACTTGCACTCCTCTGTATGTCTAATCCGCAGCCTATAACCTGCATCTCTGTGTGTCTAATCCCACAGCCATAATCAACGGCACTTCTCTGTATGTTAATGCAAGCCATAAAAACCTGACTCTCTGTGTGTCTAATCAAGCATAATAACTGCCAATTTTTGTATGGTTCTATTACCGCTATACTGACACACTCCTCTCTGTGTCTAATCTCACAGCCAATGTTTCTGTACTTCTTGCCTGTCTATCTACAAATTTAATGACCCCACCTCTTCTTTATCGTTCCTAATTCACAGCCATATAACTTGCATCCCTTGTTTGTCTAAATCCCAGTTAATAACTTGCTCATCTGTTTGTCTAATCCATCAGCATATATCCTGCACTTTCTGTATGTTTAATTACAGCTATACTGACCCACACCCTCTTGTGTCTAATCCACAGCCATTATAACCTACACTTCTTTGTATGGATAATCATAAAGCTATACTGACCCCATAATCTGTGTGTTAATCACAGCCATTAAAACCTGCACTTGTCTGTGTGTCTAATCATTCGCTATACTAAAACTGCAATCCTCTGTGGTCTCATCCCAGCATAATAACCTGCCCTCTCTGTGTGTCTAACTCCACAGCCCCAATTAAAACTGCAAGCTTGTGGTCTAATCACAGCAAACTAATAATCTGCATTCCTCTGTGTGCTTCATCCACAGCCATAATAACCTGCATTTTTGTATGTCTAATCAAAGTATACTGACCCACAACGCCTTCTGTGTCTAATCAAGCCATACTAATGCACGTCTCTGTATGTCTAATCAACAGCTATACTGACCCACACTACTCTGTGTGTCCAATCCACTGCCATAATACCTGCACTTTCTGTATGTATAATGACAAACATATCCGACCACACTCCTCTGTGTGTCTAATCCATAAGCATAATATCCTGCACTCTCTGTGTGTCTAATCAACTGCCTAATTAACCTGCACTCCGCGGTGTGTCTAAATCACTTGCCCTAATAACTGACTCTGCTGTGTGTCTAATCCACAGCCATACTAACCCTTGCACTCCTTGTGTGTCTAATCCACAGCATAATACCCTACATTTTTTGTATGTTTTTTACAGCTATACTTGACCCACTCTCTCTGTGGGTCTTAATCCATCGCCATAATACTGCAACTTCTTGTATGTTTACTCATCAAGCTATACTGGACCCACTTTGCTGTAACATGTTCCTTATACAGAGCATTGGAGGTGGAATCCATGTGGTCTGAATTGTGGATTATAAAGGTTAGGTTTTTTTTTCTGTTATCTTTAATGCATTATGTCATGTAAAATGGTATCTATCCTGTCCATTGGTGAGCTGCACCTCCACATACTATGACTTATAAAGCACAACTCCATTAATATTTTCCCGACTTCTTACAGCATTTAGGAAGAGTGTGAGAACAAACACTTAGTCACTTAGTATGCGGGTAAAATGCGCAGTATCATTGCTGTATAGCGCTGTGAGAGAAAGTTAGTAGACTTAAATCTATAGACGTTCTGCAACCTGAAAGTGATCTCTACTCATAAAAATGAATAGACTAATGCACTCGTCAGAAGTTTATATTACTGAATTTCGATGAGTGGACTATTGGCACCTGCAGACAATATTGTAAAGTTGCTGGGTGGTGTTCCAGATGTTCCGGACTAACAGTAATTATAAACACACCAAATAAAAAAAACCGTGTGATTGGGTGTGGTATTAAATCTCTCAATGATGAATTTTACTGATTTACAGTTACCTCAACAAACCTCGTTATGAAATCAAAACCTTCATTAAATTAACATTCGTGTGAATAAGAAGTCAGGGAAACGGTGGCATGCATTACTACAATATTGTAGTTTAAGTCAATTGGACGTAGAAGGTCTATAAATAGAATTTTTTATTGTTTTGATTAACAGCATATTTTATGCGCATTTTGTCACGACTATCTAAGATACCTTCCTGTAGTTCACCAATGACAAAGATGTAGTTACCGGGATGGTGGAAATCTGGTGGGCACTTAATTTGGTGTGTTTCACAATAACTATCTTTTTGTGTTCCCTCTTTAGGCTGCATACATGAGAAATGGATGCACGTATCAAGTCTCTGTGTCCAAGAATGCTCTGATCAATGTAGAAAATGGCTGTTTGTTAATATTGTGTGAAAAAAAATGTTAAAATGAAATTGGTAAAGGCTAATTAATTATTTATTAATTGTTATTAATTATTTAATTATTAATTAATTATTTATTTTACATATGCTTATGTTTTAATTTATTTTACATATGCTTATGTTTTAATTTAATTCATGGAAACATAACTTCCTTGTTTTAATCTATTTGAAGAGTACTGTGTTTATATATGAAGGTAGTAGGAAAATTTAGTTAGGATGTGTGCATCTAAGACACGGCCCCAGATCCTTATAATGGACCACAGCCCAGAAATTATGGTAGGCTTGCCAGCGCTGGCGAATTACTTTTTACTATTGGGCAGATCTGGGCAGACGATGTGCACTCGGTTCTGAAGCGATCCAAATGTTGAGATAGGATACCGACGGTGGGTGGATTGGGGACGGTGTACAGGGTATGTATAAATAGCTTGAGCTGTCCTAACTTACCTTATGGAAATCCTCTGAGCCAGGCAGCTCTCTCAGACTGCCTCAAACACCCATCCCTGCTCAAAAAAATACTGTGTCTTCCTCATGACTACTGGTTGTATGGACTTCATTCCATTCAAGTGTACTTGGTAGTGGCTTGAGTGGTTCAAATAGGATCTTGTAATCCCTTCCAATAACCTCTCACTGACCCACCTGGACAGAAAAGACAATTATCTTTTAGACCCTAGAAATTACCATTAGGGAAGTGCAACTTTTTATCGTATCCTGTTGGACTGATGGAGTCATTGCTACAGGGGCAAAATATTATCAGGCAGGACAGGCTGGGCTAGCGAGTTAGCATGCTAACTTCTGTAGCTATCTCTTCAAAACCATACATAGACGTCTTTGACACACTGTTACAATTGTGATTTCTTCACATTGTGTTGAAAATATCAGTGATTATGAAATGTTATGAAGTAAAATCAACTATGGCTCTCTAAGAATATTACACAGACCTTAAATGTGTGACAACAATTGCATTGCCTATAAGAACATGTTGAAATTTGATAATAACAATACATTTCATTTCATAAGACTTCCTAAAAACAGTCCATTGGTTATTTCCGAATCCGCGGCCCACAGGATGCAACCAGATAATGACTTGCCAGTTAAAACAATGAGCGCAGCTGTAAACGCTTTTACACTGGTTACCACATTTATAATCTCATTTATAAGAGGATATATTCAGCTCAGTAATAGGTGTTCTCTACGCCAGTGTGGGGTTTTGTCATTCTGGGCTACTGTAGGAACATTTTGGTTCTACTTGACAGCTTCTTATTGGAGACGACTGTATGTAGATTCTGAGGCTAATAACAAAAAATACTGGTAGTAGTTCACAGGTCACTAGAAAACACTAATTCCATAGCACAGTGTAGGTTTGAATTTTATACTAAAGGGAAGTTTGATTTATGATTCATTTTAAAATGTTGCGGTGTCAATTACCTTGATTTATTCTGAGACCGTTCTGGGAATTTTGTAACCTGCAAACACTTCCCTGAAATTTATGCATGGTTATAAAACTCCCCACCCCTAAAGATCAGTGTTTCTTTTTGCAAGAACAAACTCGTCTAAACTGTGCAGTTTTTTTTAAACTGTGTGAGCGCAGCTACAGATCTACTGTCAGTAGGATGAACAAATACATTAAAATTCCACCCAAATTCCACTGGTGCTAATCAGACGTGCAAGTAATGAAGACAAATACTTTTGTTACCTTTATTTAAGTGAAATTTGGTTATTTATACTGGAATCATTATTTTTCAGCTACTTTTTACCTTACTACTTAATTTACACACCATTCTCAGACTTTCTACTCCTTACATTTTAAACATAGCCTGTTACTCCTATTTCATTTCAGCTTGTTTTCATTCATCTACTTTACCTTCGCAGTAAAGAGAATTGATAACATGGCTTTGAAGTTTTGACTTCTTGCACCATAACAATACTTATAGACAAACTGTAATATATTTCTGCTCCATGATAACAGTTAAAAGCTCAGTAGTAACAGATCTGCTTCTTAAATATATTTACATTGTACTAAACTACTATTACGGTTTCAATGGGCGTATATGCGGCCTGAACAGAAGCCTAACGATCCCTAAATTTATCAACATTAACCATTTTAATACTAACATCTATAGATCTATATGGCTTTTAGATGAATGGGATTTTGGGGAGGTGGGCTAGAACACTATAGGCCCGTGTTGGTGTGACTAAGTTTGTTCCTTATAGCTTTTTTCCTACATTACTTTTATTTTATACTTAGTTCATACATAGTAGTTATGAAAGCAGTATTTTACACTTTTACTGGAGTAAAACGCTTGGTCCTACTTCAACTTTACAGAAGTTTTTTTTATTAAACCTAGTAATTACCTGAGTAATGAATGTGAAATACTTTTGACACTCTCTGTTGATTATTCCCCTTCACGTTTGTTTAAACAAACTTGGACATGATTACTATCTCTATAGTTTTTAGTTGCTGTTTATGACTCGAGCATATGAGAAGTATGGTGAGTTGACTTGTGGAAATTGTTAGTTTTCCTTTTCTTGGCCAACAAGATGAAACTGGTCTTTGATATCATGTCTGGTATATCATTGCCTTTTCCTGTATTAGCAAAACTATTATATAAATACATATTATCTTATGGAGGGCAACTAAACATTGATTTTGTAACCATCCAATCTTTCCAATTTGATGCCTGAAACAGGTTCCAGAAACGCACAAGAGCCGCTTTATTTCTTCATGCTTTACTTTGATTCTTTCTGCAGCATTAATCTTATTGCCGGGAAACTTACAGTCGAGAGGTTAACTCAACAAGTTACAGGACCTGGTCTATGGTGAATGTAACAGCAGGCACCGTTTACTTGTGCGAATGGAAAATTTAGCTGGTGATAGAATCCAGCCTTCCAGGACTTCTTCCTGTCAAAGTACTCAAAGCTGAGTTCTTGCCAGATTACCTCAAGACTCGTTTATGCTCAACATTTAATATGAATATGGATGAGGCCTTCTGCTCATGAACGTATAAGATAAGATAATCCTTTATTAGTTTCAGTGTTACAGCAGCAAAGGCAGAGCAAGGCACTCAGTACAAAAAAAATAGATAAATAAACAGTACAGTATATACAATATAAATAATAAAAAGTCAAGAACTCTTAAGATTGTATTTACAAATAATCACATGTGTTTTTTACCTGCCAGGGGAATAGAAATATATTGCACATTATGTTCACACTTCTGTAGTGTGTAGTGGTTTCAGTGTGTGTGTATGTGGTCTGCTAGGAGCCAGTGTGTAGTGTTTAAGTGGTGTGTAAATAGTCCACTGTGTATATGTGTCTGCTGGGAGCGTGTGGTTGTAGCTGACTCTAACAGCCGCATGGAAGGAAGGGACGCGATTACCACTCTTCACACACTTGGGGTGAAGCAGCTGTCGCGCTGAAGGAGGGTAGTATGGATCTTTGTCTTTTGATACATCTGCAATTTAGGAACACGCACTGTTATATGGAAGGATCCACACTAATGTGCTATGGAACCTGTGCTTGTTCCGTGGCTGCCTCACCTTTCATTATGCAGTGAGGTTATTGGTGTTACTAGTGCAACTCATATGTGTAGCCAAACCATAAAGAAAAATAACAAAAAAAACAATCTGAAAATCTGGATGTGTTTTGAATAGGGTGGCAGTTTACTTCAGTGTGTGTCACAGTGTCAGCCTAGCCTCCATCCCCCGCTTAAAATAAGAGATAGCAGTTGTCAGAGGCAACGCGCTTGTTTGGTGAGTGAGTGCATGTTTTTCATAAATAATGGTTCTTAGATTTTTTTATGTTTTGATGTTTTTCTTTAAGACCTGAAGCAACGCAAGCCATGACTGTGATTTTACAAGTGTGGAGCATGAAAATGTTCTTCCTGGGAATTTAATAATCTGCATACTTCTTATTAAAACATAGAAAAAAATGATTTGGCTCCAGGCAGATGTATAGCTCAGCTGTTTTTCTCGACGAGAAACGAACCCTCCTTAAATTTCCTTTATATTTTAAGGGTGAGGTCTTTGGTCGGTGCTCCGGGTTCAATCTGTCTTACAAGCCTATTAATGGAACAGGTCTTCCTTTTTTAACATTATAATTAGGCAAGAGTCATAGGCACAACACCATAAATGCCATTAAATACAATTAAATATTATTTTGTAAATTTGACTTTGTAAACATCAACCATGCAAAATTACTCTCTGGTATTAGAAATATCAGTAGTTAATTTATACACCAAATCAAATATGACTCAGCAACAAATATCAGTGCTGGTCAATACAAAATGTACGCTCTACCAGAGAAAAGTGGAAGGAAGTTTCAATTGTCGTAACGAATGTTATAAACAGATTGTAACTTTAAGTAACCACATTCATACCTCATCACATACAGCACCCATAAACAACTCCAATGCCAGGCTGTTTGGTATGTCTCAACAAGGCTCCTTTCCGGAAGTTCTTTTGGGGTTGTAGGAATAGGAGTAGAAGTCGTACTCTCTTGTTGGGTCTGTGTCAAAACCTAGGGTGCTCCAAATCGATACTTTATACGCAAAGAAGGCGCGCGAGTGACTAGGGTGTCGAACGTATTGATTGCAGAGCAGTACGCGGAAAGTCTCGGCTGGGACGTACTGCACCGGCAGGACATTTTTAAGTATGCAGCCCCAGACACTGTCTATCCAGGATTCCATCAGAGCACGAGGAAAAAGTGTGGTGAAAACGACACATGTACGCCGGCTGCTGTGTACGTAGATACTGGTGGTTACTAAACACTGCACACTGAACGAGTGTACTACTGCTGTTAAGGGAGGTGGACGGTCTTGATTTCCTGAGTCAACAACCATTTCTCTTGGTCTTTCTACATTCCAGAGAAGGTTTGTTGCTGTAAACCAGTCTGTAAGCTGGCTCGTACCTCTTCCAATGTATGCTGATCGTCGCACAGTTGTATCATCGGCGAACTTTATGATGCTGTTAGAACTGTGTTTAGCAAACACAGTCATGAGTCAGAGGTGAACAACATCGGACTCAGTACACTGCCCTGGGGTGCCAGTGTTCATGGTGATGGATGCTGGAGCTTGCGTTTCCCGAACGGAATACCTGGGCCTCCCTGTCAGGAAGTCCAGGATCCAGTTGCCAGGGGGTTTTATTGGTGAGGCCAGCCAGGTTACTTCCTGCACACCCTCCAACCCCATCAAACATTGAGTTCTGTGGGATGATGGTGTTGAATGCTGAAATGAACAAGTCTATGAACCAGCATTCTGGACGTAGGTACGTCCTTCTTCTCAGGTGGGTAAGGAGAGATGAAGGTGGTGTGATGGCATCGTCCGTGGAGCGGGTTAGGGGGACGATATGCAAATTGCAGGGGGTCAATGAGAGGGCAGTTGGGGTCTGATGTTCCCTTCATGACTAGCTCTCAAAGCACATCATGATGATGGGCGTGAGAGCTAAGGGACGGTAGTCATTGAGGAGGACACGTGGACTTTCTTCAGCACGGGATGGATGGTCGGTGGTCTTGAGGCCGTTGGGACTGTGGAGCTGCGCAGAGAGACGTTGAAGATGTCGTGAGAACCTCTGGCAACTGGTCTGGCACACTCTTGAGCACTCTGCCAGGGATGTTGTCTGGTCTCTGCAGCTTTCTGTGGGTTGACTTTGCGCAGCGTTTTTTCCCTCACGTCACTGCAGTCAGGGCACGCGCCTGCTCGTCTGGCTTGGGTGTGATTGTTCACAACGTGTTGTTTCTGTGCCTCAAAACAGTGCATAAAAGTCGTTTAGGGGCATTCTTTGGGGAGGAAGGCATCACTGTACAGGGACGGTGCATTGTCTGTAGTGAGTGATTTCCCTGGATGCCTGACACATGCGCCGCGTGTCACCCGTCGTCTTGAAGTGGTTGTGGGATTCTTGGGCGTGTCGCGCTTTGCCTCTCGGATGACCACACATTCTGGAAGGCCAAGTCGCGGGTTCTCAGTAGGCAGAACTAAGGAGTCATCCACGGCTTCTGGTTTGGGGTATTTTTTTTTGGGTGATGGGTCTTGGAGACATGACATCATCAATACACTGCTGATGTAGCAGTTGGACTGATGCTGTGTAACTCCTCCAATTAACAGAGTCGCCTTTCAGTCGCAGCTCCGCTGTCATGTCCATTGCAGTGCACTCAAAACAGTCCTGAAGGGCAGAGATGGCTCCTGCCGGCCAGGTTTTCACCTGCTTCTGAACTGGTCTGGAGCGTCTGATGAGGGGTGTGTAAGCTGGAGTCAGATACACAGACATATGGTCCGAGAACGCGAGGTGGGGGCGGGGCTCCGCCCGGTACGCGCTGGGTATGTTTGTGTAAACAAGGTCCAACGCGTTCGCTCCTCTCGTGGCAAAGTCCACATGCTGATGGAATTTAGGGAGGACTCACTGGAGATTAGCGTGGTTGAAATCTCCAGCGACAATGAACAGTGCGTCTGGATGTCTGGTCTGCAGATCACTAATGCCCCCGTGCAGCTCCCACAGTGCCTCTTTAGCATTAGCATTAGCGCTAGCGCCAGGCGGTATGTACACGGCGGCTATCAGCACAGCGGAGAATTCTCGTACTAAATAAAAAGGTCTGCACTTAACTATGACGAACTCCACCAGTGGAGAGCAGTGCTTGGCGACAGTCACAGCGTTGTTGCACCATTCTGTGTTAATGTAAACACACACGCCTCCACCGCGGGTCTTCCCGGACAGAGCCGCGCTCCTATCCGCTCTGAACGAGGCTAGCCCGTCTAGCTGAATGGCGCTGTCTGGAATACTGTCGCTGAGCCACGATTCCACAAAGACTAGAGCACAGCAGTCACTGAACTCTCGCTGGGTCGCTCGCTGGAGTCGAATGCAGTCCAGTTTATAGTATGCGCTCCCGACATGTAGACTGTCCCAATTCTTAGATATCTTAAACATGCTGTCTACTGAGGAACCTTATTTAGACCTGATTGTAAGGAAGCACTGAACGCTTCCTCAGCCACTAAAGCTATCAAATTATGTAACACAGGCTAATCTAGGAGCAGTGAAGTGGTTTTAAAATGTGAGTTATTTTGATTCTCTGGTTTTAATGTGTTTCTGGTTATATAATCACACTAAACAGTATTTTATCAACTCTGTAACAAGTCATTCATCATTTTACAGTTTTATACTCGAGCCATTAGCATTTATGCTAGCGGATTTTTAAGCCTCGGTCTACTGTTTTGGATGCCACCGGTGGCGTGCTGCAGTGGGCGGGAACAAGCCGTGACGCAGTCTCTCTCTAACTAGAGCGTCTCAGTAATCTGTTTTATGAGGAGAGATGAGGAGAGAACACTGCTACTTAAACAGCTGCCTACCTTGACAGCCTACTTACACACTCACTAGGGTTTGAGA
>CM038714.1:13119878-13174774 GCA_021613375.1 Megaleporinus macrocephalus | reverse complement strand
AGTGGTGTTGTGGTTGTGTGTAAATGTTCTGGTTGCTGGTTGGTGTTGTGGTTGTGTGTAAATGTTCTGGTTGGTGTTGTGGTTGTGTGTAAATGTTCTGGTTGCTGGTTGGTGTTGTGGTTGTGTGTAAATGTTCTGGTTGAGTTGTGTGGTTGTGTGTAAATGTTCTGGTTGCTGGTTGGTGTTGTGGTTGTGTGTAAATGTTCTGGTTGCTGGTTGGTGTTGTGGTTGTGTGTAAATGTTCTGGTTGCTGGTTGGTGTTGTGTGGTTGTGTGTAAATGTTCTGGTTGCTGGTTGGTGTTGTGGTTGTGTGTAAATGTTCTGGTTGGTGTTGTGGTTGTGTGTAGATGTTCTGGTTGCTGGTTGGTGTTGTGGTTGTGTGTAAATGTTCTGGTTGGTGTTGTGGTTGTGTGTAAATGTTCTGGTTGCTGGTTGGTGTTGTGGTTGTGTGTAAATGTTCTGGTTACTGGTTGGTGTTGTGGTTGTGTGTAAATGTTCTGGTTGCTGGTTGGTGTTGTGGTTGTGTGTAAATGTTCTGGTTGCTGGTTGGTGTTGTGGTTGTGTGTAAATGTTCTGGTTGGTGTTGTGGTTGTGTGTAAATGTTCTGGTTGGTGTTGTGGTTGTGTGTAGATGTTTGGTTGCTGGTTGGTGTTGTGGTTGTGTGTAAATGTTCTGGTTGCTGGTTGGTGTTGTGGTTGTGTGTAAATGTTCTGGTTGCTGGTTGGTGTTGTGGTTGTGTGTAAATGTTCTGGTTGGTGTGGTGGTTGTGTGTAAATGTTCTGGTTGCTGGTTGTTGTTGTGGTTGTGTGTAAATGTTCTGGTTGCTGGTTGGTGTTGTGGTTGTGTGTAGATGTTCTGGTTGCTGGTTGGTGTTGTGGTTGTGTGTAAATGTTCTGGTTGCTGGTTGGTGTTGTGGTTGTGTGTAAATGTTCTGGTTGCTGGTTGGTGTTGTGGTTGTGTGTAAATGTTCTGGTTGCTGGTTGGTGTGGTGGTTGTGTGTAAATGTTCTGGTTGGTGTTGTGGTTGTGTGTAAATGTTCTGGTTGCTGGTTGGTGTTGTGGTTGTGTGTAAATGTTCTGGTTGGTGTGGTGGTTGTGTGTAAATGTTCTGGTTGCTGGTTGGTGTTGTGGTTGTGTGTAAATGTTCTGGTTGGGTGTTGTGGTTGTGTGTAAATTCTGGTTGCTGGTTGGTGTTGTGGTTGTGTGTAAATGTTCTTGTTGGGTTGTGTGTGGCTGTGTGTAAATGTTCTGGTTGCTGGTTGGTGTTGTGGTTGTGTGTAAATGTTCTGGTTGCTGGTTGGTGTTGTGGTTGTGTGTAAATGTTCTGGTTGCTGGTTGGTGTTGTGGTTGTGTGTAAATGTTCTGGTTGGTGTGTGGTTGTGTGTAAATGTTCTGGTTGCTGGTTGTTGTTGTGGTTGTGTGTAAATGTTCTGGTTGCTGGTTGGTGTTGTGGTTGTGTGTTAATGTTCTGGTTGCTGGTTGGTGTTGTGGTTGTGTGTAAATGTTCTGGTTGCTGGTTGGTGTTGTGGTTGTGTGTAAATGTTCTGGTTGCTGGTTGGTGTTGTGGTTGTGTGTAAATGTTCTGGTTGCTGGTTGGTGTGGTGGTTGTGTGTAAATGTTCTGGTTGGTGTTGTGGTTGTGTGTAAATGTTCTGGTTGCTGGTTGGTGTGGTGGTTGTGTGTAAATGTTCTGGTTGCTGGTTGGTGTGGTGGTTGTGTGTAAATGTTCTGGTTGGTGTGGTGGTTGTGTGTAAATGTTCTGGTTGCTGGTTGGTGTGTGTGTGTGTGTGTGTAAATGTTCTGGTTGGTGTTGTGGTTGTGTGTAAATGTTCTGGTTGCTGGTTGGTGTTGTGGTTGTGTGTAAATGTTCTGGTTGCTGGTTGGTGTCGTGGTTGTGTGTAAATGTTCTGGTTGTTGTGGTTGTGTGTAAATGTTCTGGTTGCTGGTTGGTGTTGTGGTTGTGTGTGATGTTCTGGTTGCTGGTTGGTGTTGTGGTTGTGTGTAAATGTTCTGGTTGCTGGTTGGTGTTGTGGTTGTGTGTAAATGTTCTGGTTGCTGGTTGGTGTTGTGGTTGTGTGTAAATGTTCTGGTTGCTGGTTGGTGTGGTGGTTGTGTGTAAATGTTCTGGTTGGTGTTGTGGTTGTGTGTAAATGTTCTGGTTGCTGGTTGGTGTGGTGGTTGTGTGTAAATGTTCTGGTTGCTGGTTGGTGTGGTGGTTGTGTGTAAATGTTCTGGTTGCTGGTTGGTGTTGTGGTTGTGTGTAAATGTTCTGGTTGGTGTTGTGGTTGTGTGTAAATGTTCTGGTTACTGGTTGGTGTTGTGGTTGTGTGTAAATGTTCTGGTTGCTGGTTGGTGTTGTGGTTGTGTGTAAATGTTCTGGTTGCTGGTTGGTGTTGTGGTTGTGTGTAAATGTTCTGGTTGCTAGTTGTGGTTGTGTGTAAATGTTCTGGTTGCTGGTTGGTGTTGTGGTTGTGTGTAAATGTTCTGGTTGCTGGTTGGTGTTGTGGTTGTGTGTAAATGTTCTGGTTGCTGGTTGGTGTTGTGGTTGTGTGTAAATGTTCTGGTTGGTGTGGTGGTTGTGTGTAAATGTCTGGTTGCTGGTTGTTGTTGTGGTTGTGTGTAAATGTTCTGGTTGCTGGTTGGTGTTGTGGTTGTGTGTAATGTTTCTGGTTGCTGGTTGGTGTTGTGGTTGTGTGTAAATGTTCTGGTTGCTGGTTGGTGTTGTGGTTGTGTGTAAAATGTTCTGTTGTCTGGTTGGTGTTGTGGTTGTGTGTAAATGTTCTGGTTGCTGTTGGTGTGGTTGGTTTGTGTGTAAATGTTCTGGTTGGTGTTGTGGTTGTGTGTAAATGTTCTGGTTGCTGGTTGGTGTTGTGGTTGTGTGTAAATGTTCTGGTTGGTGTGTTGGTTGTGGTGTAAATGGTTCTGGGTTGCTGGTTGGTGTTGTGGTTGTGTGTAAATGTTCTGGTTGGTGTTGTGGTTGTGTGTAAATGTTCTGGTTGCTGGTTGGTGTTGTGGTTGTGTGTAAATGTTCTTGTTGCTGGTTGGTGTGGTGGCTGTGTGTAAATGTTCTGGTTGCTGGTTGGTGTTGTGGTTGTGTGTAAATGTTCTGGTTGCTGGTTGGTGTTGTGGTTGTGTGTAAATGTTCTGGTTGCTGGTTGGTGTTGTGGTTGTGTGTAAATGTTCTGGTTGGTGTGGTGGTTGTGTGTAAATGTTCTGGTTGCTGGTTGTTGTTGTGGTTGTGTGTAAATGTTCTGGTTGCTGGTTGGTGTTGTGGTTGTGTGTAGATGTTCTGGTTGCTGGTTGGTGGTGGTTGTGTGTAAATGTTCTGGTTGGTGTTGTGGTTGTGTGTAAATGTTCTGGTTGCTGGTTGTGTGTGGTGGTTGTGTGTAAATGTTCTGGTTGCTGGTTGGTGTGGTGGTTGTGTGTAAATGTTCTGGTTGGTGGTGGTTGTGTGTAAATGTTCTGGTTGCTGGTTGGTGTTGTGGTTGTGTGTAAATGTTCTGGTTGGTGTTGTGGTTGTGTGTAAATGTTCTGGTTGCTGGTTGGTGTTGTGGTTGTGTGTAAATGTTCTGGTTGCTGGTTGGTGTTGTGGTTGTGTGTAGATGTTTTGGTTGCTGGTTGGTGTTGTGGTTGTGTGTAGATGTTTTGGTTGCTGGTTGGTGTTGTGGTTGTGTGTAAATGTTCTGGTTGCTGGTTGGTGTTGTGGTTGTGTCTAAATGTTCTGGTTGTGTTGTGGTGTGTGTGTAAATGTTCTGGTTGCTGGTTGGTGTTGTGGTTGTGTGTAAATGTTCTGGTTGCTGGTTGGTGTTGTGGTTGTGTGTAAATGTTCTGGTTGCTAGTTGTTGTGGTTGTGTGTAAATGTTCTGGTTGCTGGTTGGTGTTGTGGTTGTGTGTAAATGTTCTGGTTGCTGGTTGGTGTTGTGGTTGTGTGTAGATGTTTTGGTTGCTGGTTGGTGTTGTGGTTGTGTGTAAATGTTCTGGTTGCTGGTTGGTGTTGTGGTTGTGTGTAAATGTTCTGGTTGGTGTTGTGGTTGTGTGTAAATGTTCTGGTTGCTGGTTGGTGTTGTGGTTGTGTGTAAATGTTCTGGTTGGAGTTGTGGTTGTGTGTAAATGTTCTGGTTGCTGGTTGGTGTTGTGGTTGTGTGTAAATGTTCTGGTTGCTGGTTGGTGTTGTGGTTGTGTGTAAATGTTCTGGTTGCTGGTTGGTGTTGTGGTTGTGTGTAAATGTTCTGGTTGGTGTTGTGGTTGTGTGTAGATGTTCTGGTTGCTGGTTGGTGTTGTGGTTGTGTGTAAATGTTCTGGTTGGTGTTGTGGTTGTGTGTAAATGTTCTGGTTGCTGGTTGGTGTTGTGGTTGTGTGTAAATGTTCTGGTTGGTGTTGTGGTTGTGTGTAAATGTTCTGGTTGCTGGTTGGTGTTGTGGTTGTGTGTAAATGTTCTGGTTGCTGGTTGGTGTTGTGGTTGTGTGTAAATGTTCTGGTTGGTGTTGTGGTTGTGTGTAAATGTTCTGGTTGGTGTTGTGGTTGTGTGTAGATGTTCTGGTTGCTGGTTGGTGTTGTGGTTGTGTGTAAATGTTCTGGTTGCTGGTTGGTGTTGTGGTTGTGTGTAAATGTTCTGGTTACCGTTGGTGTGTGGTTGTGTGTAAATGTTCTGGTTGCTGGTTGGTGTTGTGGTTGTGTGTAAATGTTCTGGTTGCTGGTTGGTGTTGTGGTTGTGTATAAATGTTCTGTTTGGTGTTGTGGTTGTGTGTAAATGTTCTGGTTGCTGGTTGGTGTTGTGGTTGTGTGTAAATGTTCTGGTTGGAGTTGTGGTTGTGTGTAAATGCTCTGGTTGCTGGTTGGTGTTGTGGTTGTGTGTAAATGTTCTGGTTGCTGGTTGGTGTTGTGGTTGTGTGTAGATGTTTTGGTTGCTGGTTGGTGTTGTGGTTGTGTGTAAATGTTCTGGTTGGTGTTGTGGTTGTGTGTAAATGTTCTGGTTGCTGGTTGGTGTTGTGGTTGTGTGTAAATGTTCTGGTTGGAGTTGTGGTTGTGTGTAAATGTTCTGGTTGCTGGTTGGTTTGTGGTTGTGTGTAGATGTTCTGGTTGCTGGTTGGTGTTGTGGTTGTGTGTAAATGTTCTGGTTGCTGGTTTGGTGTTGTGGTTGTGTGTAAATGTTCTGGTTGGTGTTGTGGTTGTGTGTAAATGGTTCTGGTTGGTGTTGTGGTTGTGTGTAAATGTTCCTGGTTGCTGGTTGGTTGTTGTGGTTGTGTGTAAATGTTCTGGTTGGTGTTGTGGTTGTGTGTAAATGTTCTGGTTGGTGTTGTGGTTGTGTGTAAATGTTCTGGTTGCTGGTTGGTGTTGTGGTTGTGTGTAAATGTTCTGGTTGGTGTTGTGGTTGTGGTTGTGTGTAAATGTTCTGGTTGGTGTTGTGGTTGTGGTTGTGTGTAGTGTAGGATTTGGACTTCTGGCACTGGGCTGCAGAAGTCTTTCATCTCAGAGGAGCCTGAAGTGTCTGGGACAGTAAACAGATCTGAACTCCTCTCAGACTCCTCCACAGAGTGCAGTGCTCCCACTGAGTCCTGGCTGGATTAACTGTGACGTTACATCATCATGAGGTCCTGTCTGTCCACGTCCTCAGCAGACATTTCAGAAACGCTCAGATCAAACAAAAACAAAAGGCTTTTCTTGACGTCCAGTCTGGGACGGAGCTGGACGCAGACTGTGACGTCCGCTGGTAGGACACATATCAAACACGTCCCCTCACTCTCTCTCACCCTCACTGCAGCGTCCAGAGCGGCAGAGCGACGGTCGGCATCCAGTAATAAGCGGGCCTGGTGTTCTCCTCTGACTGGATCTGGAAAATGACCATGATGAGGGCCTTCAGGACGATGATGACTAGGGTGTGACCGTAATGACCATAATAGAGAACCTGACGCACTGTTTCAGACCAGCTCCCATAATAACAGCTCTGACTCTTCTACAGGGCGGGGTCTGACCACACAGCAGATCTGACCTCAGCATTACACATCCTCACCCACACAGAGAGAGAGAGAGAGAGACAGACAGACAGAGAGAGAGACAGGCAGAGAGACAGAGAGAGAGAGACAGAGAGAGAGACAGAGAGAGAGAGAGAGAGAGAGACAGGCAGAGAGAGAGACAGAGAGAGAGACAGAGAGAGAGAGAGAGAGAGAGAGAGAGAGAGAGAGAGGCAGAGAGAGAGACAGAGAGAGAGAGAGAGAGAGACAGGCAGAGAGAGAGACAGAGAGAGAGAGAGAGAGAGAGAGAGAGAGGCAGAGAGAGAGAGAGAGAGAGAGAGAGAGACAGACAGACAGAGAGAGAGACAGGCAGAGAGAGAGAGAGAGACAGAGAGAGAGAGAGAGAGAGAGAGAGAGACAGGCAGAGAGAGAGAGACAGAGAGAGAGAGAGAGAGACAGACAGACAGAGAGAGAGACAGACAGACAGACAGACAGAGAGAGAGACAAGCAGAGAGAGAGAGAGACAGACAGACAGAGAGAGAGACAGGCAGAGAGAGAGAGAGAGACAGAGAGAGAGAGAGAGACAGACAGACAGAGAGAGAGACAAGCAGAGAGAGAGAGAGACAGACAGACAGAGAGAGAGACAGGCAGAGAGAGAGACAGAGAGAGAGACAGAGAGAGACAGGCAGAGAGAGACAGGCAGAGAGAGAGACAGAGAGAGACAGAGAGAGAGAGAGAGAGAGAGAAAGAGAGAGAGAGAGAGAAAGAGAGAGAGAGGAGAGAAAAGAGAGAGAGAGAGAGAGAAAGAGAGAGAGACAGGCAGAGAGAGAGAGAGAAAGAGAGACAGGCAGAGAGAGAGAGACAGAGAAAGAGAGAGAGAGACAGAGAAAGAGAGAGAGAGACAGAGAAAGAGAGAGACAGAGAGAGAGAGAAGAAGAAGCGCAAAAGGGGCGCAAAAGGGGCAAACGCGCCGGTGTGCTGTGCAGGACTAGGAAACGGTGCTTCAACCCTCCGCTTCCCAGAGTTCCGCTCGCAAATGTTCAATCGCTGGAGAACAAAATAGACGAGCTGAACGCGCGGATCAAGTTTCACCGCGACATCGAGAGCTGCTGCGTTTTAGCGCTCACAGAGACGTGGCTATCCGCCGCTATACCCAACAACAGCATCACACCGGCCGGCTTCTCCACCTACCGGCAGGACAGAACTCTGGACTCTGGTAAGGGCAGAGGCGGCGGGGTGTGTGTTATGGTGAACTCTCGATGGGGGACAGATATAGCAGTTCTAGCCAGTCACTGCTCTCCAGACATTGAACTCTTAATGGTCAAAGTTCGACCTTTTTTTCTGCCCAGAGACTTCAGCTCAGTCATCCTCACTACAGGCTACATCCCACCTCAGCTCAGTCATCCTCACTACAGTCTACATCCCACCTCAGCTCAGTCATCCTCACTACAGTCTACATCCCACCTCAGCTCAGTCATCCTCACTACAGTCTACATCACACCTCAGCTCAGTCATCCTCACTACAGCCTACATCCCACCTCAGGCTGATAAGTCACGTGCATTGGAAGTTCTGTATGAGCTCATCAATAGACATGAGAACACTGATCCAGATGCTGCTTTTATTGTGGTTGGGGATTTTAACAGGGCAAACCTGAAGAAGGTTCTGCCCAAATACTATCAGCACATTAAATTTCCAACCCGAGGAGAACAGACTCTTGACCACTGCTATACAGCACTTAAGTACTGTTACAAACTCCTCCCCCGCCCTGCCTTTGGCAAAGCGGATCACACCTCCATTCTTCTCCTGCCTGCTTACAAACAACGACTTAAACAGGAAAAACCAGTTCTCAGATCAGTCTATCAATGGAGTGAGGAGGCCATCTTCACACTACAAGACTGCTTTGAATCCACAGACTGGAAGATGTTTCATGAAGCAGCTGGCAGTGACATCAACGAATACACTGACTCCATCACAAGTTACATCAGTAAATGCACTGACGACATTGTGCCAAAAATCAATGTCAGAACATTTCCAAATCAGAAACCCTGCATCAACGCTGAGGTTCGTGCCAAACTAAGAACCTCTGCCTACAACTCTGGTGATCTGGCTAGCTACAAGAAGGCCAGATATGACCTTCAGAGGACCATCAGGTTAGCCAAACGGAACCACAGGGACAGAGTTGAATCCAACTTCCTCTGCTCTGATCTCAGACGTATGTGGAGTGGACTGCGCACCATCACTGATTATAAAGGAGGTATAAGTTGTGATAGGGGGTCACCCTCCTCACTTGCAGATGAGCTTAATGCACATTATGCTCGCTTTGAGGCAAACAACACCTCCCCTGCTGAAAATCTCCCAATACAACAGGAGAGCTGCACACTGACCATCTCCCTGTCTGAGGTGGTGAAATCCTTCAGGGCAGTTAACCCACGCAAGGCTCCAGGTCCTGATGGTGTACACAGTCGTGTACTTAAAGCATGTGCCAACCAGCTGGCTGAGCTAACCTCTCCCTAACCTCTCCCTAAGACTGTCAGTGGTTCCTACGTGCTTTAAAGAAACCATCATTGTTCCAGTTCCCAAGAAACCTTCTGTCACCTGTCTGAATGACTACCGCCCTGTTGCACTGACATCAACAGCTATGAAGTGCTTTGAGCGGCTGGTCAAAGCTCACATCTGTTCTATGCTTCCTGCCAACATGGACACTCACCAGTTTGCATACCGCTCCAACAGATCCACAGACGAGGCCATTGCACTAACAGTACACACTGCTCTCACACACTTGGACAGGAAGAACACGTACGTGAGAATGCTGTTCATAGATTACAGCTCAGCATTCAACACAATCATCCCAGCCAAACTCATCCCGAAGCTCAAAGACTTGGGTTTAAACTCTTATCTCTGCAACTGGATACTGGACTTCCTGACGAGCAGACCGCAGGTGGTGAGGGTGGGTGACAGCATCTCTTCCACTTTGACTCTGAGCACGGGGGCCCCCCAGGGATGTGTACTCAGCCCCCTCCTGTATTCCCTGTACACTAATGAATGTGTAGCCAAACACTCCTCCAACCTCATCTTCAAATTCGCTGATGACACTACCATCCTAGGCCTCATCACAGATGGAGATGAAACAGCCTATAGAGACGAGGTCAGCGCTCTGTCAGAGTGGAGCCACGACAACAATCTCCGTCTAAACATCAGCAAAACGAAGGAGATGATTGTGGACTACAGGAAGCAGCAGAAGGGTGGTCACTCTCCCCTTTACATCAACGGGGCTGAAGTGGAGAGAGTCAGCAGTGTTAAGTTCCTCGGCGTTCACCTCTCTGACCTCACCTGGTCCCTCCACACTAACACGATTGTGAGATCTGCCCGTCAGCGTCTCTTCTTCCTGCGCAGGCTCAGGAAGTTTGGACTGCCTCCTGATCTCCTCACCAGCTTCTATAGATGCACTATAGAGAGCATCCTAACGGGCTGCATCACTGTCTGGTACGGCAGCTGCACTGCCTGCGACCGCAAGGCCCTAAAAGGAGTGGTGAGGACAGCAGAATACATCATAGGCAACAAACTACCAGCCTTACAGGACATCTATCAGTCCCGCTGCCTGAGGAACAAACTACCAGCCTTACAGGACATCTACCAGTCCCGGTGCCTGAGGAACAAACTACCAGCCTTACAGGACATCTACCAGTCCCGGTGCCTGAGGAACAAACTACCAGCCTTACAGGACATCTACCAGTCCCGGTGCCTGAAGAACAAACTACCAGCCTTACAGGACATCTACCAGTCCCAGTGCCTGAGGAACAAACTACCAGCCTTACAGGACATCTACCAGTCCCGCTGCCTGAGGAAAATCCAGAAGATCAGGTCAGACAGCGGTCACCCAGCACACGGCCTGTTCACCATACTGCCATCAGGCAGGAGATTCCGCAGCATCCAGGCCAAAACAACACGCCTACTGAACAGCTTCTACCCACAGGCTGTCAGGCTCCTGAACAAACTGTGAGGCTGAAAGACCCCAGTTCACTCGACCACTGCTACATTATACACTTTATATTATTTATTCTGATATCGCTGCTATGGACAATATCGTCATATCACTAAGTCACTTTAAATAGGTATAGATATATCTACTTAGAACCTGCCTATGCAAAATTTTTCACAGATGTCCTCCTGTATATCGTATGTATATATCTTGTGTATTGTATTGTATAGTCCTTTAAATATTTCAGTTATAACTATATGTATATTTGTAGCTTATTTTTACTTTAATATTGTCTATTTATTGTATGTTTGTACTGTTTTATATATATAATGCTGCCCTGCTGTAGAGTTTTATCTGAGCCTCACTGAACTTGAAACTCTATCTATCTGTCTATCTATCTATCTATCTATCTATCTATCTATCTATCTATGATGTACAGCTCTCTGTCTATCTATCTATCTATGTGTACTCATTTCTCAGATCAGTAGCTTTATATATACGTCCTGAGACTTTGGCACAGTGCTGCATATATAGATCACAAACAGCTGACAGATGTTAATGACAACCACTGCAGCTCTATTAAAACCCACACTGTCGGTTCCTCTGTTTGCAGGTGTCCAAAGACGTACGTAGTGATATTGAGAGCAGCTCAGAGGAAGAGACTAACACAAACCAAAGTCGCGTGGCCTCGCTCAAACGAGAGAATGGCACCAACGGCCATTTTGGCTCCAAGCCCTGGACCTAGAACGACGCCAGCTGGTGACCCGACATGACCTCCCTGCCACTCTGCTGTCACAGCAGCATCCTAATTGGACTTGGAATTGGATTCAGCTGTTCCAAACCAAGCCGCGAATATGACGGGGCGCCCGAGGCCGAGCGCACGCTCCCCAGTTTTACAACACACTTTGAGTTGACATTATTAAGCCTTACAACGGTGAAGATGAGGATGCTGATGATGATGGCTTCACGGACACTGATACTTAATGTGTGGAAAAAAAAAAAAACAACTAAAAACAAACAGAAACAAAAAAAAGAAGGCACCGAGGACGAACGTGAGAGATTAAACGAGTGATTTTTCATTCCCTTGTTTCAGAGGTGAAAGTGTGCTCACTGTCTTCCTAAAGCTTCACGTTTTACTGGAGTTAGGGAAGACGTCCTTTCCCACTTATTACCCATTGGTCTGATGTACTTGAGCTTTTTTTTGTGTTTCATCATCCAGTTACTGTTGTGTGTTTTTGTTTTCTTTGCCTGTTCTGTTTTTTCAAGTTGCTTACATTTTTTTTAACCAAATAAGTTTATTAAACTATAATAATTTGATTTTTAAAAAAAATTAATAATTTGATTGCTGCACACTGTGAGGAATGATACCAACATCAGTTGGCCTTTATGTGTGTCTTCTTGTATAGTCCAATGGAATAGTTTAGCAAAAATGTACATCAGGGCTGTGTATTGGAACCTGCCGATATATATATAGTGCTATATAATCCCTAGAGCTCAGGGATTAAAACACAGCACACAATGAACCACTGCCTGCCACCAGGTACATTTACATTTACATTTACAGTATTTAGCAGACGCAGACTTACAAAAGTGCTTAGTGTTCGGTCAGAGTATGTATCTCTATCTAGTACAAACAGGTTTAAGTCCAAACTACTCTTATACTCAAACACTGCCATAAACACAGGGCCAGTGCTGATACCTAGAAAAAAGACAATGCAATACCTAGCCAGACTGGAACACCAACAGAGAAGAGAACAAATACAAGACTACATACAGTACAAGTGCAATACTTAGCCAGTGCTCCTAGAAGATCAAGTGCAATTACAGTTTATAGCAGTACTTCAGCATATTGGTGTTTATAAGTGCTTTACAAAGAGATAGGTCTTCCGTCTGCGTTTGAAGACCGTGAGAGAGTTTGCTGTTCGGACAGCCAGTGGAAGTTCGTTCCACAGAGAAGCGTTTTGTTGCGTGCCATCCATGAATTTTGAGTGATGGCGGGTCAAGCCGAGCCATACTTAAAGTGCAAAGGGCTCGAGGTGCGGTTCGACTTTTGACCATTGCCATAAGGTAAGGAGGAGCTGGTCCATTCTTGGCTTTGTAGGCATCAGAACTTTAAACTGAATGCGAGCAGCTACAGGAAGCCAGTGAAGGGAGCGCAGCAGTGGAGTAAACACAGTAAGTTTCAAGTTTCAAGTTTATTTGTCATTTGCACATCATGTCAGGACATAACATGCATTGAAATGCTTTGGGTGAGGCTCAGATAAAACTCTACAGCAGGGCAGCATTATATATATATAAAACAGTACAAACATACAATAAATAGACAATATTAAAGTAAAAATAAGCTACAAATATACATATAGTTATAACTGAAATATATAAAGGACTATACAATACAATACACAAGATATATACATACGATAT
The DNA here is from genome assembly GCA_021613375.1 of Megaleporinus macrocephalus. Taxonomy (NCBI): domain Eukaryota; kingdom Metazoa; phylum Chordata; class Actinopteri; order Characiformes; family Anostomidae; genus Megaleporinus; species Megaleporinus macrocephalus. The sequence goes on along the minus strand of CM038714.1, from coordinate 13,162,421 downwards.
ACAGGAGGACATCTGTGAAAAATTTTGCATAGGCAGGTTCTAAGTAGATATACCTATATCTATTTAAAGTGACTTAGTGATATGACGATATTGTCCATAGCAGCGATATCAGAATAAATAATATAAAGTGTATAATGTAGCAGTGGTCGAGTGAACTGGGGTCTTTCAGCCTCACAGTTTGTTCAGGAGCCTGACAGCCTGTGGGTAGAAGCTGTTCAGTAGGCGTGTTGTTTTGGCCTGGATGCTGCGGAATCTCCTGCCTGAGGGCAGTATGGTGAACAGGCCGTGTGCTGGGTGACCGCTGTCTGACCTGATCTTCTGGATTTTCCTCAGGCAGCGGGACTGATAGATGTCCTGTAAGGCTGGTAGTTTGTTCCTCAGGCAGCAGGACTGATAGATGTCCTGTAAGGCTGGTAGTTTGTTCCTCAGGCAGCGGGACTGGTAGATGTCCTGTAAGGCTGGTAGTTTGTTCCTCAGGCAGCGGGACTGGTAGATGTCCTGTAAGGCTGGTAGTTTGTTCCTCAGGCAGCGGGACTGGTAGATGTCCTGTAAGGCTGGTAGTTTGTTCCTCAGGCACCCGGACTGGTAGATGTCCTGTAAGGCTGGTAGTTTGTTGCCTATGATGTATTCTGCTGTCCTCACCACTCCTTTTAGGGCCTTGCGGTCGCAGGCAGTGCAGCTGCCGTACCAGACAGTGATGCAGCCCGTTAGGATGCTCTCTATAGTGCATCTATAGAAGCTGGTGAGGAGATCAGGAGGCAGTCCAAACTTCCTGAGCCTGCGCAGGAAGAAGAGACGCTGACGGGCAGATCTCACAATCGTGTTAGTGTGGAGGGACCAGGTGAGGTCAGAGAGGTGAACGCCGAGGAACTTAACACTGCTGACTCTCTCCACTTCAGCCCCGTTGATGTAAAGGGGAGAGTGACCACCCTTCTGCTGCTTCCTGTAGTCCACAATCATCTCCTTCGTTTTGCTGATGTTTAGACGGAGATTGTTGTCGTGGCTCCACTCTGACAGAGCGCTGACCTCGTCTCTATAGGCTGTTTCATCTCCATCTGTGATGAGGCCTAGGATGGTAGTGTCATCAGCGAATTTGAAGATGAGGTTGGAGGAGTGTTTGGCTACACATTCATTAGTGTACAGGGAATACAGGAGGGGGCTGAGTACACATCCCTGGGGGGCCCCCGTGCTCAGAGTCAAAGTGGAAGAGATGCTGTCACCCACCCTCACCACCTGCGGTCTGCTCGTCAGGAAGTCCAGTATCCAGTTGCAGAGATGAGAGTTTAAACCCAAGTCTTTGAGCTTCGGGATGAGTTTGGCTGGGATGATTGTGTTGAATGCTGAGCTGTAATCTATGAACAGCATTCTCACGTACGTGTTCTTCCTGTCCAAGTGTGTGAGAGTAGTGTGTACTGTTAGTGCAATGGCCTCGTCTGTGGATCTGTTGGAGCGGTATGCAAACTGGTGAGTGTCCATGTTGGCAGGAAGCATAGAACAGATGTGAGCTTTGACCAGCCGCTCAAAGCACTTCATAGCTGTTGATGTCAGTGCAACAGGGCGGTAGTCATTCAGACAGGTGACAGAAGGTTTCTTGGGAACTGGAACAATGATGGTTTCTTTAAAGCACGTAGGAACCACTGACAGTCTTAGGGAGAGGTTAAAGATGTCGGTGAAAACCTCAGCCAGCTGGTTGGCACATGCTTTAAGTACACGACTGTGTACACCATCAGGACCCGGAGCCTTGTGTGGGTTAACTGCCCTGAAGGATTTCACCACCTCAGACAGGGAGATGGTCAGTGTGCAGCTCTCCTGTTGTATTGGGAGATTTTCAGCAGGGGAGGTGTTGTTTGCCTCAAAGCGAGCATAATGTGCATTAAGCTCATCTGCAAGTGAGGAGGGTGACCCCCTATCACAACTCATACCTCTTTTATAATCAGTGATGGTGCGCAGTCCACTCCACATACGTCTGAGATCAGAGCAGAGGAAGTTGGATTCAACTCTGTCCCTGTGGTTCCGTTTGGCTAACCTGATGGTCCTCTGAAGGTCATATCTGGCCTTCTTGTAGCTAGCCAGATCACCAGAGTTGTAGGCAGAGGTTCGAGCTCTTAGTTTGGCACGAACCTCAGCGTTGATCCAGGGTTTCTGATTTGGAAATGTTCTGACATTGATTTTTGGCACAATGTCGTCAGTGCATTTACTGATGTAACTTGTGATGGAGTCAGTGTATTCGTTGATGTCACTGCCAGCTGCATCATGAAACATCTTCCAGTCTGTGGATTCAAAGCAGTCTTGTAGTGTGAAGATGGCCTCCTCACTCCATTGATAGACTGATCTGAGAACTGTTTTTTCCTGTTTAAGTTGTTTGTAAGCAGGCAGGAGAAGAATGGAGGTGTGATCCGCTTTGCCAAAGGCAGGGCGGGGGAGGAGTTTGTAACAGTCCTTAAGTGCTGTATAGCAGTGGTCTAGAGTCTGTTCTCCTCGGGTTGGAAATTTAATGTGCTGATAGTATTTGGGCAGAACCTTCTTCAGGTTTGCCCTGTTAAAATCTCCAACCACAATAAAAGCAGCCTCTGGATCAGTGTTCTCATGTCTATTGATGAGCTCATACAGAACTTCCAATGCACGTGACTTATCCGCCTGAGGTGGGATGTAGACTGTAGTGAGGATGACTGAGCTGAAGTCTCTGGGCAGAAAAAAAGGTCGAACTTTGACCATTAGGAGTTCAATGTCTGGAGAGCAGTGACTGGCTAGAACTGCTACATCTGTCCCCCATTGAGAGTTCACCATAACACACACCCCGCCGCCTCTGCCCTTACCAGAGTTCTGTCCTGCCGGTAGATGGAGAAGCCGGCCGGTGTGATGCCGTTGTTGGGTATAGCGGTGGTAGCCACGTCTCTGTGAGCGCAGCAGCTCTCGATGTCGCGGTGAAACTTGATCCGCGTGTTCAGCTCATCTATTTTGTTCTCCAGCGATTGAACATTTGCGAGGAAGCCACGGAGGGGCAGCTGCTCGCGCTCGTGTGTGAGTTTGTGTTAAAGTCCGTCTTGAGTGATGATCGGATGTTCAGAAGAGTTTGCCGATCATATTGAATAATCCCAGATGCGACATGTACAAAAACACTTAGAAACAGGACAATAAAACACAAAAAGCTGTAGAGTTTACCCGGAGCTCTCACCAGTGCGGCCATTCTGCGGCGCACCGGAACCGGAAGGGTTTACCAGTAAACACAGGTAAACACTATTAACTAAATATTTATACTGTGTACTGTGATAGCGTAAAGAATACAGAACAAACAAAATATATCTCAAAATTCATGTATATCAATATTATATATCCAAAATTCCAACTTTACAGGACAGGCAAAAAACTGATTTTGCTTGTAATGTAAGTCAATGGAACCAGAATTTTTTCCTAGCTGTTCTGGAGCATTTCTATTGGTCCAGTCATCATGGAAATTTGGCTGCTGCGTTCATACAGTGCAGAAAACTAAAAATCGACCAAAATGGAGATGCATGGTTTTCTTTGGACAGCTGTTTGAAAGAGCTAGTGTGGCTACACAGTAATAGAAACAGTGTGCCTACATCACAAACTCACTTCAAAAGTATGATGATGTGGTTTCTGTCACTGTTAAACACATGGTTATCCTTAAAATGCAGGTTTTGAGATACTATTACTGTTGTTTAGAGATGGAAGGATCGATCGGCCATGTATCAGTATCGGCCAGTTTTTAATCCAAATATGTGATCGGCGATATTTCTCCAATTTAGCCGATCCCGAGAGCCGATCGATGTCGTTAAACCAATGAGCCCAATTTCTGTATTTCCAGCTAGTGTTTCATCCAGGAAGAGAAGAACCCCCTCCGGCCAGCTCCCTGCAATTCCTATCTGAACCACTAGGTGGAAATACATACCCTTTCATTTTCTGACTAAAGCAGTGACTTGGCGAAAACAGTTTAAGCGTTCACCGCATGCGCTGATAGAAAACATTGTCCGTCTGGCGGTTTGTGACCGTGTGTGACTCAGACTCATCCAGGGCAGTTTGTAACATCTGTAAAATTAGTAAAACCAGCGTCTCTCACGGGGAACCAAGACAAAGACATTTAACACTACTAATCTGATACGGCGCTTACACCACACAGCTGAATACAGTGAGTATCAGCAAACAGCAGAGCTAGCCAAGAGAACCGTGCAGACCAGATCTGACCGGTACGAACAGAACAGCTGCAGAAACAGCCAGAGAGCTAAAAGAACCACAGCCAGAGTGACTGAGTGTATAGTTCTAGATAAGCAGCTCTTCCCGGCTGTAGAAGACGTTCATTCTGCTGCTTAATGTTCCACCTGGATCCACGCTCTGCTGTTCCTAGTAGAGATACTTTTCAGATGTGGCTCTTCTGGAGCTGTACCAAGCGGTTTACTCCCACATAGACCAACTTCTAATTTAGTTAAAAATATTATGCTGTTTCACATGAGCTCGTTAAAAATGGTAATAAACCAGTTTAGACCATGTTTCATGACTTGCTTGTGCTAATATAATGTAGCCCTGTCGTGTCTAATAGCCCCGCCCTCGATTGGTATCGGCTATCGGCCGATCACGCTGATCGGTCCATCTCTACTGTAGTTAGTTATGCTAACACACATAAATCAGTTCATTTGAAATGATTTAAGAATTCGTCCATCTAGTTGGTAGTTATAATTTTCCGTTATTTGTCAGCTACGTTCACTTCATAGCTCCAGATGTGCCTTGTGTGAACACTTATCGTTGGCTTGCCGTTGAAAATGAACACCAGGAGCTGAGATTACAGCATCCATTCAGCCAGGAGATGCCCAGAGAAGGCTGAACTGTTTGAAATGAAGGGCATTAACAGGGAGTTTGTTCCTCTTTGGCTGCAGTAACAGCCTTTACACTTCTGGAATGGCTTTATTTCGAAACTGTGAGAATTTGATTGTGTTCGGCCACAAGAGTATTAACGAGGTCAGGTACTGATGTTGAATGAGCAGTTCTGGATATCCCCAACTCATCCTAAAGGTGCTGGATGGAGCTCCATCACAGAGAACGTAGTTCTGCTGCTCCACAGCCTAATGCTGTAAGGTTATATAGCCCTCTAGTTCAGACTTGGCATTAGAACACGATGACTTCAGGCTCATGTCCAAAGCTCCATGTCAGGGCTCTAGCCAAAACCACAACAAGCGGACCTACACAAGTAGGTAATGTAGTGATGGTTTTTCACCCATTATATATCTCTCCAGCATGAATGTATTTTTTTATTCGTATCCAGTTCATGCAACAGCTTTTTCACTGAGGAGGCATTTATAAGCACTGAGTGGTTTAGACTTCTGGTTCATATTACCACCACTGTAGAAATCTAGGACAGAGCATTTCTCATCAAACCACTCTGTTCTTTCCATTTATAGCATCTGAATTTACTAATTAAATGAGAGGTATGGACACACATGACACATACACTCACTGTTAATTTATCAGCTCCTCCTACCGTATAGGAGTACTTTGTAGTTCTACACTTACAGACTGAAGTTCATCTGATTCTCTGTTTACTTTATTACTCTGTTCTTTAATGATCAGGACCCCACAGAGAAAAACATTTCAACAGGTGCACAATTTAATATATTACAACCACAGATGCCTCACAGATCATGTGACAAAGACCATCTTTACATCTTTCCCTGCATAAAAAGGTTACAGCCATTATCCTTCACACATTTCTTGGGATAAAATCTCCTTTGATCAACTTGAGTCCCATCCATGTGACTGGATAATGGTTAATGTTCGTTTTGGAGGCCATACTGATGGCCAGACGACTCAGTCCTTGACCACTTCCGGATCTACTGTCTGGTTCTGAGCTTCCAGCTGGAGTAGTTTCTGCCGCTCCATGTAGCGATAGTCCCTCATGGTGCACAGGTGGCCTCCGTACAGGGTGAGGAGCATCATGGAGCCGGAGAACAGGCAGTAGCCCACATCAGCCATGCGCTTAGTACCCAACATGGTGCTTCACTAAAGAGAGACAAAAGAGTGGCTTATGTGAACACAATCATTTATTAGCTAAACAGCTACAACAGTGTTCACCCGCATGCATTCATTCATTCATTCATTCATCTTACAAGGTACAAGCTGAAGGTTTTGCTCTGGCGCTCACAGTCCTTCGACCTACTATCAACAAAAAATCTGTGGATGAACCTGAAACGTACAGAGTGGGGAGACTTTTATGAGAAAGGATGAGCCAAAATCCTCCAAACTAGAACTCTGATACTTGCCAAACAAGTTCTGTATCAATGACTATCATCGCTGTCCGAAGAAAAACAAGTTCATTTTTGGTATTTTTTATTTTTATATATGCGACAGCTGGCGTTTACATAGTACGAAAGTTTCTTGACGACGGGACCAACAGAAATACTCCATAATCGCTTGGAAAAAATCTGGTTCCTTTGACAGCAATGACATGCAAAGTTTGCCTTAGGCCCTTTTGTTACATGCAAACTGTCAAACAAGGAAATGAAAAGATCTTAAAATATTGAAATATCACCTTTAACCTCATCCTTTTGAAAATTAGGTCAAGTTTAACTTGAGGTTTAACAGATAACCAAACTTTTGACTGCCACTAAAAGACACAGACGTACGACTTTCCTTAATTACGGTCCACACAAAGACTTTGTTTTGAACCAGCACTTAAATACATAAACAGCTTCTATTATTATTATTATTATTATTATTATTATTATTATTAATAACAATAATTTATATCTGTTTACCTGATGAACAGACAGTTAGCAGCACGTTGTTTTAGCGTAAACAAGCTAATTATCTCTGCCTAACCTACATATATTGTTACGTGACTCGAAATAAGATATTATAAAACTTGTTAAAAGGTTTAATGAAGAGTTTTTATAAATCCTCACCTGTTTATTTCTCCACTTTCTCTCCACTGAGCTCAATGTCAACACTAACTTCCTGCTAAAGCTGTGACCCTACGGATGAGCGGAGGGGACAAACTTCAACGAACGCGTTTTAACGTTTATAATATATGTCCGAGAAATTAAAGCAGACAAATCGAATTATTGTCCAATAGTAATGTGTGATTTTTTTACTCTCCCGCAGAACCGGTCCACTGTTTCACGCGGATCCGAGTGTCAGGAGTCCCCGCGGTACAGAGACCAACCGGACGCGTGTCGGAGACGGACACAGCAGTGACGCTGCCCGCTGACCACGCTGGAGTGGACGACTCAGCTGAGAGTGAAGATCCCGGAGCGGCTCCGCACGGAAACTTCATCAACTACTACACTTTCAATCCTCCGGAGAATCGCCTCAGTTTAATACCCGCCTCTCTGCTGGAGGAGCTCGGATATCAGAGCGAGGCTGACACGGTGCTGATGCTGGACGTGGGCTGCATCTCCGGGGTGAGAACTTCAGTTCCGCTTCACTGTCATTATACCAATACAGAGCTGTACAGATTAACCAAGCACTGCGAGACCGCTTCTCCAGTGCAGCACTTAGATAAATAAGCAATAGTGCGAATACAATTTGTGCAAAAGCAGTCACTGTCTATGTATGTGGCTGGAACTGCTGTAAACAGCAGTGAGCATAACTAAACATAACTGTGTGGTAGAGCAGTGAATATGTAGTCCACTGAATACACCTTAAGTGTACATACTGGAAGGGGTTGAGGTAGCCTGGATTGAGTGGTGGTTGTAAACAGTAGATGTAAATACAGTAGCGTACAGTGCAGGTAGAGAGTATATCAGCCTAATGTTCAGGTAATCAGCATAATAGGTTTACAGAGATTTCAAGTGTTTGAAATATACAGCTCTGAAGTTCAGGTGTTGAAGCTACTAGTTAAAGTTCAGTGCATGTAGTCTCATGAGTTAGCTTGGTGTGTAGTAGCTGTGGTAATCAGTGCTGGATCGGTAAGTAGTTCTGGTGTGTCCTGTTCTCTGTAATTAATAATTAATGGCTAATGACTTGAATAGGGTGGTAAATGAGGAGGAACGTTAAGATCTGCAGAGCACTTCACGTGTGGCCTAATATGTTGATGTGGAAATTAATTAATCTATATATGTATACTGTGTGTCTCTACGCAAACTCGGCAACATAAACCAACAATGATTTCCATTCTAATCCTCTTTATCTTTCTCTGTTCTTGTTTTTTCACTGAACTCACGTCTTATCTAGAGAGGTTTGGCTGCAGTCACTTTCATCTATGTACCTCTTTTGCAGTCACTATGTGGGTTCACCTGAATCATGGGGACGCTGCCTTCTTAGCGCTGCTTTCGCGACTGTCCTGTCTGTGTGAGTATCTGTTACTGGAGGTGCAGCCGTGGAAGTGCTATCGCTCGGCCGCCCGTCGGTTGCGCAAACCTGGCCGCAGTGACTTTGACCACTTCAAGACGCTGCAGATCCGTGAAGACATGGCAGCACACGCGAGAGAACATTTAGAAAAGCAGTGCAGCATGGAGCTAACTCTGAGTTTCGGGAATACATCGTGGGATCGAAGCCTCCTGCTCTTTAAGAGACGATGATGGGGCAGTCTGAATAGAAAAATGGTGAATACTTGGCAGTTAAAATGATAAAAATCACATTTTACAACCCAGTAAACACACAACATTGTAAAAACTGTGTTTGCTTTCTTACTACAACATGGTCAGAAGGTGGTGCTGTTTACATTGTCTTAACCAGATTGTCAGAACCTCTTTATTACACCATCCAGTCACATTATTATTATGAGCACCAGCGTGGCCGTCGTGTGCAGTACAGACAGCAGCTAGATGGACTAGGAGACTCAGTAAGGTCCTGGTAGGTTGTCACAGGTATCTGGACTTATACTGACTGCAGTGCATCCCACAGCTGCTGGAGGGAGCATGGAGGAGGATCCATAGAGCCAACACCACCATCCAGGTGGTCCCACAGATGCTCAATTAGATTCAAGCCTGGTTAATTAGGTGTCCAGGGTAGTACTTGGAAGTCTTAATCAGCTCTTCCAACCAATGTGGGACATTTCTTGCTGTGTGACGTGTCCATTGTCTTGCTGGAAGATCCCATACGCCCCAGAGAAGACAATCAGCATGTATTGTTTGCGAAATCTGCAATTATGGATTCAGATGCGAATTGGTTGAGAGTGTCTTCCACATGGATGAGTGGGTCCAAAACATTCCCCAGAACACAACGCTGCCACCACCACCAGCTTGTGTTCTTCCAATGTGACTTGACTGTGTAGTGGAGCTAATGAAGGGTTTTAGAAGGTTGTAGCAACATTCTGACTGCTTAGTCACAATGTTTTCACACAATGCTGTTGCAAAGATATTACATTTTAGTGTTGTAGCTTCATTGCACTGGAGCTATAAGGCCAAGGCTCCTAACAAGTAAAATGTTATTATACAGTGTCGGAAACCACAAAGTCCTGAGATTACTTAACAACTCAACACGGTTCTGATTATGAAGTTAGCACAATGCTAACTGATGTGCTTGTTAGTTGACATTACAGCCACGCAGAAAATGAGTGCAGAAAACGAATACCGTTTGACTGATTGCCTTCATTTGGGTTTAAAATAGTTTTGTTCAAAAGTTATTTTTCATATTGAATTTTTTTTCCCTAAAGCAAAAAAAAAACATGTTTGGAATAGCCTGCTAGCGATGCTGCTGTGGTAATGGATGCTGATCACATTCTGTACTAATTTACATCCAGTCAGGGGAAACAAATAAAGGAATAAAAAGAATAAATTAATAGTGTTTTGTTGAATTGCACTGCCAACATTTTTTAGTCCACTCGGTGGTTTGTTATGAGATAAAACCATAACTGAACCAGCAGAGGCAGTAAAAGTTGTTTTTTTGTTTTTTTGGAACACGATTTTTAAGTGATGTATTTAAGTTGATTTGTCGTGGCAGTGAGAAAATCTGCAAGCAGCAGCATTATTATTTCTGCATCCCAAACCGTATACTACAACACTATGTAGTATACTAGAAATGGCGCATATATTAGTGTAATAGATACAGTATAGAAGTGTACTCACTAGTGTAGTAGATATAGTATAGAAGTGTACTCACTAGTGTAATAGGTGTAGTATAGAAGTGTACTCACTAGTGTAGTAGGTGTAGTATAGAAGTGTACTCACTAGTGTAATAGGTGTAGTATAGAAGTGTACTCACTAGTGTAGTAGATATAGTATAAAAGTGTACTCACTAGTGTAGTAGGTACAGTATAGAAGTGTACTCACTAGTGTAGTAGGTACAGTATAGAAGTGTACTCACTAGTGTAATAGGTGTAGTATAGAAGTGTACTCACTAGTGTAGTAGGTGTAGTATAGAAGTGTACTCACTAGTATAGTAGGTACAGTATAGAAGTGTACTCACTAGTGTAATAGGTGTAGTATAGAAGTGTACTCACTAGTGTAGTAGGTGTAGTATAGAAGTGTACTCACTAGTGTAGTAGGTACAGTATAGAAGTGTACTCACTAGTGTAATAGGTGTAGTATAGAAGTGTACTCACTAGTGTAGTAGATGTAGTATAGAAGTGTACTCACTAGTGTAGTAGGTACAGTATAGAAGTGTACTCACTAGTGTAATAGGTGTAGTATAGAAGTGTACTCACTAGTGTAGTAGGTGTAGTTTAGAAGTGTACTCACTAGTATAATAGGTGTAGTATAGAAGTGTACTCACTAGTGTAGTAGGTACAGTATAGAAGTGTGCTCACTAGTGTAATAGGTGTAGTATAGAAGTGTACTCATTAGTGTAGTAGGGGAAGTACAGAAATGTACTCACTAGTGCAATAGGTGTAGTATAGAAGTGTACTCACTAGTTTAGTAGGCGTAGTATAGAGGTGTACTCACTAATGTAGTAGGTGCAGTATAGAAGTGTACTCACTAGTGTAGTATAGAAGTGTACTCTGTAGTGTAGTAGGTGAAGTATAGAAGTGCACTCATTAGTGTAGTAGGGGAAGTACAGAAGTGTACTCACTAGTGCAATAGGTGTAGTATAGAAGTGTACTCACTAGTGCAATAGGTGTAGTATAGAAGTGTACTCACTAGTTTATTAGGTGTAGTATAGAAGTGTGCTCACTAGTGTAGGTGTAGTATAGAAGTGTACTCACTAGTTTATTAGGTGTAGTATAGAAGTGTACTCACTAATGTAGTAGGTGTAGTATAGAAGTGTACTCACTAATGTAGTAGATGTAGTTTAGAAGTGTACTCACTAATGTAGTAGGTGTAGTATAGAAGTGTACTCACTAATGTAGTAGATGTAGTTTAGAAGTGTACTCACTAATGTAGTAGGTGTAGCATAGAAGTGTACTCATTAGTGTAGATGGGGAAGTACGAAAGGGTAATCACTAGTGTAATAGGGGAATTTTATAGAAGTATACTCACTAGTGTAATAGGTGTAGTATAGAAGTGTACTCACTAGTGTAATAGGGGAATTATAGAAGTGTGCTCACTAGTGTAGTAGGTGAAATATAGAAGTGTGCTCACTAGTATACTAGGGGAATAATAGAAGTATACTCACTAATGTTGTAGGTGTAGTATAGAAGTGTACTCATTAGTTTAATATGAGAATTATAGAAGTGCACTCCCTAGTATACTAGGTAAAATATAGAAGTGTGCTCCCTAGTGTAATAGGTGTAGTATAGAAGTGTGCTCACTAGTATAGTAGGTAAAATATAGAAGTGTGCTCACTAGTACAGTAGGTAAAATATAGAAGTGTGCTTACTAGTGTAATAGGTAAAATCTAAAAGTGTGTTCACTAGTGTAATAGGTGTAGTATAGAAGTGTACTCACTAGTGTAATAGGGGAATTATAGAAGTGTGCTCACTAGTGTAGTAGGTGTAGTATAGAAGTGTACTCACTAATGTAGTAGGTGTAGTATAGAAGTGTGCTCACTGGTATACTAGGTAAAATATAGAAGTGTACTCACTAGTATAGTAGGTGAAATATAGAAGTGCACTCCCTAGTATACTAGGTAAAATATAGAAGTGTGCTCCCTAGTGTCATAGGTGTAGTATAGAAGTGTACTCACTAATGTAGTAGGTGTAGTATAGAAGTGTGCTCACTAGTATACTAGGTAAAATATAGAAGTGTGCTCCCTAGTGTAATAGGTGTAGTATAGAAGTGTGCTCACTAGTATACTAGGTAAAATATAGAAGTGTGCTCCCTAGTGTAATAGGTGTAGTATAGAAGTGTGCTCACTAGTATACTAGGTAAAATATAGAAGTGTGCTCACTAGTATAGTAGGTAAAATATAGAAGTGTGCTTACTAGTATACTAGGTCAAATACATAAGTGTGCTCATTAGTTTAATAGGTGCATTATAGAAGTGTACTCACTTGTATACTATGTAAAATATAGAAGTGTGCTCACTAGTATACTAGGTAAAATATAGAAGTGTGCTCACTAGTGTGGTAGGTGTAGTATAGAAGTGTACTCACTAGTATACTAGGTTAAATATAGAAGTGTGCTCACTAGTATACTAGGTAAAATATAGAAGTGTGCTAACTAGTGTAGTAGGTGTAGTATAGAAGTGTACTCCCTAGTATGGTAGGTGAAATATAGAAGTGTACTCATTAGTGTAGTAGGGGAAGTACAGAAATGTACTCACTAGTGCAATAGGTGTAGTATAGAAGTGTACTCACTAGTTTAGTAGGCGTAGTATAGAAGTGTACTCACTAATGTAGTAGGTGCAGTATAGAAGTGTACTCACTAGTGTAGTATAGAAGTGCACTCATTAGTGTAGTAGGGGAAGTACAGAAGTGTACTCACTAGTGCAATAGGTGTAGTATAGAAGTGTACTCACTAGTTTATTAGGTGTAGTATAGAAGTGTGCTCACTAGTGTAGGTGTAGTATAGAAGTGTACTCACTAATGTAGTAGGTGTAGTATAGAAGTGTACTCACTAATGTAGTAGATGTAGTTTAGAAGTGTACTCACTAATGTAGTAGGTGTAGTATAGAAGTGTACTCACTAATGTAGTAGATGTAGTTTAGAAGTGTACTCACTAATGTAGTAGGTGTAGCATAGAAGTGTACTCATTAGTGCAATAGGTGTAGTATAGAAGTGTACTCACTAGTTTAGTAGGCGTAGTATAGAAGTGTACTCACTAATGTAGTAGGTGCAGTATAGAAGTGTACTCACTAGTGTAGTATAGAAGTGCACTCATTAGTGTAGTAGGGGAAGTACAGAAGTGTACTCACTAGTGCAATAGGTGTAGTATAGAAGTGTACTCACTAGTTTATTAGGTGTAGTATAGAAGTGTACTCACTAATGTAGTAGGTGTAGTATAGAAGTGTACTCACTAATGTAGTAGATGTAGTTTAGAAGTGTACTCACTAATGTAGTAGGTGTAGTATAGAAGTGTACTCACTAATGTAGTAGATGTAGTTTAGAAGTGTACTCACTAATGTAGTAGGTGTAGCATAGAAGTGTACTCATTAGTGTAGATGGGGAAGTACGAAAGTGTAATCACTAGTGTAATAGGGGAATTTTATAGAAGTATACTCACTAGTGTAATAGGTGTAGTATAGAAGTGTACTCACTAGTGTAATAGGGGAATTATAGAAGTGTGCTCACTAGTGTAGTAGGTGAAATATAGAAGTGTGCTCACTAGTATACTAGGGGAATAATAGAAGTATACTCGCTAATGTTGTAGGTGTAGTATAGAAGTGTACTCATTAGTTTAATATGAGAATTATAGAAGTGCACTCCCTAGTATACTAGGTAAAATATAGAAGTGTGCTCCCTAGTGTCATAGATGTAGTATAGAAGTGTGCTCACTAGTATAGTAGGTAAAATATAGAAGTGTGCTCACTAGTACAGTAGGTAAAATATAGAAGTGTGCTTACTAGTGTAATAGGTAAAATCTAAAAGTGTGTTCACTAGTGTAATAGGTGTAGTATAGAAGTGTACTCACTAGTGTAATAGGGGAATTATAGAAGTGTGCTCACTAGTGTAGTAGGTGTAGTATAGAAGTGTACTCACTAATGTAGTAGGTGTAGTATAGAAGTGTGCTCACTGGTATACTAGGTAAAATATAGAAGTGTGCTCCCTAGTGTAATAGGTGTAGTATAGAAGTGTGCTCACTAGTATACTAGGTAAAATATAGAAGTGTGCTCCCTAGTGTCATAGGTGTAGTATAGAAGTGTACTCACTAATGTAGTAGGTGTAGTATAGAAGTGTGCTCACTAGTATACTAGGTAAAATATAGAAGTGTGCTCACTAGTATAGTAGGTAAAATATAGAAGTGTGCTTACTAGTGTACAAGGTCAAATACATAAGTGTGCTCATTAGTTTAATAGGTGCATTATAGAAGTGTACTCACTTGTATACTATGTAAAATATAGAAGTGTGCTCACTAGTATACTAGGTAAAATATAGAAGTGTGCTCACTAGTGTGGTAGGTGTAGTATAGAAGTGTGCTCACTAGTATACTAGGTAAAATATAGAAGTGTGCTAACTAGTGTAGTAGGAGTAGTATAGAAGTGTACTCCCTAGTATAGTAGGTGAAATATAGAAGTGTGCTAACTAGTGTAGTAGGAGTAGTATAGAAGTGTACTCCCTAGTATAGTAGGTGAAATATAGAAGTGTGCTCACTAGTATACTAGGTAAAATATAGAAGTGTGCTAACTAGTGTAGTAGGTGTAGTATAGAAGTGTACTCCCTAGTATAGTAGGTGAAATATAGAAGTGTGCTTACTAGTGTAGTAGGTGTAGTATAGAAGTGTACTCACTAGTGTAGTAGGTGTAGTATAGAAGTGTGCTCACTAGTGTAATATGTGTAGTATAGAAGTGTACTCACTAGTATACTAGGTAAAATATAGAAGTGTGCTAACTAGTGTGGTAGGTGTAGTATAGAAGTGTACTCACTAGTATACTAGGTAAAATATAGAAGTGTGCTCACTAGTATACTAGGTAAAATATAGAAGTGTGCTCACTAGTGTAATATGTGTAGTATAGAAGTGTACTCAATAGTATACTAGGTAACATATAGAAGTGTGCTCACTAGTGAAGTAGGTGTAGTATAGAAGTGTACTCACTAGTTCAGAGGGTGAAGTCTAGAAGTGTGTGGTTTGGAATGCGAAGTTCTCTGCTCTGACACAGCTGCACATTAAACATCTCCAAGACAAAGTTTAAGGTTTCTTGATTAGGAAGTATTCATTGATAGAAATGAATACATGTATTGAGGTAAGCTGCTGATGCTGATGCTTCATATTTGTCAGCTTTTTGTTTGAAATGCAATATTTGAGGTCTGTTTTGTATCTGCTGCCTTATTTAAGGTGGAGCGGAAAATTCAGATAAGAATTTCCTGCTCCACTAGAAAGCTAATTTCAGCTAATTTCAGAGCTTTGTTAGTTTCTGTAAAATCAGACAGTGGAATTATTTATTTAAGCGGTGCACAGGTTTTATTTATCCACCACTCTAGCTTCTCATAATGTTTTTAGTATGAAGCTGTATTTCGTGGTCGTTCTGGTTTATTGGGAATGTAGGAATGTAGCTGCAGCTGAGACGAGCAGTATTACAGTTAAAGATTTGACAGTCTTAATGACAGTCAAATACTATAAATACTAATCAGGAAGAGCCTAGTGGTATCTGACAAGACTGATCAACTTAGTTTCAGAAATGAGGATGATTAAAGGAATTAGATTTGGTTCTACTCTGATTTGCACACATATGAATGTTTTCATTAACTGAACACAAGGTGACAACAGTAGTAAAATGTTATTGGATCAGTTTATCTGTTATCACTTATTTCACTTGTGATGTGTTTGGCAGGGCTGACTTTTATTATTTTGTTGGGGGTTTTTTTCTGGTCCTATCTTTTTAGAATCAGAATCACTTTATTTTGCTAATAAGGTTATACAAGGAATAGTCCTGGTGAGAACACTGATATATGATATATACACTGAAATATGACCTAAACAGACCAGACAAGCACACAGACGGTTAAGGAATAAAATATACTGAGCCACAGAATATATGGCTCAGAATATATCTAGTGCATACCCCGGTCAGCCATAACATTAATACCACCTTCTTGTATCTACAAGGGAGCTCTGCCGACTATATTGGAGCATTTTGTAGTTCTACACTTACAGACTGTAGTTTATCTGATTCTCTGTATACTTTATTATCCTGTTCTTCAATGATCAGGACCCCCACAGGACCACCACAGAGCAGGTACTATTCGGGAGGTGGACCATTCTCAGCACTGCAGTGACACTGACGTGGTGGTGGTGTGTTAATATGTGTTGTGCTGGTGTGAGTGGATCAGACACAGCAGTGCTGCTGGAGTGTTTAAACACTGTGTCCACTCGCTGTCCACTCTATTAGACACTCCTACTACTTGCTGGTCCACCTTGTAGATGTAAAGTCAGAGACAGTAGCTCATCTGCTGCTGCACAGTTTGTGTTCTCCTTCATCAGTGGACACAGGACGCTGCCCACAGGACACTGCTGTCTGGATAGTTTTGGTTGGTGGACGATTCTCAGTCCAGCAGTGACACTGAGGTGTTTAAACACTCCAGCAGCCGCACTGCTGTGTCTGATCCACTCAGACAATCACAACACACACTAACACACCACCACCACGTCAGTGTCACTGCAGTGCTGAGAATTACCCAACTCCCTAATAGTACCTGCTCTGTGGTGGTCTTGTGGGGGTCCAGATCATTAAATAACGGTAATAAAGTATATAGAGAATCAGATGAACTACAGTCTGTAGATGTAGCTCCTATATGGTCAGTGGAGCTTATACAGTGGACAGTGTGTGTAGCTATAAGGAGGTCGTATTAATGTTATGGCTGATCAGTGTACATACATATGCAGGGTATTATAAAAACTATTATTCACACAATAATTTAGAGTGATGCACATTTCTGGAATTTAATACTTGGGAATTACTGTAATATAGTAAGGGAGGTTTGTTGGGGTGCCAGAAGTCCACTACCATCACTACTGTCTTTTGTGTGTTGAGCAGAATCTCATTACCATTGGCCATGAGGATTGCCACAGTGGTCATCTGCAAACTTCAGGATCTTCACAGCTGGCCTCTCAGAGAAACAGTCATCAGTACAGACACTAAATAGAAGGGGTAAGATCACATTACTAAGAAGCAGTTGGGGGTTAAGTGTCCTGCTCAAGGGCACTTCAGTCATGTCAATTTAAGGGGTTGACCTTCTGCTCTCAAAACTGGTTCCCCAAACCTCCAGCCCTCCACTGCTTCCACAAAGTCTTTTCAACCGCCTTGGAGTTCATTGTTATTCCACAAGACCTTCAAAAATCCTCCACACAGCTTTCTTTAGAAAATCACTGTGGGAGTGTGCCTTTGATTTGGAGCTGTCTGCCATCTCCCCTAAAACTTTCTACTTATTTCATCAGCTTCAGAAAACAGCTTAACACTCGTGCACTCTCACTAACAAACCAAAACGTACAACATCCCACTGTGTCTAAGGTGATTGTGTGTCTTTTTCTTTTTCTTTGTCAGAAACAGGATTTATCACACTTTTAGTTTACATTATATTCATGACGTTTTGTTTTTTTGTATTCTGCTTTCTTCACTGTTCTCCCATTGACGCTGGGATTGGCTTCAGCCCCCTGTGACCCCGACTAGTGGGGTAAAATGATGGATAAAATTAATATATAGACACGTTTTTGGTATGCAAAGATTAAGATAAGGCCAGTAGTGTCCATGTCCTAGTGGAATGACAATACACACACACAAAACAATAAATTGAATGGACAATTGGATAGTGTGCTGGTGCATAGACACCCAGCGTATATGTGCAATATAAGAGAGGCATTCTCAGATTTAGGTCCACTGCGTCCACTATACTTATGTGTCCAGTAAACGGTGTTATTAATGTTTGTTTAAGTGTTTCAAATACAGTCAAAACATTGAAACCACCTCTTTATAGCTCACACACTGTCTATTGTATCAGCTCCACTGATCATTTAGGAGCTACACTTACAGACTGTAGTTCATCTGGTTCTCTGTATACTTTTTTACTCTGTTCTTTAATGATCAGGACCCCCACAGGAGCCCCACAGAGCAGCTACTATTTGGGCGGTGGATCATTCTCAGCACTACAGTGATGCTGATGTGGTGGTGGTGTGTTAGTGTGACTCCCCTCATGAGGAAATTAAGGTGTTGTTGGGCCTTTTTGACAAGGTCTGTTGGGTTGCGTGCACACTTCCATAGATGAGGCCCACTACTGTTCTATCAGCTATCTAATTATGAATGCTAATGGGAAGCAGTTATTTACTGATTATTAGTCATTCGTCAATTTTGTGATATCCTGCTTGTTAATATGTTTATTTTATAGTCGAGCATTGATATTAAAAAACACATTCGGTGAGAAATGTAGAACAAATTCACTCATTGAGAGTTATTCAGAGTAAAATAAGTAACGTTTAATAGATACATGTTTCATTTCATATAATCAGTTATACAGTTCACAGTCATAGATTTTTGTGATGATAATAATTAAATCAGCTTCATTACACAGAAAATCAACAGCAGATGAAGCTTCTTGTAACAAATCGATTATAAGACTACTCCTAAGAGTTCAAGCAGTTTCTTCAAGCTATTTAAAACAAGCTGCTTTTAGCTCAGGAAACTTCAGTGCATGCTGTATCTGGTGTTGTCTCTGGTCTCAGTGGTTTTAATCAGTATTTTGGGGGACGGAGAACTCATCTGCTGGTAGCCGTTCATTCCTTTAGCACCTAGCAAAGGTGTCAGAAGTATTCACATTCATTACTCAGGTAGAAGTATAGATACTAGGGTTTGAAAATACTTCTGTAGAAGTTGAAGTATCAAGTCAAGCTTTTTACTCCAGTAAAAGTGTAAAAGTACTTCTTTCAAAACTATTTAAAGTATAAAAGTAAAAGTAATGTAAGGAAAAAAAAGACATTAAGGACAAAAGCTTAGGCCGCACCACAGGGGTCTATAGTGCACTAGCCCACCTCCCCAAAAAAATAATTCTTCTAAAAGCATTAATGACTATAATGTTATATTAAAATGTTAATGTTGATAAATTTGGGATGTGCTAGGCTTCCTGTTACAGCCGCATATACGCCCATTCATAATGAATGTAGTTTACTGCAATGTAAATATATTAAAGAAGCATATTTGTGTACTACTGAGCATTAACATGTGTTTCATGGAGCAGAAGATATGATGACTAGTTGTCTATAAGTATTGTAATGGAGCAAAAAGTCAAACTTCAAAAATATGTTATCAGTAAACTTTACTGGAATGTAAATGTACATGAATGAAAACAAGCTGAAATGAAATAGGAGTAACAAGACTATGTTTAAAATGTAAGGAGTAGAAAGTACTGATAATGGAGTGTAAATGTAAGGAGTAGAATGTACTGATAATGGAGTGTAAATGAAAGGAGTAGAATGTACTGATAATGGAGTGTAAATGAAAGGAGTAGAAAGTACTTATAATGGAGTGTAAATGTAAGGAGTAGAAAGTACAGATAATGGAGTGTAAATGTAAGGAGTAGAAAGTACTGATAATGGAGTGTGAATGTAAGGAGTAGAAAGTACTGATAATGGAGTGTGAATGTAAGGAGTAGAAAGTACTGATAATGGAGCGTAAATGTAAGGACTAGAAAGTACTGATAATGGAGCGTAAATGTAAGGAGTAGAAAGTACTGATAATGGAGTGTAAATGTAAGGACTAGAAAGTACTGATAATGGAGTGTAAATGTAAGGACTAGAAAGTACTGATAATGGAGCGTAAATGTAAGGAGTAGAAAGTACTGATAATGGAGCGTGAGTGTAAGGAGTAGAAAGTACTGATAATGGAGCGTAAATGTAAGGAGTAGAAAGTACTGATAATGGAGCGTTAGTGTAAGGAGTAAAAGGAACTGATAATGGAGCGTGAGTGTAAGGAGTAGAAAGTAGAGATAATTGGGTGAAAATGTAAGGAGTAGAAATTACTGATAATGGAGTGTAAATGTAAGGAGTAGAAAGTACTGATAATGGAGTGTAAATGTAAGGAGTAGAAAGTACAGATAATGGAGTGTAAATGTGAAGAGTAGAAAGTAGAGATAATTGAGTGAAAATGTAAGGGGTAGAAATTACTGATAATGGAGCGTAAGTGTAAGGAGTAGAAAGTACAGATAATGGAGCGTAAATGTAAGGAGTAGAAAGTACAGATAATGGAGTGTAAATGTAAGGAGTAGAAAGTACTGATAATGGAGTGTAAATGTAAGGAGTAGAATGTACTGATAATGGAGTGTAAATGTGAGAAGTAGAAAGTCGAGATTATTGAGTGTAAATGTAAGGAGTAGAAAGTACAGATAATGGAGTGTAAATGTGAAGAGTAGAAAATAGAGATAATTGAGTGAAAATGTAAGGAGTAGAAATTACTGATAATGGAGCGTAAGTGTAAGGAGTAGAAAGTACAGATAATGGAGCGTAAATGTAAGGAGTAGAAAGTACAGATAATTGAGTGTAAATGTAAGGAGTAGAAAGTACTGATAATGGAGTGTAAATGTAAGGAGTAGAAAGTACAGATAATGGAGTGTAAATGTAAGGAGAAGAAAGTACACATAATGGCGTGTAAATGTAAGGAGTAGATAGTACAGATAATGGAGTGTAAATGTAAGGAGAAAAAAAGTACTGACAATGAAGTGTAAATGTAGGTAGTAGAAATTATGTATAATGGAGTGTAAATGTAGGTAGTAGAAAGTACGGATAATGGACTGTAAATGTAAGGAGTAGAAAGTACTGATAATGGAGTGTAAATGTAAGGAGTAGAAAGTACTGATAATGGTGTATAAATGTAAGGAGTAGAAAGTTCTGATAATGGAGTGTAAATGTAAGGAGTATAAAGTACAGATAATGGAGTGTAAATGTAAGGAGTAGAAAGCACTGATAATTGTGTGTAAATGTAAGGAGTATAAAGTTCTGATAATGGAGTGTAAATGTAAGGAGTATAAAGTACAGATAATGGAGTGTAAATGTAAGGAGTAGAAAGTACTTATAATGAAGTGTAAATGTAAGGAGTAGAAATTACTGATAATGGAGTGTAAACGTAAGGAGTAGAAAGTACAGATAATGGAGTGTAAACGTAAGGAGTAGAAAGTACTGATAATGGAGTGTAAACGTAAGGAGTAGAAAGTTCTGATAATGGAGTGTAAATGTAAGGAGTATAAAGTACAGATAATGGAGTGTAAATGTAAGGAGTATAAAGTACTGATAATGGTGTGTAAATGTAAGGAGTATAAAGTTCTGATAATGGAGTGTAAATGTAAGGAGTATAAAGTACAGATAATGGAGTGTAAATGTAAGGAGTAGAAAGTACTGATAATGGTGTGTAAATGTAAGGAGTAGAAAGTTCTGATAATGGAGTGTAAATGTAAGGAGTAGAAAGTACTGGTAATGGAGTGTAAATGTAAGGAGTAGAAAGTACTGATAATGGAGTGTAAATGTGAGGAGTAGAAAGTAGAGATAATTGAGTGTAAATGTAAGGAGTAGAAAGTACTGATAATGGGGTGTAAATGTAAGGAGTAGAAAGTTCTGATAATGGAGTGCAAATGTAAGGAGTAGAAAGTACAGATAATGGAGTGTAAATGTAAGGAGTAGAAAGTACAGATAATGGAGTGTAAATGTAAGGAGTAGAAAGTACAGATAATTGAGTGTAAATGTAAGGAGTAGAAAGTACTGATAATGGAGTGTAAATGTAAGGAGTAGAAAGTACAGATAATGGAGTATAAATGTAAGGAGTAGAAAGTACTGATAATGGAGTGTAAATGTAAGGAGTAGAAAGTACAGATAATGGAGTATAAATGTAAGGAGTAGAAAGTACAGATAATGGAGTGTAAATGTAAGGAGTAGAAAGTACAGATAATTGAGTATAAATGTAAGGAGTAGAAAGTACTGATAATGGAGTGTAAATGTGTAAATTCTACTTAAGTAAGTTAACAAAGTATTTGTACTTTTGTATTTGTATTTGTATTTGAACTGTTACTTGATAGTTCTGGGGCCTAGGTTCACGTTTAGTTTGGAGCTATATTCCTAATATAGCCTTGATAATGTGTTCACTGTCGTGTACAACATGAAATGTGATAGAATGAAAAGGAAGCTTGACTTGTGTTATATGCATATCCATTAAACTCCTACAGTGTAGCACAAATGTATTAAACACTGTATGTAAGGCTGCATATTCACTGAAACTGGGCATTGATTGGATGTTGACAATGGCCTGCTGTCTAATTCTTAAAAAAAAAAAAAAAAAGATTAAATATTAGCATCTGACTATTAATTTTTGTTCTGAAATTAAGGTTGCTGGTGTTAAACTCCATGTATTTCACTGGACAACAATGTTTAGCTTATCTAATTCGAACACATACCAGATACGCATGATATTCTCGGTGGTGTACCACTGAACTCTGTACTTGGCCCACTTGTATTTCCTTAATAGAAAGTTTGTCCTCCATTCTCTGCATTTCTGGAAAGGCTTTACACTAGATAGTGGAACATTGCTGTTTGATTGAGAAACATACTAGCAAGACCAGGTACTTATGTTGCATTATTAGCTCTGGATCACAAACACAACTCCAACTCAAAGGTATGGTCCTTCGCTCCACATAGCTCCAATGCTCCACAGACCAATACTAGGAGGCTTTATATCCCTTTTAATTAGCATTGGGCCAAGCGATATTAGCCTCACTGGTTGCACCTCTGAATAGCGGAATTGACTAAATAGAAGTGGTATCTAAAACATTTGGCCTTATAGTTTCTATCTTCAGGAGCAGAACTGAACCATAAATCTTACCTGTCTTCCTCGCCTTCCAACAGCTTCCTGTAGGTGGCGATCTCGATGTCCAGAGCCAGTTTGACATTCATGAGCTCCTGGTACTCGCGGAGCTGGCGGGCCATGTCCTGCTTGGCTCTCTGCAGGGCCTCCTCCAGGTCCCGCATCCGAGCTTTAGCCTCCTTCACAGCCAGTTCTCCACGACCCTCTGCCTCCGCAGTCTGGTTTTCCAGGTTAGCACGCTGGGAATGGTGGGGGAAGTGAGCGAGCCTGTTGAATAATAAACGGTAAAAATGTCAAAAAAAATTGTGACTGTACTAAAACATCCCCTTTTGTAGCACAAGTTGAGTAGAAGTTTATGTTTATAGAATAAAAAATCCTGCATTTCTAAAATGTATTCTCCCAAAAACGTCCATATAAAACTGTATTAGGCATCTGTAGTTTATACGATAAAAATAACCTCCATTTCTAAAAAGTACCCCCCAAAAACTCCCATATAAAACTCTTTTATGTAAGTAATGTAAGTTTATTCTTTTTTATTTGGAAATCTCTCATGGAGTCTATAATGAATTGATAAAACTGAAATGCAAGAGGGCTTGTAATGTCTCTTATATAGCTTAAGAACCTGTTTGGTTATTTACTGATTGTGTTATACTGTTTTACAGCAACTGAAGGAAAATAATTTTTTAATATAGGTGAATATGTCTCAGATAAGCATGCTATTCTCTAGTGGGGTACCGCAAGGCTCTGTTCTTAGCCCACTTTATTTTAGTTTTATTTAGGTTAAATAATTTATAAGCTACAGGAACTATAAATATATGTAGTGCTAGATGATGTTATCTGGTGGTGCGTCCGGTATCAGATTAGCGTTGGAACTAAACTCCTCAGGAAGACCTCCTGGACTGTAACTGGACACCCCTTTGCTGGATCATGTAGAACTGAGGCCTTCCAAGTGTTGATTTAGATATCCCTGATGTAGCAATGTTGAAGGAAACCTGAGACTTTTGTACTGTAACAGGCTCAGTGAGTGATTATCGAACCCTGGATGAGCTTTAACAGGAAAGCACTAAACTACTGTTCTGTGTGGCTCTAAGTCTGGACAGTGCTCGAGAACTACCTTCCTGCACATTGCCTAAGATGAGATGTTTTGGATTTTTTTTTATTTTATTTAGTTTGCTTTTAAACATGACACAAACACAACAAAGAAAAAAAATAAAATAAATAATGATAAAAAACAAAATATAGAGAAGAAAAAAAAAGTAATGAGCCTTATGTACAATCAACAAATATAAATACATGTGAAATTCAAAAAAAAAAAAAAATTAGTCGATCTCGTCAAAAGATTTCCTTTCAATATAGGGCTGCCACACCTTATAAAATGTTTCCAATTTCTTTCTCAAACAGTATGTAATCTTTTCTAGGGGTATACACTGATTAATTTCAGAGATCCACATTTGAAAAGGAATATTGGTCTCACTTTTCCAGGTATGGGCAACACAAATTTTCGCTGTTATCAAAAGAATTTCAGTGAGCTGTTTAGCACAACCACTTTTCAAATTAAAATTAGTGAAATTACCTAATAGGTAAACCTCTGGATCTAATGGAAAAGGGACATCATGAATCTCAAATAAAGTGTTGCATATTCTCTGCCAAAAGTCATATACTTTAGGGCATGACCATGTACAGTGTAGAAAAGTACCATCAGTGAGGCCACATCTAAAACAAAGTGGGGAAATATTTGAATTAAAATTATTCAGTTTAGTTGGAGTATAATAAAGTTGGTGTAGAAAATTAAATTGGATCATTCTGTGTCTTGAGTTTATAGTACAAGTAACACCATCTCTGCATAACTCTCCCCACCTATTTGGATCTATAGACAAACCCAGATCTTTTTCCCATTTAATTTTAGATCCATCTGGATTGTGTATTGACTTATTAGATAATAAGGATGTGTATACCTTTGAAATTACCCCAGTGAGTGGATTCTCAGAATAACATATAGATTCAAAAGCTGACAAGGTTGGTAGGAGCCATTGAGAAGGGCCATTTACTCTAATAAAATCCCGAAGTTGAAAATAATAAAAGAAATCTTTGTTATTAATCCCATATTCTTGTTTAAACTGGTGAAATGACATAAAAATTCCATCTTTACAACAATGTTCCAAACGAATAATTCCTTTGCCAAACCAGTCCTTAGCAAGTATATTTTGTAGGTACACTGGAAATAGATTGTTGCCCCGTAAGGGAGTTTTTGGGGACAGGAACCCCTTGTGCCCAAGAGAATCTTGAATCTTCCCCCGAGAATGTATTAAGTGAATAATAAGAGGGTTATCTGTTGCTAATTTAATTGAATTCGAATTCCATTTGTACACCAAGTGAGAGAAGGAATCAACCCCAAGAACAGTTTCTTCAATGCTCACCCAAGAGGGTTTAGAATCGCTATGTAAAATCTGAATTAAAAATCTGGCCTGTGCTGCCCAATAATACTTTTCGAAATCTGGAAGTCTTAACCCCCCTTGTTCAAAATCCAGCATTAATTTATCTAGACTAATTCTAGGAGTTTTACCTCGCCATAAAAAACGTCTTATTAATCTATTAACTGAAGAGAAAAATGATTTTGGTATTCGTATAGGCAGAGATTGGAATAAATAAAGGAATTTGGGCAAAATATTCATTTTAACAACATTTATTCTGCCCAGTAGCGAGAGGGGGAGGTCCATCCATCTATCAACATCAACAGTGACCTTTGCCAAAAGAGGGTCAAAATTTAATTTAAATAAACTCCCTAAATTACTATTTATATTTATACCCAAATATCTAATACCAGTGGTAGTACATCTAAAAGGGAATTTGTGGCCAATTGAGTTATAATTAAATTCAGAAAGTGGGAGAATTTCAGACTTATCCAAGTTAATTTTATAACCACTGAACAAACTATATGAATTCAGGAGTTCTACTAAATAGTGAAATTTTATGGATATGTGGGCCTATTTGAAATCCATGAATAGAAGTGTTGAACAAATATACAAATAAGTACTGAACAAATATAACCACTCAACCCTGTCGAAAGCCTTTTCGGCATCTAGTGACAATGCTACTCCGGGCATTTTATTTGATTTAGCAAAATAAATAATATTTAGAAATCTCCTTATATTATTTGAGGACAAAAGTTTAGGTATAAAGCCTGTCTGATCCTGATTGATTAACTGGGGAAGAAATTTCTCCAGTCTTTTAGATATCATTTTAGTGACCAGTTTGTAATCCGTATTAAGTATTAATATTTGTCTATAGGAAGTGCAGTGAAGTGGATTCTTGCCCTTTATATGAATAACTGAAATGATTGCATTTGAGAAGGAGTCAGGAAAAGCCCCCTCCTCTCTTGCTTGATTTAAAACCTCCAGGAGAAGTGGAACTAAAAGATCTTTAAATTCTTTATAAAATTCTGTAGGAAATCCATCCTCTCCTGGAGATTTATTGGTTGGTAAGGACTGAATGGCTGCTTTTAATTCAAAAATAGAAAAGGGCTGATCCAAGCCCCCTCGAGCCTGTTCATCCAGTCTAGGAAGTTCAACTGAAGAGTGAAATGTATTTATTTCTACCATATCATTAGTTGAGTGAGAGGTGTATAGGACCATATAATAGTTTTTAAAGGCATTGTTAATATCAACAGGATTATAAGTAACTGCACCACCTACATCGATTGCATTAATTGTTTGGGAGGTCTGAGTCGTCTTTAACTGCCAGGCCAGAACCTTGTGTGTTTTTTCCCCTAGTTCATAGAAACGTTGTTTGGATCTAGTAATGTCTCGCTCAGCCTGGTATGTATTTAATGAATTATATTTTAGTTTAAGTTGTAGCAACTCATTGTAGAGTTCTTTTGTGGGAGTCTTTTGATGCAATTTTTCACATATAGTAATTTTAGATTCCAGCATGTTTAATTCTAAATCATGTTCCTTTTCAACCCTTTAGTATAGGCGATACACTGGCCCCTAAGGTAAGCTTTTAAAGCTTCCCACAAAATAAAACTATTGGTACAAGATGGTTTGTTTGTTAAAATAAAGAAATTAATTTGTTCCCTCAAAAACACACAAAAATTTCTGTTTCTGAGAAGGATGGAATTAAGCCTCCATCGGTATACCCCTCTTCCCTTATCCTGGGCAGACAATGTCAATACCAAAGGGGAATGATCACCTAACAATCTAGGAAGGTATTCAACCTCCAACACTCTATGGAACAACTGAGAGGATAGCAGAAAGTAATCAATACGGGTAAATGTACCGTGTGGATTAGAATAAAAAGAGTATTCCCTTTCTTTGGGGTGACTCCTCCTCCATACCTCAAACAAACTAAGTTCTGTCATAAAGGCCAGTGTATGTTTAGCTGCTTTGCATAGGGGGACTGGATTAACAGAGGATCTATCCAACAATGGGTCTAAACAAAAATTAAAATCTCCCCCTATCAATAGGGCACCTTGAGTTTGTGAGATCTGAAGAAAAACCTTCTGCATAAATAAATGGTCGTCTATATTTGGCGCATATATATTTAGTAAATTCCACTGTTCAGCATACATTTGCCCTTGTAACAAGACATATCTACCTCCTGGATCTACAAAAGAACTTGAGACAACAAACGGGATATTTTTGTTGATCAAGATGGCTGTCCCTCTAGACTTAGTATTATATGAGGAAGCATAAACTTGCCCTACCCCATTCTCTCCTCAATTTTGCATGTTCTAGTTCATTTAAATGCGTTTCCTGTAAAAATACGATATCTGCTTTCAATTTCTTAAGATACAAGTATACACGTTTTCTTTTGACTGGGTTATGGAGGCCCTTAACATTAAACGTTACAAACTTAATCATGTAAAATTAAGAAAAAAAATAAAAATTGTTCTGCAACCAGACCGACCAATTCTAAACCCGTTCTCAGAAATGAATACTTCACGTAGGCTCAAAAAGAAAAATGTAAAGGCAGATAAAACAAAAGGAACAAAAAACACCACGTTAATTAGTTGTCGAAAAAAAAAACTCAACAACCAGTGGAAACTTAACTTGGGGAACTGTAGAAGCTTATTCTTCTTCGTGATGTAGACACTTTAGCCCCAGGCTCCCCAAAGTACTTTAGAACTCAAATAGCACTGCATTAATGACCCAACCTCACAAGTATACAGACTGAGTAAACGGAGAAAACTAGATCACCTTCAAGTAGAAAATTATATGCACAAATTCACTTAAAATGGGCATCTGTGAGGTAAAACAAACAAACAAACAAGTCCGCCCAAAGAATTTGACCAAATCTTGAAAGTTAACGTCGGAACTGCTCCGCAGCCTGCAAAATAATAATAGCAAAAAATAAACCTTAATCAGCAGAGAGGCCAAGAAGGCCCGCAGCATCACAGACAAGACTCTGCCTCTACAAATCTCAGCGCTTCTTCAGGAGAATCAAACAGACTCATGGCTCCATTCTTGGAGAAAAGTTTGAGTCTCGACGGGTAAACAAGGAAACAGGAGAAATTCTTCTGCTTTGCAGCCTTTAGAACTGGAACCATCTGTTTGTGTTGTTTAACAAGATCCGCGCTCATATCGGGGTAGATGCTCACTCTCCTCCCTTCGACAGTGAGGCCTCTCATCTCTCTAGCTCTTTTCAAAACTTTGTCTCGGTCTTGGTAGCGTAGAAATCTGACCAGAACCGGTCTCGGTGGATCACCCGCAGCCGGTCGAGGTCCTAAAGTACGGTGCGCCCTTTCAATGTCCAACACGCCAGAAAAACTCTCAGAACCCAGCGCCTGAGGAAACCACTCAGCAAAAAACTTAACTGGGTCAGGTGTCTCCAGCCCCTCTTTCAAACCCACAATCCGAACGTTGTTTTGCCTGCTGTAGTTTTCCAAATGGTCTATTTTCTGTTTAAGAGACTCGTTGTCACGCTGAAGCTGTTCTATGGTGCGGTCATGCTTGTTCACCAGATCCTCCGTCACGCCAACGCGATGTTCAGCTTCGGCCATTCTCCTCAAAACATCATTCACTGAAGAATGTAAACTCTTGATCGAAGCCCTGAGTTCTGATGAATTTGAGTCTATTTTTTGTGAAAGAGTGTTATTTCCTTCACAAACTTTACGCAGTAAAATCGCAAGCATACCTGGAGAACTCTCAGCGTCAGAGTCACCAGTAGGAGACTCAGCTCGTGCGCCATCTTTCATACCTTCTTCACCGTGAAGTTTCGGGATCTTGTGAACTTCTTTTTTGGGTTTGGGTCGGAGATCCATATCTCAAGCACAACAGAAGATATCCGATGCTGAAAAAATGGAACAAAAGTCCTATGACAGTGCTATTATATACGTAATTAGCAAAATACTTGGGGAGCTCCGGCGTTCACGTCTGCTCAGGTCGACAGCATCACGTGACCCCCCCCATATTTTGGATTTTAATTGTAGGTGAAACATAAAAGAAAGCTGTTCTTCAGGCACAAATTTGATGACCACAGGGTCAAGTCCAAGCAGTTAAGGTTTGGAGATTATTTACCTGTGCCTTGACGGCCTCGATTTCACTCTGCAGGCGGCTGATCATGCGGTTGAGCTCTGCAATCTCTCCCTTAGTGTTCCTCAGCTTATCTCCATACTGCGAGGCCTGGCTAGCCATCTGGTCAAACTAGAGAGGAGTGATAGGACAGGACAGGAGAGGCAGTGCATTTGTAACCATGTCAGGTAATAACTTTCTGTGAAGGAGCTTTTGGACACATTCAGACGTCTGGTTACTATCACTACCACTGTAAACATTTCTTACTCTGAGGTTCTCTGAAAGAGAACATTTCACACCAAACCTCTCTGAATGACATTAAATCATTTAATTATGAAGAAACTTATTCAAAATCTGTAAAATTGATCTTTCTGTAACTAGTTTAACTGGAAATGGTACTCTATCCATTCTTAAAGGCTTTTAAAGGCCTGAGTAGCTACACTGTAGGGTGTAATCTTCCAAGTGAAGTCATACAGTCAGATACGCTGATTCTACAGAGAAAGCTGCTTTAGTTACCAATCCAAAAACTGTCCTCCATACCTTAGACTTGTACCATGACTCGGCTTCCTCACGGCTCTTGGCTGCAGTGTCGTCATACTGGGCCTTGACCTCGGCCACAATCTGGTCCATGTTGAGGTTGCGAGAGTTGTCCATTTGCACAATGACTGAGGTGTCTTTGATGCTGGCCTGCATCTCACGCAGCTCCTGCACCAGCAAGTAAGACATTGAGCAAGTTAGTTTATGTGTTACAGGGCCCATACCATGGAAATCTGGATGTTCCTCATTTTGTATTGAAAGTAAATGCATTCACCTACCTGTGTACAGGTAAACTGTAACACTACCTTCACCTACCTGTGTACAGGTAAACTGTAACACTACCTTCACCTACCTGTGTACAGATAAACTGTAACACTACCTTCTCCTACCTGTGTACAGGTAAACTGTAACACTACCTTCACCTACCTGTGTACAGATAAACTGTAACACTACCTTCACCTACCTGTGTACAGGTCAACTGTAACACTACCTTCACCTACCTGTGTACAGATAAACTGTAACACTACCTTCACCTACCTGTGTACAGGTAAACACTAATACACAGTGTTTCAGGAAAGATTGTGTTTGGGATAAAGCACAATTTCCGACAACCAATCAGAGCAAAGGTAATTTACAAATATCAGTCTTAAAGGCACAGTAACCAAACAGCCTGTTTAATACTAAGAAATCAGGAAAGGATGTAAAACGGTCATGTAGAAATGAATGATATAAATCAACACAGATGTCTGAGTAAACATCACTGGACTGGTCATCTCTCAGCACTTTGAATAAGAAACTAGTGGAAAAATAGTGGTAAAGCCTTCACAGCAAAGCAGCGCTGGAGCGTCCCTTATTCTGCTTATCATTCCGAGTTTTGTATGGCAGCCTTTTGACAGATGGCAGCCTGACTCTGCTATAAGTGTCCTAATATTTATCTTTTCTTCTGTATGTATGTAAAAGGTGTTGCCTCGTCATAAATGCTCCTGAGGAAATTGACTCATCAGTCAACGCTCCAACCTTGTCCTCCAGATCAGCTTTTACCAGGTACACAGAGTCCACATCCTATAGCACAAGGGATGATAGTATAAAGCTTCAACCTGCAGTACAAGCCTCAACGTCAGTCCTGCTTTCAAAGTCAATGTAAACCAGAAATTATGAGAGGGTCTCTAAGGTACATACGCCTTGAAGTATAAATGGTGTCGTATGATGAACCATGCTTAGTATGATCAGGGATCATTTTTTTATTTCTGGTTAACGTAAGTCTCATCGAACAGAGAAACATATTAAAAATGTTTGTATGATACTAAACTTGTTATATTAATGAATATTTGTATGATGAAACACGGCTTATAAACTGACGATCAGACCTATCTGGGAACTGAGTGGGCGGGGCTATGAGCAGCTTGATTGACAGCTCTCTGCCCCTCAAACAGAACTTACATTATTATCCAGATTTTATGTGACACTAACTGGATAAACATAAGATCCAGACAAGCAGACACATGTATGGATGGATAGATGGAAAAAGCAATGCAGGACTAAAGGAACAGATAAAGGAAGAATGTTGGTGATGATAAAGGAATAAATGGATAAAGGAACAATGTTGGTGATGATAAAGGAAAGAAGGGATGAAGGAACAGTGTTGGTAATGATAAAGGAATGAAGGGATGAAGGAACAATGTTAGTAATAATAAAGGATTAAAGGGATGATGGAACAGTGTTGGTGATGATAAAGGAATGAAGGGATGAAGGAACAATGTTGGTGATGATAAAGGAATGAAGGGATGAAGGAACAGTGTTGGTAATGATAAAGGAATGAAGGGATGAAGGAACAATGTTAGTAATAATAAAGGATTAAAGGGATGATGGAACAGTGTTGGTGATGATAAAGGAATGAAGGGATGAAGGAACAGTGTTTGTGATGATAAAGGAATGAAGGGATGAAGGAACAGTGTTGGTGATGATAAAGGAATGAAGGGATGAAGGAACAATGTTGGTGATGATAAAGGAATGAAGGGATGAAGGAACAGTGTTGGTGATGATAAAGGAATGAAGGGATGAAGGAACAGTGTTGGTGATGATAAAGGAATGAAGGGATGAAGGAACAATGTTGGTGATGACAAAGGAATAAAGGAACAGTGTTGGTAATGATAAAGGAATGAAGGGATGAAGGAACAATGTTAGTAATAATAAAGGAATGAAGGGACGAAGGAACAGTGTTGGAGATGATAAAGGAATGAAGGGATTGAGGAACAATGTTGGTGATGATAAAGGAATGAAGGGCTGAAGGAACAATGTTGGTGATGATAAAGGAATGAAGGGATGAAAAAACAGTGTTGGTAATGATAAAGGAATGAAGGGCTGAAGGAACAATGTTGGTGATGATAAAGGAATGAAGGGATGAAAAAACAGTGTTGGTAATGATAAAGGAATAAAGGGATAAAGGAACAATGTTGTTGATGATAAAGGAATGAAGAGATGAAGGAACAGTGTTGGTGATGATAAAGGAATGAAGGGATAAAGGAACAATGTTGGTGATGACAAAGAAATAAAGGAACAGTGTTGGTAATGATAAAGGAATGAAGGGATGAAGGAACAATGTTGGTAATGATAAAAGAATGAAGGGACGAAGGAAGTGTTGGAGATGATAAAGAGATGAAGGAACAGTGTTGGTGATGATAAAGGAATGAAGGGATGATGGAACAGTGTTGGTCATGATAAAGGAATGAAGGGATGATGGAACAGTGTTGGTGATGATAAAGGAATGAAGGGATGAAGGAACAGTGTTGGTGATGATAAAGGAATGAAGGGATGAAAGAACAGTGTTTGTGATGATAAAGGAATGAAGGGATGAAGGAACAGTGTTGGTGATGATAAAGGAATGAAGGGATGAGGGAACAATGTTGGTGATGATAAAGGAATGAAGGGATGAAGGAACAGTGTTGGTGATGATAAAGGAATGAAGGGGTGAAGGAACAATGTTAGTAATGATAAAGGAATGAAGGGATGAAGGAACAGTGTTGGTGATGATAAAGGAATGAAGGGATGAAGGAACAATGTTGGTGATGATAAAGGAATGAAGGGATGAAGGAACAGTGTTGGTGATGATAAAGGAATGAAGGGATGGAGGAACAGTGTTGGTGATGATAAAGGAATGAAGGGATGAAGGAACAATATTGGTGATGACAAAAGAATAAAGGAACAGTGTTGGTAATGATAAAGGAATGAAGGGATGAAGGAACAATGTTAGTAATAATAAAGGAATGAAGGGACGAAGGAACAGTGTTGGAGAAGATAAAGGAATGAAGGGATTGAGGAACAATGTTGGTGATGATAAAGGAATGAAGGGCTGAAGGAACAATGTTGGTGATGATAAAGGAATGAAGGGATGAAAAAACAGTGTTGGTAATGATAAAGGAATAAAGGGATAAAGGAACAATGTTGTTGATGATAAAGGAATGAAGGGATGAAGGAACTGTGTTGGTGATGATAAAGGAATGAAGGGATGAAGGAACAATGTTGGTGATGACAAAGGAATGAAGGGATGAAGGAACAGTGTTGGTGATGATAAAGGAATGAAGGGATGAAAGAACAGTGTTTGTGATGATAAAGGAATGAAGGGATGAAGGAACAGTGTTGGTGATGATAAAGGAATGAAGGGGTGAAGGAACAATGTTAGTAATGATAAAGGAATGAAGGGATGAAGGAACAGTGTTGGTGATGATAAAGGAATGAAGGGATGAAGGAACAATGTTGGTGATGACAAAGGAATAAAGGAACAGTGTTGGTAATGATAAAGGAATGAAGGGATGAAGGAACAATGTTAGTAATAATAAAGGAATGAAGGGACGAAGGAACAGTGTTGGAGATGATAAAGGAATGAAGGGATTGAGGAACAATGTTGGTGATGATAAAGGAATGAAGGGCTGAAGGAACAATGTTGGTGATGATAAAGGAATGAAGGGATGAAAAAACAGTGTTGGTAATGATAAAGGAATAAAGGGATAAAGGAACAATGTTGTTGATGATAAAGGAATGAAGGGATGAAGGAACAGTGTTGGTGATGATAAAGGAATGAAGGGATGAAGGAACAATGTTGGTGATGACAAAGGAATAAAGGAACAGTGTTGGTAATGATAAAGGAATGAAGGGATGAAGGAACAATGTTGGTAATGATAAAAGAATGAAGGGACGAAGGAAGTGTTGGAGATGATAAAGAGATGAAGGAACAGTGTTGGTGATGATAAAGGATTGAAGGGATGATGGAACAGTGTTAGTCATGATAAAGGAATGAAGGGATGATGGAACAGTGTTGGTGATGATAAAGGAATGAAGGGGTGAAGGAACAGTGTTGGTGATGATAAAGGAATGAAGGGATGAAAGAACAGTGTTTGTGATGATAAATGAATGAACGGATGAAGGAACAGTGTTGGTGATGATAAAGGAATGAAGGGATGAGGGAACAATGTTGGTGATGATAAAGGAATAAAGGGATGAAGGAACAGTGTTGGTGATGATAAAGGAATGAAGGGGTGAAGGAACAATGTTAGTAATGATAAAGGAATGAAGGGATGAAGGAACAGTGTTGGTGATGATAAAGGAATGAAGGGATGAAGGAACAATGTTGGTGATGATAAAGGAATGAAGGGATGAAGGAACAGTGTTGGTGATGATAAAGGAATGAAGGGATGGAGGAACAGTGTTGGTGATGATAAAGGAATGAAGGGATGAAGGAACAATGTTGGTGATGACAAAGGAATAAAGGAACAGTGTTGGTAATGATAAAGGAATGAAGGGATGAAGGAACAATGTTAGTAATAATAAAGGAATGAAGGGACGAAGGAACAGTGTTGGAGATGATAAAGGAATGAAGGGATTGAGGAACAATGTTGGTGATGATAAAGGAATGAAGGGATGAAGGAACAGTGTTGGTGATGATAAAGGAATGAAGGGATGAAGGAACAATGTTGGTGATGACAAAGGAATAAAGGAACAGTGTTGGTAATGATAAAGGAATGAAGGGATGAAGGAACAATGTTAGTAATAATAAAGGAATGAAGGGACGAAGGAACAGTGTTGGAGATGATAAAGGAATGAAGGGATTGAGGAACAATGTTGGTGATGATAAAGGAATGAAGGGCTGAAGGAACAATGTTGGTGATGATAAAGGAATGAAGGGATGAAAAAACAGTGTTGGTAATGATAAAGGAATAAAGGGATAAAGGAACAATGTTGTTGATGATAAAGGAATGAAGGGATGAAGGAA
The DNA here is from genome assembly GCA_021613375.1 of Megaleporinus macrocephalus. Taxonomy (NCBI): domain Eukaryota; kingdom Metazoa; phylum Chordata; class Actinopteri; order Characiformes; family Anostomidae; genus Megaleporinus; species Megaleporinus macrocephalus. Next base: position 13,127,355 of record CM038714.1, on the reverse strand, counting down.
CAGTGTTGGTGATGATAAAGGAATGAAGGGATGAAGGAACAATGTTGGTGATGACAAAGGAATAAAGGAACAGTGTTGGTAATGATAAAGGAATGAAGGGATGAAGGAACAATGTTGGTAATGATAAAAGAATGAAGGGACGAAGGAAGTGTTGGAGATGATAAAGAGATGAAGGAACAGTGTTGGTGATGATAAAGGATTGAAGGGATGATGGAACAGTGTTAGTCATGATAAAGGAATGAAGGGATGATGGAACAGTGTTGGTGATGATAAAGGAATGAAGGGGTGAAGGAACAGTGTTGGTGATGATAAAGGAATGAAGGGATGAAAGAACAGTGTTTGTGATGATAAATGAATGAACGGATGAAGGAACAGTGTTGGTGATGATAAAGGAATGAAGGGATGAGGGAACAATGTTGGTGATGATAAAGGAATAAAGGGATGAAGGAACAGTGTTGGTGATGATAAAGGAATGAAGGGGTGAAGGAACAATGTTAGTAATGATAAAGGAATGAAGGGATGAAGGAACAGTGTTGGTGATGATAAAGGAATGAAGTGATGAAGGAACAATGTTGGTGATGATAAAGGAATGAAGGGATGAAGGAACAGTGTTGGTGATGATAAAGGAATGAAGGGATGGAGGAACAGTGTTGGTGATGATAAAGGAATGAAGGGATGAAGGAACAATGTTGGTGATGACAAAAGAATAAAGGAACAGTGTTGGTAATGATAAAGGAATGAAGGGATGAAGGAACAATGTTAGTAATAATAAAGGAATGAAGGGACGAAGGAACAGTGTTGGAGAAGATAAAGGAATGAAGGGATTGAGGAACAATGTTGGTGATGATAAAGGAATGAAGGGCTGAAGGAACAATGTTGGTGATGATAAAGGAATGAAGGGATGAAAAAACAGTGTTGGTAATGATAAAGGAATAAAGGGATAAAGGAACAATGTTGTTGATGATAAAGGAATGAAGGGATGAAGGAACAGTGTTGGTGATGATAAAGGAATGAAGGGATGAAGGAACAATGTTGGTGATGACAAAGGAATGAAGGGATGAAGGAACAGTGTTGGTGATGATAAAGGAATGAAGGGATGAAAGAACAGTGTTTGTGATGATAAATGAATGAAGGGATGAAGGAACAGTGTTGGTGATGATAAAGGAATGAAGGGGTGAAGGAACAATGTTAGTAATGATAAAGGGATGAAGGGATGAAGGAACAGTGTTGGTGATGATAAAGGAATGAACGGATGAAGGAACAATGTTGGTAATGATAAAGGAATGAAGGGATGAAAGAAAAGTGTTTGTGATGATAAAGGAATGAAGGGATGAAGGAACAATGTTGGTGATGATAAAGGAATGAAGGGATGAAAGAAAAGTGTTTGTGATGATAAAGGAATGAAGGGATGAAGGAACAATGTTGGTGATGATAAAGGAATGAAGGGATGAGGGAACAATGTTGGTGATGATAAAGGAATAAAGGGATGAAGGAACAGTGTTGGTGATGATAAAGGAATGAAGGCATGAAAAAACAATGTTGGTGATGACAAAGGAATAAAGGAACAGTGTTGATAATGATAAAGGGATGAAGGAACAATGTTGGTAATGATAAAGGAATGAAGGGACGAAGGAACAGTGTTGGAGATGATAAAGGAATGAAGGGATGAAGGAACAGTGTTGGAGATGATAAAGGAATAAAGGGATGAAGGAACAATATTGGTGATGATAAAGGAATGAAGGGTTGAAGGAACAATGTTGGAAATGATAAAGGAATGAAGGGATGAAAGAACAGTTTTTGGTATGATAAAGGAAAGAAGGGATGAAGGAACAGTGTTGTTGATGATAAAGGAATGAAGGGATGAAGGAACAATGTTGGTGATGATAAAGGAATGAAGGGATGAAGGAACAGTGTTGGTGATGATAAAGGAATAAAGGGATGAAAGAACAGTGTTGGTGATAAAGGAATGAAGGGGTGAAGGAACAATGTTAGTAATGATATCATCACCAACACTGTTCCTACATCCCTTCATTCCTTTATCATCACCAACATTGTTCCTTCATCCCTTCATTCCTTTATCATTACTAACATTGTTCCTTCACCCCTTCATTCCTTTATCATCACCAACATTGTTCCTTCACCCCTTCATTCCTTTATCATCACCAACATTGGTCCTTCATCCCTTCATTCCATCATCATCACCAACACTGTTCCTTCATCCCTTCATTCCTTCATCATTACTAACATTGTTCCTTCAGCCCTTCATTCCTTTATCATCACCAACTCTGTTCCTTCATCCCTTTATTCTTTTGATGACAAAAGAATAAAGGAACAGTGTTGGTAATGATAAAGGAATGAAGGGATGAAGGAACAATGTTAGTAATAATAAAGGAATGAAGGGACGAAGGAACAGTGTTGGAGAAGATAAAGGAATGAAGGGATTGAGGAACAATGTTGGTGATGATAAAGGAATGAAGGGCTGAAGGAACAATGTTGGTGATGATAAAGGAATGAAGGGATGAAAAAACAGTGTTGGTAATGATAAAGGAATAAAGGGATAAAGGAACAATGTTGTTTATGATAAAGGAATGAAGGGATGAAGGAACAGTGTTGGTGATGATAAAGGAATGAAGGGATGAAGGAACAATGTTGGTGATGACAAAGGAATGAAGGGATGAAGGAACAGTGTTGGTGATGATAAAGGAATGAAGGGATGAAAGAACAGTGTTTGTGATGATAAATGAATGAAGGGATGAAGGAACAGTGTTGGTGATGATAAAGGAATGAAGGGGTGAAGGAACAATGTTAGTAATGATAAAGGGATGAAGGGATGAAGGAACAGTGTTGGTGATGATAAAGGAATGAACGGATGAAGGAACAATGTTGGTAATGATAAAGGAATGAAGGGATGAAGGAACAGTGTTGGTGATGATAAAGGAATGAAGGGATGAAGGAACAATGTTGGTGATGACAAAGGAATGAAGGGATGAAGGAACAGTGTTGGTGATGATAAAGGAATGAAGGGATGAAAGAACAGTGTTTGTGATGATAAATGAATGAAGGGATGAAGGAACAGTGTTGGTGATGATAAAGGAATGAAGGGGTGAAGGAACAATGTTAGTAATGATAAAGGGATGAAGGATGAAGGAACAGTGTTGGTGATGATAAAGGAATGAACGGATGAAGGAACAATGTTGGTAATGATAAAGGAATGAAGGGATGAAAGAAAAGTGTTTGTGATGATAAAGGAATGAAGGGATGAAGGAACAATGTTGGTGATGATAAAGGAATGAAGGGATGAAAGAAAAGTGTTTGTGATGATAAAGGAATGAAGGGATGAAGGAACAATGTTGGTGATGATAAAGGAATGAAGGGATGAGGGAACAATGTTGGTGATGATAAAGGAATAAAGGGATGAAGGAACAGTGTTGGTGATGATAAAGGAATGAAGGCATGAAAAAACAATGTTGGTGATGACAAAGGAATAAAGGAACAGTGTTGATAATGATAAAGGGATGAAGGAACAATGTTGGTAATGATAAAGGAATGAAGGGACGAAGGAACAGTGTTGGAGATGATAAAGGAATGAAGGGATGAAGGAACAGTGTTGGAGATGATAAAGGAATAAAGGGATGAAGGAACAATATTGGTGATGATAAAGGAATGAAGGGTTGAAGGAACAATGTTGGAAATGATAAAGGAATGAAGGATGAAAGAACAGTTTTTGGTATGATAAAGGAAAGAAGGGATGAAGGAACAGTGTTGTTGATGATAAAGGAATGAAGGGATGAAGGAACAATGTTGGTGATGATAAAGGAATGAAGGGATGAAGGAACAGTGTTGGTGATGATAAAGGAATAAAGGGATGAAAGAACAGTGTTGGTGATAAAGGAATGAAGGGGTGAAGGAACAATGTTAGTAATGATAAAGGAATGAAGGGATGAAGGAACAATGTTGGTAATGATAAAGGAATGAAGGGATGAAAGAACAGTGTTTGTGATTATAAAGGAATGAAGGGATGAGGGAACAATGTTGGTGATGATAAAGGAATGAAGGGATGAAGGAACAGAGTTGGTGATGATAAAGGAATGAAGGGCTGAAGGAACAATGTTAGTAATGATGAAGGAATGAAAGGATGAAGGAACAGTGTTGGTGATGATGATGGAATGAAGGGATGAAGGACCAATGTTGGTGATGATAAAGGAATGAAGGGGTGAAGGAACAATGTTGGTGATGATAAAGGAATGAAGGGGTGAAGGAACAATGTTAGTAATGATAAAGGAATGAAGGGATGAAGGAACAATGTTGGTGATGATAAAGGAATGAAGGGATGTAGGAACAGTGTTTGTGATGATAAATGAATGAAGGGATGAAGGAACAGTGTTGGTGATGATAAAGGAATGAAGGGGTGAAGGAACAATGTTAGTAATGATAAAGGGATGAAGGGATGAAGGAACAGTGTTGGTGATGATAAAGGAATGAACGGATGAAGGAACAATGTTGGTAATGATAAAGGAATGAAGGGATGAAAGAAAAGTGTTTGTGATGATAAAGGAATGAAGGGATGAAGGAACAATGTTGGTGATGATAAAGGAATGAAGGGATGAAAGAAAAGTGTTTGTGATGATAAAGGAATGAAGGGATGAAGGAACAATGTTGGTGATGATAAAGGAATGAAGGGATGAGGGAACAATGTTGGTGATGATAAAGGAATAAAGGGATGAAGGAACAGTGTTGGTGATGATAAAGGAATGAAGGCATGAAAAAACAATGTTGGTGATGACAAAGGAATAAAGGAACAGTGTTGATAATGATAAAGGGATGAAGGAACAATGTTGGTAATGATAAAGGAATGAAGGGACGAAGGAACAGTGTTGGAGATGATAAAGGAATGAAGGGATGAAGGAACAGTGTTGGAGATGATAAAGGAATAAAGGGATGAAGGAACAATATTGGTGATGATAAAGGAATGAAGGGTTGAAGGAACAATGTTGGAAATGATAAAGGAATGAAGGGATGAAAGAACAGTTTTTGGTATGATAAAGGAAAGAAGGGATGAAGGAACAGTGTTGTTGATGATAAAGGAATGAAGGGATGAAGGAACAATGTTGGTGATGATAAAGGAATGAAGGGATGAAGGAACAGTGTTGGTGATGATAAAGGAATAAAGGGATGAAAGAACAGTGTTGGTGATAAAGGAATGAAGGGGTGAAGGAACAATGTTAGTAATGATATCATCACCAACACTGTTCCTACATCCCTTCATTCCTTTATCATCACCAACATTGTTCCTTCATCCCTTCATTCCTTTATCATTACTAACATTGTTCCTTCACCCCTTCATTCCTTTATCATCACCAACATTGTTCCTTCACCCCTTCATTCCTTTATCATCACCAACATTGGTCCTTCATCCCTTCATTCCATCATCATCACCAACTCTGTTCCTTCATCCCTTTATTATTTTGATGACAAAAGAATAAAGGAACAGTGTTGGTAATGATAAAGGAATGAAGGGATGAAGGAACAATGTTAGTAATAATAAAGGAATGAAGGGACGAAGGAACAGTGTTGGAGAAGATAAAGGAATGAAGGGATTGAGGAACAATGTTGGTGATGATAAAGGAATGAAGGGCTGAAGGAACAATGTTGGTGATGATAAAGGAATGAAGGGATGAAAAAACAGTGTTGGTAATGATAAAGGAATAAAGGGATAAAGGAACAATGTTGTTGATGATAAAGGAATGAAGGGATGAAGGAACAGTGTTGGTGATGATAAAGGAATGAAGGGATGAAGGAACAATGTTGGTGATGACAAAGGAATGAAGGGATGAAGGAACAGTGTTGGTGATGATAAAGGAATGAAGGGATGAAAGAACAGTGTTTGTGATGATAAAGGAATGAAGGGATGAAGGAACAGTGTTGGTGATGATAAAGGAATGAAGGGGTGAAGGAACAATGTTAGTAATGATAAAGGAATGAAGGGATGAAGGAACAGTGTTGGTGATGATAAAGGAATGAAGGGGTGAAGGAACAATGTTAGTAATGATAAAGGAATGAAGGGATGAAGGAACAGTGTTGGTGATGATAAAGGAATGAAGGGATGAAAGAAAAGTGTTTGTGATGATAAAGGAATGAAGGGATGAAGGAACAATGTTGGTGATGATAAAGGAATGAAGGGATGAAAATGTTGGTGATGATAAAGGAATGAAGGGATGAAGGAACAGTGTTGGTGATGATAAAGGAATAAAGGGATGAAAGAACAGTGTTGGTGATAAAGGAATGAAGGGGTGAAGGAACAATGTTAGTAATGATATTAATGTAATGAAGGAACAATATTGGTGATGATAAAGGAATGAAGGGTTGAAGGAACAATGTTGGAAATGATAAAGGAATGAAGGGATGAAAGAACAGTTTTTGGTATGATAAAGGAAAGAAGGGATGAAGGAACAGTGTTGTTGATGATAAAGGAATGAAGGGATGAAGGAACAATGTTGGTGATGATAAAGGAATGAAGGGATGAAGGAACAGTGTTGGTGATGATAAAGGAATAAAGGGATGAAAGAACAGTGTTGGTGATAAAGGAATGAAGGGGTGAAGGAACAATGTTAGTAATGATAAAGGAATGAAGGGATGAAGGAACAATGTTGGTAATGATAAAGGAATGAAGGGATGAAAGAACAGTGTTTGTGATTATAAAGGAATGAAGGGATGAGGGAACAATGTTGGTGATGATAAAGGAATGAAGGGATGAAGGAACAGAGTTGGTGATGATAAAGGAATGAAGGGCTGAAGGAACAATGTTAGTAATGATGAAGGAATGAAGGGATGAAGGAACAGTGTTGGTGATGATGATGGAATGAAGGGATGAAGGACCAATGTTGGTGATGATAAAGGAATGAAGGGGTGAAGGAACAATGTTGGTGATGATAAAGGAATGAAGGGGTGAAGGAACAATGTTAGTAATGATAAAGGAATGAAGGGATGAAGGAACAATGTTGGTGATGATAAAGGAATGAAGGGATGTAGGAACAGTGTTTGTGATGATAAATGAATGAAGGGATGAAGGAACAGTGTTGGTGATGATAAAGGAATGAAGGGGTGAAGGAACAATGTTAGTAATGATAAAGGGATGAAGGGATGAAGGAACAGTGTTGGTGATGATAAAGGAATGAACGGATGAAGGAACAATGTTGGTAATGATAAAGGAATGAAGGGATGAAAGAAAAGTGTTTGTGATGATAAAGGAATGAAGGGATGAAGGAACAATGTTGGTGATGATAAAGGAATGAAGGGATGAAAGAAAAGTGTTTGTGATGATAAAGGAATGAAGGGATGAAGGAACAATGTTGGTGATGATAAAGGAATGAAGGGATGAGGGAACAATGTTGGTGATGATAAAGGAATAAAGGGATGAAGGAACAGTGTTGGTGATGATAAAGGAATGAAGGCATGAAAAAACAATGTTGGTGATGAC
>CM038714.1:13064822-13082322 GCA_021613375.1 Megaleporinus macrocephalus | reverse complement strand
TCTCTTCTGAAAAAGAAGAGAGGGAGGGAAAGGAGCCAGTGGAGAAGTGGAGAAGCTCTGCAGTGGAGAAAGAGGGAGAGGTGAGAGAGTGGAAACCTGTATATATATATATATATATATATATATATATATATATATATATATATATATATATATATATATATATATATACACACACATATATATATATATATATATATATATATATATATATATATATATATATATATATATATATATATATATATATATATATATATATATATATAAACCGCCCCTGTCCAGGAAAAAATATGCCTTTCTAGATAAAAGTTTGAAAACCACAGCTGTTTATATTGTGTGATAATTTCATGATAAATTGTCATGGTGACCGATAGAAATGCTCCCAACGGGCTTAGAAAAAAATTCTGGTTCCATAGACTTACAATAAAAAAAAGGACATATGGAGATGCTTGTTTTTCTTTTGGACAGCGATGATATATATATATATAAAATACATAGACAATGACAACAACGGCGACACCAGACAACAGACTACACACTCTGAACTGCAGTAGATGTGTGCAATATCGTATCATACACAATAATATCACCAACATTTTTGAATATGGTGAACGATATTATACCCTGAAATATCGTGCCATATCACCCATCACTAATTATCACATTATTTTTAGCAAAAGAAAAATTCACACTTTTCCCATTTCCCATTATATATCTACTAGAGACAGATTTTATCTCTCGAGTATCATTCACTTTACTTCAGTCCTGGATATATGGAGATATTTGGAGTGCATTATTTAGTATTCTGACATTCTGGATCATTGACTTCTGTTACAATCTGATGAAAATTCTTGTATTTTTTAATATCTCAGTTATGGGTGTGCCATATCATATTGTATGCAATAATAAAATTACATTTTCATTTTGTTGCAGTAGTGTATTCTTGAAATATATTATTTTAATTCAATGTTTTGTCATACTGCCAAGAGTATCACTATCACAAAAATACCATAAAATATTGTGATATTATTGTAGAGCCATATCGCCCACCCCTAATCTACAAACTGGACTACAGTGTGATGCTTGTTAAACCGTTCTGCAAGAAAACTAAGGGATGGCCCATTAAACCTAAACTTAATCTTGATTAAACCTAAACTGAGCTTGGGCTTGGACTGATTTGCGATGTTTCTACACCATTAAATAAATCACTGCACAAGATGGGCCAAAGTATAAAGCTTGTAGTGGGCCGAAGCACTAAAACAAACCCATATACATATAAAGGAACTGAGAGCTTGAGGTCTGCGGAAAGGGTCCTGCTGAGTGTTAGCATATCATCGCTATCCAAAGAAAAACGTATACCTTCACCTTCGCCACATTTTATATTTCTAATTCTAATTCTATTTCTCCAAAATAGCTTGGAAAGAATTCTGGTTCCATTGACTTCCATTAAAAGAGAGAGTTTTTTTTCTCTCCTGTGAAGTTGTCAATTTGGAGATTGCATGTTTTTCTTTGGACAGCAATATTATTTTACCAATATATGCAGAGAAATATGTACGTATAAAATATGTAACAATTTTCAATAACCAGGACTGTTGAAAGCTTATCATAAGAATATTCAACTTTCTAGACATTTTTATTTGTATTAAGTGATTTTACTACCACCAGACTATATGGTTAGTTTCTACTGCAGCTTTAATGATGTGTCAGCGCCCTCTTCAGGCCGCTAAGAGTTCCTCACCTTTCCTCTCATGAGGGCTTTGAAGGCGATGCGGACTATGAGGTAGGACCAGATGATGTGCAGCACCTGCAGCACCAGCAGCAGCGGGTTGAAGACCCACCACGAGGCGTATGGCCCTACGATCTCCCAACTCTCGAACATCGTACTGTTCAAGATCCTGAATCAAACACAACAGGTTCAGTGTTACTTATCATTCAGGACCAACAGGACAAAACAGTTACTCATTTACTGTAAAACAAATGATCCCAGTGTTAAAATCTGATTGGCTTCTGCACTCCAGTTTATGGACCCTGATATCTTCCGAGCAGCTTGACAACTGTCACTAAGGGGTCGCTGCGCTGTTGCTATTGTGTCCCAGGCGCTTGCTAAGGTATTGCTAGGAGGTTGCTGTGGTATACGGTGGCTGATTTAAGGGTTCACAAGGTGTTTCTAAATATGGATGAAAATGATTGAGCCCCTATGGGAGGAACGAGGGATATGACAGACGGATGCGGGTCAGTATGTCTGTGGATTAGAGGTTGAGTGATTACATGCAGTTTGGTGGCTCTACGTTGAACAAAACTATAATGTTTAGCTGGATAAAAAAAATTGACAAACAGATGAGTGCGGGTTAAACCAATACGGGTCTGCCCTGAGTCGGCTTATTAATATAGTAAAAGATGTTATAAACAGAGTTTTCATTCTAAAGTCTAATTTTTTAGTACTAAAAAAAAATTTGTACTTTATCCCATCTGGATGACCATCAGGCATATACAGTCACACTCTGCAGGGGTCAGAAGACCATCAGGCATATACAGTCACACTCTGCAGGGGTCAGAAGACCATCAGGCATATACAGTCACACTCTGCAGGGGTCAGAAGACAATCAGGCATATACAGTCCCGCTCCGCAGAAAAAGAAATTCCTCCAAAGAGAAATTCTGGAAGTCAGTAAAGGTTAGCCTCTCTGAAAATAGGGAAGAGTATCTGTTTGCTACTGAAGTTGTTACTGTTATCCTCTCTGCTGTGAGAGAAGTTGTTTGCCACTGGTAGAACCTTGTGGTTTGTGGCTGTTACTCTTCCTAAACTAAGGGAAGTTTACTGTTGTTAATGAAGCTGTTACTGTTAATCTTCTTAAACTAAGGAGAGTTTACTGTTGTTACTGAAGCTGTACCTGTTACTCTTCCTAAACTAAGGGAAGTTTACTGTGGTTACTGAAGCTGTAACTGTTAACCTCTCTGAAATGAGGGAAGTTTACTGTGGTTACTGCAGCTGTAACTGTTACTCTTCCTAAACTAAGGGAAGTTTACTGTGGTTACTGAAGCTGTAACTGTTACTCTTCCTAAACTAAGGGAAATTTACTGTTGTTACTGAAGCTGTAACTGTTACTCTTCCTAAACTAAGGGAAGTTTACTGTTGTTACTGAAGCTGTAACTGTTACTCTTCCTAAACTAAGGAAAATTTCCTGTTGTTACTGAAGCTGTAACTGTTACTCTTCCTAAACTAAGGAAAATTTCCTGTTGTTACTGAAGCTGTAACTGTTACTCTTCCTAAACTAAGGAAAATTTCCTGTTGTTACTGAAGCTGTAACTGTTACTCTTCCTAAACTAAGGAAAATTTCCTATTGTTACTGAAGCTGTAACTGTTACTCTTCCTAAACTAAGGAAAATTTCCTGTTGTTACTGAAGCTGTAACTGTTACTCTTCCCAAACTAAGGAAAGTTTCCTGTTGTTACTGAAGCTGTAACTGTTACTCTTCCTAAACTAAGGAAAATTTCCTGTTGTTACTGAAGCTGTACCTGTTACTCTTCCTAAACTAAGGAAAATTTACTGTTGTTACTGAAGCTGTAACTGTTACTCTTCCTAAACTAAGGAAAATTTACTGTTGTTACTGAAGCTGTAACTGTTACTCTTCCTAAACTAAGGAAAATTTACTGTTGTTACTGAAGCTGTAACTGTTACTCTTCCTAAACTAAGGAAAATTTACTGTTGTTACTGAAGCTGTAACTGTTACTCTTCCTAAACTAAGGAAAATTTACTGTTGTTACTGAAGCTGTAACTGTTACTCTTCCTAAACTAAGGAAAATTTACTGTTGTTACTGAAGCTGTAACTGTTACTCTTTCTTAAATAAGGAAAGTTTACTGTTGTTACTGAAGCTGTAACTGTTACTCTTCCTAAACTAAAGAAAAATTTACTGTTGTTACTGAAGCTGTAACTGTTACTCTTCCTAAACTAAGGAAAATTTACTGTTGTTACTGAAGCTGTAACTGTTACTCTTCCTAAACTAAGGAAAATTTACTGTTGTTACTGAAGCTGTAACTGTTACTCTTCCTAAACTAAGGAAAATTTACTGTTGTTACTGAAGCTGTAACTGTTACTCTTCCTAAACTAAGGAAAATTTACTGTTGTTACTGAAGCTGTAACTGTTACTCTTCCTAAACTAAGGAAAATTTACTGTTGTTACTGAAGCTGTAACTGTTACTCTTTCTTAAATAAGGAAAGTTTACTGTTGTTACTGAAGCTGTAACTGTTACTCTTCCTAAACTAAAGAAAAATTTACTGTTGTTACTGAAGCTGTAACTGTTACTCTTCCTAAACTAAGGAAAGTTTACTTTTGTTACTGAAGCTGTAACTGTTACTCTTCCTAAACTAAGGGAAGTTTACTGTTGTTACTGAAGCTGTAACTGTTACCCTTCCTAAACTAAGGAAAGTTTACTGTGGTTACTGAAGCTGTAACTGTTAACCTCTCTGAAATGAGGGAAGTTTACTGTTGTTACTGAAGCTGTAACTGTTACTCTTCCTAAACTAAGGAAAGTTTACTGTTGTTACTGAAGCTGTAACTGTTACTCTTCCTAAACTAAGGAAAGTTTACTGTGGTTACTGAAGCTGTAACTGTTACTCTTCCTAAACTAAGGAAAGTTTACTGTGGTTACTGAAGTAACTGTTATTGTTTGTCGCTGGTTTTCTGAAGTCTGTTTTTGGTCACCTGAGATTACTCTAAGCTATCTAGGGATAGTTTTGTTTTGTTGGAAAACACTGGTATTTTGGCAACACCAATATTTTTGTAACTGTTAGGCTTGCAGACAGTGAGAGAAGGTCTGTAGACTGACTGAAAGCCAGAAGTTTGAGTTATTCTCTGAGGTAGTGCAGGAACACTGGTTGTGGTTGCTTGTTCTCCTGTTAACTCACCATGACTTCTAAAGGCCAAACTGCTCAGAATTGTGGTAAAGACTCTTTGAAACCTCTTAACTAAGGAAACATCACATTATCTAAGGGTGGAACTGAAATGCCTGAATGGACTGAAGTTGCATTTGAAAGGGTAATGGAAGATATAGTTAACAAGCACATCAAAGAGCAAAAGACATCCCAGTACTTTTCATCCAAAGGTTTTCCTACTGATAGAGAATGGTCTCTTGCAGAATGTAAAACTGCTTTGGGGTATGGCATCAAGCACAATTCTGTTAAGGAATGTCTTTATGTCATTAAACAATACTGGAGGTACAAGTTGAAATCCATGAAGCATGAGTTACTAGAAGCTGAGGCAAAGATCTCTGAACTAGTCGGTGAATGTAGGAGGCATAAACAGGCTGCTATTACTGCCAAGAAAACTTGTGAAAAACTTCACTGTGCATCAATGGATGCTGAACAGCAACAAAGCAAATCTAAAACTAAAGCTAAATGTCCTCCACCTGTAGTCACCTCACATGGACAGCCATGTTACACAAAGGATGAAGATCCTCTTTATCCAGATTTGGCTGCAGTCTGCATGGGTGAGACTGACCATTCTGATGGCAGGAGCCATTTATCCTTTGAGGAGGAATCTAAGGATGAGTCACACACTAATAATCAAGCGCCTGTTACAAGGCAAGTTCAAATGAGGCCATTGACAATCATGTCCTCTGAGGTACTTAACAAAGGAGGTGAAGTTAAAGAAACAAGAGTAGAAACTGCTCATGCTCCTTTAGACGCTGCTCTATTGGACAACCTGTCCAAAGAGTTTAAACCTCCTAGAGAAATGGGGCTCAACTTAATTGAGCTTATGCAAAGGAAGAGAATGCTTTACTCATTGCATCCAAAAGATGCTGTTTCCATATCAAGCCAAGTACTTAGCATAACTGATAGCAGGCAGCTTGCTGAGAAGGTGTTGTGTGCTCTTGGGAACAAAGGCCAGGACACTGAAGAAGGTTGGAAAGCTTTCAATAATTGGATTATCTGTAAGTGTCGCAAAATCACTGCTTGGGCGCAAATTACCAAGTGCAGGCAGAGAAAAGGAGAGTCAGCTGCAGATTTCTGTGAGCGGTTTCAAAGAACTTTTACTGCGTCGCTCTGGTATTGGTGAATACAGCAGTGAAAACATTGACTGTACAACTGATGGTCCACATTTTGGACAACTGGTCGACTCACTGCGATCAGATCTTAGACAAGCTCTGGTGACGGCTCTTCCAAACTGGCGTAAAACTAAATGGGCAGACTTTAAAACTGAACTTGACCGTCTAGATTGTGATTTAGAACCTTGCAATGTCCCAGCATCTATACATGTACTTAGAGAGAAGAGGTCTTCCTCAGGTTTTAGACAGAACATGTCTAACCTGAATAGAAACAAGTCCTCTGAGTGCCATTACTGTCACAAGTCTGGCTATTTTGCAAGGGTCTGTCGTAAAAAGCAAGCAGATAAAACAGCTTGTGATGGTGAACTCAGCAAGAAACCCCTTTGGGGGGGTTTCACAGGGGAGCTCTGTAGAGAACCCTTTTCATGAAATTCCACAGGAGCAGTTATCTTTGATATTTATGAACATTCAGGGTCTCACAGAACAGCTGTCTTTGGTAATGAAAGCCATAGAAAGACACCATGGGATGAACATCTTGACACTTTGCACCTACACTATGAAGAACCAAGGGGGTTCCGGTGGACTTCCTGTGGACAGGAATTTCAGAACTGACCCTGCAAATTCCCAACTGCAATGACACCTCACTGTGTAGAAGAAAACTACTCAAGATCCTACTGATGTCTCAATGTTCTGCAGGAACATTGCATTGTGAAGTAGCATCTTTCAACAGCTCTAACCACTGGCTATAACGTTATGGATTGTCCTATTCTGTACATTTATAGCCATTTTAATTGTTTGTTTTTGTTTTCGACTGTTGTACATATGTAGTGATAATGCAGCTTTGTGATTCTCCATTAAGGAGAATCAAAGGGGGAATTGAGAGAAATAATTATCAACATATGTACTTTATTTGTGGAGACTTACCAAATGGACTCTGATACTCTGATACAACTCTGCAGAGGGCTGATCACCCCCACTCCATTGTTTGTATTTAAATTACCCTTTTGTCTTCTGCCTTTAAAGTGATACAATCACAATCAAGGTGGCAACATACCAACCCCCATAACCCCCTAAGGGTGACATGCAAATACCGTCACCTTCATTCCCCCGCGTACCCCTCCTTAACTTCCTACACCCCCCTACCATTTGACCCTTTCCTTAACTCCTACTTAAACTGGAGTTACTGAGTTAGACAGAGAGAGAGATGGACTGGACCTTGAGAGACTGACGAGCAACAGACCGATGACCGAAGAAGACGTGCCCGTGTATGTGCTTCTGCATGCACGTGACTAAGACTGCTTCCCGACCGCTAACAGACCGGCTGTGAGTCTAAGCTGAAGGTCTCCTGACTTCTGATTCCTGAAGACCGAATTTCTAACAACTGTTACACTCTACAGGGGTCAGAACACAATCAGGCAGATCAAGTCACACTCTGAAGGGGTAAGAAGACCATCAGGCATATACAGTCACACTCTGCAGGGGTCAGAAGACCATCAGGCATATACAGTCACACTCTGCAGGGGTCAGAAGACCATCAAGCATATACAATCCCGCTCTGCAGGGGTCAGAAGACCATCAGTCATATACGGTCCAGCTCTGCAGGGGTCAGAAGACCATCAGACATATACAGTCACACTCTGCAGGGGTCAGAAGACCATCAGACATATACAGTCATACTCTGCAGGGGACAGAAGACCATCAGACATATACAGTCACACTCTGCAGGGGTCAGAAGACCATCAGACATATACAGTCACACTCTGCAGGGGTCAGAAGACCATCAGGCAGATAGTCATACTCTGCAGGGGTCAGAAGACCATCAGGCATATACAGTCCAGCTCTGCAGGGGACAGAAGACCATCAGTCATATACAGTCACACTCTGCAGGGGTCAGAAGACCATCAGGCAGATCCAGTCACACTCTGCAGGGGTCAGAAGACCATCAGACATATACAGTCACACTCTGCAGGGGTCAGAAGACCATCAGGCAGATACACTGTCACTCTGCAGGGGTCAGGAGACCATCAGGCAGAGAGTCACACTCTGCAGGGGTCAGAAGACCGTCAGTCATATACAGTCACACTCTGCAGGGGTCAGAAGCCCATCAGTCATATACAGTCACGCTCTGCAGGGGTCATAACACAATCAGTCAGATCCAGTCAAACTCTGTAGGGGTGAGAAGACCATCAGACATATACAGTCACACTCTGCAGGGGTCAGAAGACCATCAGACATATACAGCCACACTCTGCAGGGGTCAGAAGACCATCAGGCAGATCCAGTCACACTCTGCAGGGGTCAGAAGACCATCAGGCATATACAGCCACACTCTGCAGGGGTCAGAAGACCATCAGACATATACAGTCACACTCTGCAGGGGTCAGAAGACCATCAGACATATACAGTCACACTCTGCAGGGGTCAGAAGACCATCAGACATATACAGTAAAACTCTGCAGGGGTCAGAAGACCATCAGGCATATTCAGTCCAGCTCTGCAGGGGTCAGAAGACCATCAGGCAGATCCAGTCACACTCTGCAAGGGTCAGAAGACCATCAGGCATATACAGTCTAGCTCTGTAGAAGACCATCAAACATATACAGTCACACTCTGCAGGGGCCAGAAGACCAATCAGTCATATACAGCCACACTCTGCAGGGGTCAGAAGACCATCAGGCAGATCCAGTCACACTCTGCAGGGGTCAGAAGACCATCAGGCATATACAGCCACACTCTGCAGGGGTCAGAAGACCATCAGACATATACAGTCACACTCTGCAGGGGTCAGATGACCATCAGACATATACAGCCGCACTCTGCAGGTGTCAGAAGACCATCAGACATATACAGTCACACTCTGCAGGGGTCAGAAGACCATCAGACATATACAGTCACACTCTGCAAGGGTCAGAAGACCATCAGACATATACAGTAAAACTCTGCAGGGGTCAGAAGACCATCAGGCATATTCAGTCACACTCTGCAGGGGTCAGAAGACAATCAGGCAGATCCAGTCAAACCCTACAGGGGTCAGAAGACCATCAGACATATACAGTCACACTCGGCAGGGGTCAGAAGACCATCAGGCAGATCCAGTCACACTCTGCAGGGGTCAGAAGACCATCAGACATATACAGTCACACTCTGCAGCAGTCAGAAGACCATCAGGCAGATACACTGTCACTCTGCAGGGGTCAGAAGACCATCAGGCAGAGAGTCACACTCTGCAGGGGTCAGAAGACCGTCAGTCATATACAGTCACACTCTGCAGGGGTCAGAAGCCCATCAGTCATATACAGTCACGCTCTGCAGGGGCCAGAAGACCATCAGTCATATACAGTCTCACACTGCAGGGGTCAGAAGACCATCAGAAATATACAGCAGCACTCTGTAGGGGTCAGAAGACCATCAGGCAGATCCAGTCACACTATGCAGGGGTCAGAAGACCATCAGGCATATACAGTCACGCTCTGCAGGGGCCAGAAGACCATCAGTCATATACAGTCTCACACTGCAGGGGTCAGAAGACCATCAGAAATATACAGCAGCACTCTGTAGGGGTCAGAAGACCATCAGGCAGATCCAGTCACACTATGCAGGGGTCAGAAGACCATCAGGCATATACAGTCCCGCTCTGCAGGGGTCAGAAGACCATCAGGCAGATAGTCACACTCTGCAGGGGTCAGAAGACCATCAGGCAGATCCAGTCAAACTCTGCAGGGGTCAGAAGACCATCAGACATATACAGTCACACTCTGCAGGGGTCAGAAGACCATCAGGCAGATAGTCACAATCTGCAGGGGTCAGAAGACCGTCAGTCATATACAGTCACACTCTGCAGGGGTCAGAAGCCCATCGGTCATATACAGTCACACTCTGCAGGGGTCAGAAGACCATCAGTCATATACAGTTACACTCTGCAGGGGTCAGAAGACCATCAGGCATATACAGTTACACTCTGCAGGGGTCAGAAGACCATCAGGCATATACAGTCACATTCTGCAGGGGTCAGAAGACCATCAGACATATACAGTCACACTCTGCAAGGGTCAGAAGAACATCAGGCATATACAGCCACACTCTGCAGGGGTCAGAAGACCATCAGACATATACAGTAATGCTCTGCAGGGGTCAGAAGACCATCAGGCATATACAGTCACACCCTGCAGGGGTCAGAAGACCATCATTCATATACAGTCACACTCTGCAGGGGTCAGAGGACCATCAGTCATATACAGTCACACTCTGCAGGGGTCAGAGGACCATCAGTCATATAAAGTTACACTCTGCAGGGGTCAGAAGACCATCAGGCATATACAGTCACATTCTGCAGGGGTCAGAAAACCATCAGTCATATACAGTCACACTCTGCAGGGGTCAGAAGATAATCAGGCAGATCCAGTCACACTCTACAGGGGTCAGAAGACCATCAGGCATATACAATCCCGCTCTGCAGGGGTCAGAAGACCATCAGGCAGATCCAGTCACACTCTGCATGGGTCAGAAGACCATCAGACATATACAGTCACACTCGGCATGGGTCAGAAGACCATCAGACATATACAGTCACACTCTGCAGGGGTCAAAAGACCATCAGGCAGATACACTGTCACTCTGCAGGGGTCAGAAGACCATCAGGCAGATAGTCACACTCTGCAGGGGTCAGGAAACCATCAGGCATATACAGTCAAGCTCTGCAGGGGTCAGAACACAATCAGGCAGATCAAGTCACACTCTGTAGGGGTCAGAAGACCATCAGGCATATACAGTTACACTCTGCAGGGGTCAGAAGACCATCAGACATATACAGCCACGCTCTGCAGGGGTCAGAAGACCATCAGTCATATACAGCCACACTCTGCAGGGGACAGAAGACCATCAAACATATACAGTCACACTCTGCAGGGGTCAGAAGACAATCAGGCATATACAGTCACACTCTGCAGGGGTCAGAAGACCATCAGGCATATACAGTCACACTCTGCAGGGGTCAGAAGACCATCAGGCAGATCTAGTCACACTCTGCAAGGGTCAGAAGACCATCAGGCATATACAGTCACACTCTGCAGGGGTCAGAAGACCATCAGGCAGATCCAGTCACACTCTGCAAGGGTCAGAAGACCATCAGGCATATACAGTCTAGCTCTGTAGAAGACCATCAGACTTATACAGTCACGGTCTGCAGGGGCCAGAAGACCATCAGTCATATACAGCAGCACTCTGTAGGGGTCAGAAGACCATCAGGCAGATCCAGTCACACTCTGCAGGGGTCAGAAGACAATCAGGCAGATCCATTCAAACCCTGCAGGGGTCAGAAGACCATCAGACATATACAGTCACACTCGGCAGGGGTCAGAAGACCATCAGGCAGATCCAGTCTCACACTGCAGGGGTCAGAAGACCATCAGACATATACAGCAGCACTCTGTAGGGGTCAGAAGACCATCAGGCAGATCCAGTCACACTATGCAGGGGTCAGAAGGCCATCAGGCATATACAGTCCCGATCTGCAGGGGTCAGAAGACCATCAGGCAGATAGTCACACTCTGCAGGGGTCAGAAGACCATCAGGCAGATAGTCACACTCTGCAGGGGTCAGAAGACCATCAGGCAGATCCAGTCACACTCTGCAGGGGTCAGAAGACCATCAGTCATATAAAGTCCAGCTCTGCAGGGGTCAGAAGACCATCAGGCAGATAGTCACACTCTGCAGGGGTCAGAAGACCGTCAGTCATATACAGTCACACTCTGCAGGGGTCAGAAGGCCATCAGTCATATACAGTCACACTCTGCAGGGGTCAGAAGACCATCAGTCATATACAGTTACACTCTACAGGGGTCAGAAGACCATCAGGCATATACAGTCACATTCTGCAGGGGTCAGAAGCCCATCAGTCATATACAGTCACACTCTGCAGGGGTCAGAAGACCATCAGTCATAAACAGTTACACTCTACAGGGGTCAGAAGACCATCAGGCATATACAGTCACATTCTGCAGGGGTCAGAAGACCATCAGACATATACAGTCACACTCTGCAGGGGTTAGAAGACAATCAGGCAGATCCAGTGACACTCTGCAGGGGACGGAAGACCATCAGTCATATACAGTCACACTCTGCAGGGGTCAGAAGACCATCAGTCATATACAGTCACACTCTGCACGGGTCAGAAGCCCATCAGTCATATACAGTCGCACTCTGCAGGGGTCAGAAGACCATCAGTCATATACAGTTACACTCTGCAGGGGTCAGAAGACCATCAGGCATATACAATCACATTCTGCAGGGGTCAGAAGACCATCAGACGTATACAGTAATGCTCTGTAGGGGTCAGAAGACCATCAGGCAGATCCAATCACACTCTGCAGGGGTCAGAAGACCATCAGGCATATACAGTCACACTCGGCATGGGTCAGAAGACCATCAGACATATACAGTCACACTCTGCAGGGGTCAAAAGACCATCAGGCAGATACACTGTCACTCTGCAGGGGTCAGAAGACCATCAGGCATATACAGCCACACTCTGCAGGGGTCAGAAGACCATCAGACATATACAGTCACACTCTGCAGGGGTCAGAAGACCATCAGGCAGATAGTCACACTCTGCAGGGGTCAGAAAACCGTCAGTCATATACAGTCACACTCTGCAGGGGTCAGAAGCCCATCGGTCATATACAGTCACACTCTGCAGGGGTCAGAAGACCATCAGTCATATACAGTTACACTCTGCAGGGGTCAGAAGACCATCAGGCATATACAGTCACATTCTGCAGGGGTCAGAAGACCATCAGACATATACAGTCACACTCTGCAGGGGTCAGAAGACAATCAGGCAGATCCAGTCACACTCTGCAGGGGTCAGTAGACCATCAGGCATATACAGTCACACTCTGCAGGGGTCAGAGGACAATCAGGCAGATCCAGTCACACTCTGCAGGGGTCAGAGGAACATCAGGCATATACAGCCACACTCTGCAGGGGTCAGAAGACCATCAGGCATATACAGTAATGCTCTGCAGGGGTCAGAAGACCATCAGGCATATACAGTCACACCCTGCAGGGGTCAGAAGACCATCAGTCATATACAATCACACTCTGCAGGGTTCAGAGGACCATCAGTCATATACAGTTACACTCTGCAGGGGTCAGAAGACCATCAGGCATATACAGTCACATTCTGCAGGGGTCAGAAAACCATCAGTCATATACAGTCACACTCTGCAGGGGTCAGAAGACAATCAGGCAGGTCCAGTCACACTCTACAGGGGTCAGAAGACCATCAGGCATATACAATCCCGCTCTGCAGGGGATAGAAGACCATCAGTCACATACAGTCCAGCTCTGCAGGGGTCAGAAGACCATCAGACATATACAGTCACATTCTGCTGGGATCAGAAAACCATCAGTCATATACAGTCACACTCTGCAACGGTCAGAAGACCATCAGGCAGATCCAGTCACACTCTGCATGGGTCAGAAGACCATCAGACATATACAGTCACACTCTGCAGGGGTCAGAAGACCATCAGACATATACAGTCACACTCTGCAGGGGTCAAAAGACCATCAGGCAGATACACTGTCACTCTGCAGGGGTCAGAAGACCATCAGGCAGATAGTTACACTCTGCAGGGGTCAGAAAACCATCAGGCATATACAGTCCAGCTCTGCAGGGGTCAGAAGCCCATCAGTCATATACAGTCACGCTCTGCAGGGGTCAGAACACAATCAGGCAGATCAAGTCACACTCTGTAGGGGTCAGAAGACCATCAGGCATATACAGTCACACTCTGCAGGGGTCAGAAGACCATCAGTCATATACAGTTACACTCTGCAGGGGTCAGAAGACCATCAGACATATACAGCCACGCTCTGCAGGGGTCAGAAGACCATCAGTCATATACAGTCACACTCTGCAGGGGTCAGAAGACCATCAGTCATATACAGTCACACTCTGTAGGGGTCAGAATCCCATCAGTCATATACAGTTACACTCTGCAGGGGTCAGAAGACCATCAGGCATATACAGTCACACTCTGCAGGGGTCAGAAGACAATCAGGCAGATCCAGTCACACTCTGCAAGGGTCAGAGGAACATCAGGCATATACAGCCACACTCTGCAGGGGTCAGAAGACCATCAGGCATATACAGTCACACTCTGCAGGGGTCAGAAGACCATCAGGCATATACAGTCTAGCTCTGTAGAAGACCATCAGACATATACAGTCACGGTCTGCAGGGGCCAGAAGACCATCAGTCATATACAGCCACACTCTGCAGGGGTCAGAAGACCATCAGACATATACAGTCACACTCTGCAGGGGCCAGAAGACCATCAGACATATACAGTCACACTCTGCAGGGGTCAGAAGACCATCAGGCATATACAGTCACACTCTGCAGGGGTCAGAAGACCATCAGGCATATACTGTCTAGCTCTGTAGAAGACCATCAGACATATACAGTCACGGTCTGCAGGGCCCAGAAGACCATCAGTCATATACAGCCACACTCTGCAGGCGTCAGAAGACCATCAGGCAGATCCAGTCACACTCTGCAGGGGTCAGAAGACCATCAGGCATATACAGCCACACTCTGCAGGGGCCAGAAGACCATCAGACATATACAGTCAAACTCTGCAGGGGTCAGATGACCATCAGACATATACAGTCACACTCTGCAGGGGTCAGAAGACCATCAGGCAGATATATTATCACTCTGCAGGGGTCAGAAGACCATCAGGCATGTACAGTCCAGCTCTGCTGGGGTCAGAAGCCCAGCAGTCATATACAGTCACGCTCTGCAGGGGTCAGAAGACCATCAATCATATACAGTCACACTCTGCAGGGGTCAAAAGACCATGAGGGATATACAATCCCGCTCTGCAGGGGTCAGAAGACCATCAGTCATATACCGTCCAGCTCTGCAGGGGTCAAAAGACCATCAGACATATACAGTCACACTCTGCAGGGGTCAGAAGACCATCAGGCATATACAGTCCAGCTCTGCAGGGGTCAGAAGACAATCAGGCAGATCCAGTCACACTCTGCAGGGGTCAGAAGACCATCAGACATACACAGTCACACTCTGCGGGGGTCAGAAGACCATCAGGCTGATAGTCACACTCTCCAGGGGTCAGAAGACCATCAGTCATATACAGTCACACTCTGCAGGGGTCAGAAGACTATCAGTCATATACAGTTACACTCTGCAGGGGTCAGAAGACCATCAGGCATATACAGTCACACTCTGCAGGGGTCAGAAGACCATCAGACATATACAGTCACACTCTGCAGGGGTCAGAAGACAATCAGGCAGATCCAGTCACACTCTGCAGAGGTCAGAAGACCATCAGTCATATACAGTCACACTCTGCAGGGGTCAGAAGACCATCAGGCATATACAGCCACACTCTGCAGGGGCCAGAAGACCATCAGACATATACAGTCACACTCTGCAGGGGTCAGATGACCATCAGACATATACAGTCACACTCTGCAGGGGTCAGAAGACCATCAGGCAGATATATTATCACTCTGCAGGGGTCAGATGACCATCAGGCATATACAGTCCAGCTCTGCTGGGGTCAGAAGCCCAGCAGTCATATACAGTCACGCTCTGCAGGGGTCAAAAGACCATCAGGCATATACAGTCCAGCTCTGCAGGGGTCAGAAGACAATCAGGCAGATCCAGTCACACTCTGCAGGGGTCAGAAGACCATCAGACATACACAGTCACACTCTGCGGGGGTCAGAAGACCATCAGGCTGATAGTCACACTCTGCAGGGGTCAGAAGACCATCAGTCATATACAGTCACACTCTGCAGGGGTCAGAAGACCATCAGACATATACAGTTAAACTCTGCAGGGGTCAGAAGACCATTAGGCAGATCCAGTCACACTCTGCAGGGGTCAGAAGACCATCAGGCATATACAGCCACACTCTGCAGGGGTCAGAAGACCATCAGACATATACAGTCACAATCTGCAGGGGTCAGATGACCATCAGACATGTACAGTCACACTCTGCAGGGGTCAGAAGACCATCAGGCAGATATATTATCACTCTGCAGGGGTCAGAAGACTATCAGGCAGATCCAGTCACACTCTGCAGGGGTCAGAAGACCATCAGGCATATACAGTCCAGCTCTGCAGGGGTCAGAAGCCCAGCAGTCATATACAGTCACGCTCTGCAGGGGTCAGAACACCATCAGGCATATACAGTCACACTCTGCAGGGGTCAGAAGACCATCAGGCGTATACAATCCCGCTCTGCAGGGGTCAGAAGACAATCAGACATTTACAGTCACACTCTGCAGGGGTCAGAAGACCATCAGGCATATACAGTCCCGCTCTGCAGGGGTCAGAAGACAATCAGGCAGATCCAGTCACACTCTGCAGGGGTCAGAAGACCATCAGACATATACAGTCACACTCTGCAGGGCTCAGAAGACCATCAGGCAGATAGTCACACTCTGCAGGGGTCAGAAGACCGTAAGTCATATACAGTCACACTCTGCAGGGGTCAGAAGCCCATCAGTCATATACAGT
The DNA here is from genome assembly GCA_021613375.1 of Megaleporinus macrocephalus. Lineage (NCBI taxonomy): Eukaryota > Metazoa > Chordata > Actinopteri > Characiformes > Anostomidae > Megaleporinus > Megaleporinus macrocephalus. Next base: position 13,065,720 of record CM038714.1, on the reverse strand, counting down.
CACACTCTGCAGGGGTCAGAAGACCATCAGTCATATACAGTTACACTCTGCAGGGGTCAGAAGACCATCAGGCATATACAGTCACATTCTGCAGGGGTCAGAAGACCATCAGACATATCCAGTCACACTCTGCAGGGGTCAGAAGACAATCAGGCAGATCCAGTCACAGTCTGCAGGGGTCAGAAGACCATCAGACATATACAGTCACACTCTGCAGGGGTCAGAAGACCATCAGTCATATACAGTCACGCTCTGCAGGGGTCAGAATCCCATCAGTCATATACAGTCACACTCTGCAGGGGTCAGACGACCATCAGTCATATACAATAACACTCTGCAGGGGTCGGAAGACCATCAGGCATATACAGTCACATTCTGCAGGGGTCAGAAGACCATCAGACATATACAGTCACACTCTGCAGGGGTCAGAAGACCATCAGACATATATAGTAGTGCTCTGCAGGGGTCAGAAGACCATCAGTCATATACAGTTACACTCTGCAGGGGTCAGAAGACCATCAGGCATATACAGTCACATTCTGCAGGGGTCAGAAGACCATCAGACATATACAGTCACACTCTGCAGGGGTCAGAAGACCATCAGACATATACAGTAGTGGTCTGCAAGGGTCAGAAGACCATCAGGCAGATCCAGTCACACTCTGCAGGGGTCAGAAGACCATCAGGCATAAACAGTCACACTCTGCAGGGGTCAGAAGACCATGAGGCAGATCCAGTCACACTCTGCAGGGGTCAGAAGACCATCAGACATATACAGGCACACTCTGCAGGGGTCAGAAGATCATTAGGCAGATACACTGTCACTCTGCAGGGGTCAGAAGACCATCAAGCAGATAGTCACACTCTGCAGGGGTCAGAAGACCGTCAGTCATATACA
>CM038714.1:12967681-13063824 GCA_021613375.1 Megaleporinus macrocephalus | reverse complement strand
ATCAGGCATATACAGTCACACTCTGCAGGGGTCAGAAGACCATCAGGCAGATCCAGTCACACTCTGCAGGGGTCAGAAGACCATCAGGCATATACAGCCACACTCTGTAGGGGTCAGAAGACCATCAGGCAGATCCAGTCACACTCTGCAGGGGTCAGAAGACCATCAGACATATACAGTCACACTCTGCAGGGGTCAGAAGACCATCAGGCAGATACACTGTCACTCTGCAGGGGTCAGAAGACCGTCAGTCATATACAGTCACACTCTGCAGGGGTCAGAAGCCCATCAGTCATATACAGTCATGCTCTGCAGTGGTCAAAACACAATCAGGCAGATCCAGTCACACTCTGCAGGGGTCAGAAGACCATCAGTCATATACAGTCCAGCTCTGCAGGGGTCAGAAGACCATCAGTCATATACAGTCACACTGTGCAGGGGTCAGAACACCATCAGGCATAAACAGTCACACTCTGCAGGGGTCAGAAGACCATCAGGCATATACAATCCCGCTCTGCAGGGGTCAGAAGACCACCAGGCAGATACACTGTCACTCTCCAGGGGTCAAAACACAATCAGGCAGATCCAGTCACACTCTGTAGGGGTCAGAAGACCATCAGACATATACAGTCACGCTCTGCAGGGGCCAGAAGACCATAAGTCATATACAGTCACACTCTGCAGGGGTCAAAAGACCATCAGACATATACAGCCACACTCTGTAGGGGTCAGAAGACCATCAGGCAGATCCAGTCACACTTTGCAGGGGTCAGAAGACCATCAGACATATACAGTCACACTCTGCAGGGGTCAAAAGACGATCAGACATATACAGTAACACTCGGCAGGGGTCAGAAGACCATCAGGCAGATCCAGTCACACTCTGCAGGGGTCAGAAGACCATCAGACATATACAGTCACACTCTGCAGGGGTCAGAAGACCATCAGGCAGATACACTGTCACTCTGCAGGGGTCAGAAGACCGTCAGTCATATACAGTCACACTCTGCAGTGGTCAGAAGCCCATCAGTCATATACAATCACGCTCTGCAGGGGTCAAAACACAATCAGGCAGATCCAGTCACACTCTGTAGGGGTCAGAAGACCATCAGACATATACAGTCACGCTCTGCAGGGGCCAGAAGACCATCAGTCATATACAGTCACACTCTGCAGGGGTCAAAAGACCATCAGACATATACAGCCACACTCTGTAGGGGTCAGAAGACCATCAGGCAGATCCAGTCACACTTTGCAGGGGTCAGAAGACCATCAGACATATACATTCACACTCTGCAGGGGTCAAAAGACCATCAGGCAGATCCAGTCACACTCTGCAGGGGTCAGAAGACCATCAGACATATACATTCACACTCTGCAGGGGTCAGAAGACCATCAGTCATATACAGTCACACTCTGCAGGGGTCAGAAGACCATCAGACATATACAGTCACACTCTGCAGGGGTCAGAGGACAATCAGGCAGATCCAGTCACACTCTGCAGGGGCCAGAAGACCATCAGACATATACAGTCACGCTCTGCAGGGGTCAAAAGCGCATCAGTCATATACAGTCACACTCTGCAGGGGTCAAAAGACAATCAGGCAGATCCAGTCACACTCTGCAGGTGTCAGTAGACCATCAGGCATATACAGTCACACTCTGCAGGGGTCAGAAGACCATCAGACATATACAGTCACACTCTGCAGGGGTTAGAAGACCATTAGGCAGATACACTGTCACTCTGCAGGGGTCAGAAGACCATCAGGCAGATAGTCACACTCTGCAGGGGTCAGAAGACCGTCAGTCATATACAGTCACACTCTGCAGGGGTCAGAAGACCATCAGACATATACAGTCACGCTCTGCAGGGGTCAGAAGACCATCAGGCATATACAGCCACACTCTGCAGGGGTCAGAAGACCATCAGTCATATACAGTCACGCTCTGCAGGGGTCAGAAGACCATCAGACATATACAGTCACACTCTGCAGGGGTTAGAAGACCATTAGGCAGATACACTGTCACTCTGCAGGGGTCAGAAGACCATCAGGCAGATAGTCACACTCTGCAGTGGTCAGAAGACCGTCAGTCATATACAGTCACATTCTGCAGGGGTCAGAAGACCATCAGGCATATACAGTCACACTCTGCAGGGGTCAGAAGACAATCAGGCAGATCCAGTCACACTCTGCAGGGGTCAGAAGACTATCAGACATGTACAGTAACACTCGGCAGGGGTCAGAAGACCATCAGGCAGATCCAGTCACACTCTGCAGGGGTCAGAAGACCATCAGACATATACAGTCACACTCTGCAGGGGTCATAAGACCATCAGGCAGATACACTGTCACTCTGCAGGGGTCAGAAGACCATCAGTCATATACAGTTACACTCTGCAGGGGTCAGAAGACCATCAGGCAGATCCAGTCACACTCTGTAGGGGTCAGAAGACCATCAGACATATACAGTCACGCTCTGCAGGGGTCAGAAGACCATCAGGCATATACAATCCCGCTCTGCAGGGGACAGAAGACCATCAGTCATATACAGTCACACTCTGCAGGGGTCAGAAGACCAACAGGCAGATCCAGTCACACTCTGCAGGGGTCAGAAGACCATCAGGCATATACAATCCCGCTCTGCAGGGGTCAGAAGACCATCAGTCATATACAGTCACACTCTGCAGGGGTCAGAAGACCATCAGGCAGATCCAGTCACACTCTGCAGGGGTCAGAAGACCATCTGTCATATACAGTCCAGCTCTGCAGGGGTCAGAAGACCATCAGACATATACAGTCACACTCTGCAGGGGTCAGAAGACCATCAGACATATACAGTCACACTCTGCAGGGGTCAGAAGACACTCAGGCATATACAGTCACACTCTGCAGGGGTCAGAAGACCATCAGACATATACAGTCACACTCTGCAGGGGTCAGAAGACCATCAGGCATATACAGTCACACTCTGCAGGGGTCAGAAGACCATCAGACATATACAGCCACACTCTGTAGGGGTCAGAAGACCATCAGGCAGATCCAGTCACACTCTGCAGGGGTCAGAAGACCATCAGACATGTACAGTAACACTTGGCAGGGGTCAGAAGACCATCAGGCATATACAGTCACACTCTGCAGGGGTCAGAAGACCATCAGACATATACAGTCACACTCTGCAGGGGTCAGAAGACCATCAGGCATATACAGTCACACTCCGCAGGGGTCAGAAGACCATCAGACATATACAGTCACACTCTGCAGGGGTCAGAAGACCATCAGGCAGATCTAGTCACACTCTGCAGGGGTCAGAAGACCATCAGTCATATACAGTCACACTCTGCAGTGGTCAGAAGCCCATCAGTCATATACAGTCACGCTCTGCAGGGGTCAAAACACAATCAGGCAGATCCAGTCACACTCTGCAGGGGTCAGAAGACCATCAGTCATATACAGTCCAGCTCTGCAGGGGTCAGAAGACCATCAGACATATACAGTCACACTGTGCAGGGGTCAGAACACCATCAGGCATATACAGTCACACTCTGCAGGGGTCAGAAGACCATCAGGCATATACAATCCCGCTCTGCAGGGGTCAGAAGACCATCAGGCAGATACACTGTCACTCTGCAGGGGTCAGAAGACCGTCAGTCATATACAGTCACACTCTGCAGGGGTCAGAAGCCCATCAGTCATATACAGTCACGCTCTGCAGGGGTCAAAACACAATCAGGCAGATCCAGTCACACTCTGTAGGGGTCAGAAGACCATCAGACATATACAGTCACGCTCTGCAGGGGCCAGAAGACCATCAGTCATATACACTCACGCTCTGCAGGGGTCAAAACACAATCAGGCAGATCCAGTCACACTCTGCAGTGGTCAAAAGACCATCAGACATATACAGCCACACTCTGTAGGGGTCAGAAGACCATCAGGCAGATCCAGTCACACTTTGCAGGGGTCAGAAGACCATCAGACATATACATTCACACTCTGCAGGGGTCAAAAGACCATCAGACATATACAGCCACACTCTGTAGGGGTCAGAAGACCATCAGGCAGATCCAGTCACACTCTGCAGGGGTCAGAAGACCATCAGACATATACATTCACACTCTGCAGGGGTCAAAAGACCATCAGACATATACAGCCACACTCTGTAGGGGTCAGAAGACCATCAGGCAGATCCAGTCACACTCTGCAGGGGTCAGAAGACCATCAGACATATACAGTCACACTCTGCAGGGGTCAGAAGACCATCAGTCATATACAGTCACACTCTGCAGGGGTCAGAGGACAATCAGGCAGATCCAGTCACACTCTGCAGGGGTCAGAAGACCATCAGACATATACAGTCACACTCTGCAGGGGTCAGAGGACAATCAGGCAGATCCAGTCACACTCTGCAGGGGTCAGAAGACCATCAGACATATACAGTCACACTCTGCAGGGGTCAGAAGACCATCAGGCAGATAGTCACACTCTGCAGGGGTCAGAAGACCATCACGCAGATAGTCACACTCTGCAGGGGTCAGAAGACCATCAGGCAGATAGTCACACTCTGCAGGGGTCAGAAGACCATCAGGCAGATAGTCACACTCTGCAGGGGTCAGAAGACCATCAGGCAGATAGTCACACTCTGTAGGGGTCAGAAGACCATCAGGCAGATAGTCACACTCTGTAGGGGTCAGAAGACCATCAGGCATATACAGTCACATTCTGCAGGGATCCAGGAGATGATGAAGGAAGTGAAGGCAGAGGTGCCACGCAGGACTTACAGAAAATGTTTTGGAGAGAGGTTTCGCTGGATGCTGCTACAGATTTCTGTACTTCACTTCAACACGCTACTACTGACGCTATTATTACGTTTGGAGGGCTGGATAGCAGAGCTGAACGATGAGACAAAACTATAATATAACAATACTTCACAAAGTTTTTATAGCACACAACATATCACATTTCACATCTCTCTTCACATTACATCTCACACCAAACTAAATTAAATGAAACAGGACTAATGCTCTCTATTCAAGTACTGAGTATATCCACAGTGTGCTCTGAATGGTGGTAATTTATCTCTGTGGTACTATTTATTGTATAACATAATATATACATATAATCATATTACTCAGCACTACTGAACGGAGGCATGGAAAGAAATGCTGACAACAAAAATAAATGCCATCATTAACTTTATTGACTGATGTTTGTTTAATAAGACCTGCGATGCAACACCATTTTATCTGGATGTGATCTGATTGGCCTAACAGTCCATCAGTATTCAGTACAATAAAAATTGCCCCATATTCTCCACTGTATGTTTACCACAGCTGGTCCACAAACTAGTAGGGCTGTGTATGGGCAAGAACCTGGCGATACTATACGTATCGTGATACAGCGGTCATGATTAAATATATAGTGATATACTGTGATACTGCAAGTAAAGTGATAGATTGTGATTTTTCAAATCCTACTTTTAAAACACACCACTGTATGAACAGGTTTGTCAATGTTTACAACAGCACTGCATCTTTGTGCTGCTTGTTAATGTTGGAGTGGAGCTGAGAATAGATTACAACACTGCCATCTAGTGGTCAGAGGTTTAAACACAACACACAATGATTCAGTGTCTGCCAGAATCTGTGTATCGATACTGTGTTTTTGAGAATTAATACAGTTACACCAAACATAATATCCTGGTATTTTCTTCCACCCCTACAGACTAGCCAACATGGAGCCAACAGTGGGCCACTGTCCTCTTGCCAAGGCAGTCACAACAGTTGTACATTAGCTATCTATTATAAAATATCTAACACTGCAAGCATTACATGGTAGACGCGGCACCTTTCTTCCTGCAATGCTATTTAATGACCTGGAACAGTTGAAAGCTACTACCTGCTGCTAAAATGCTTCTATCCAATTTTTATACAAATGCCGATTGTTTCCTCTTCAGTGTAATAGTTAATGGAATTCTGGGAATAATGCCCCTCATTGCTCTAAACATGCTAATCGATTTGTAGCACACAGGTGTTTTGGACCATGCCAGCATAACTCTGGCTGCACCTGTACACCTGCCAAGCTCTGTAGTCAGAAGTCAAGTGAGCAGTTTGGAACGCAGCCCCTGTATTAATGACCCTCTGCCGTGGCAGCTAAGTGGTGAAGGTGCTTTAGGTCGGGTTGGCGTGGCCATTGTGAGTCGGCGTGCTGTCAGCGCTCACTGCTCCTGCGCTCCGGTATAGATTTCAGTCCGCAGTAAGGACACCAGGGCTCGAACCCAAAACCCCGGACACTAAATCTGCCCGCTCACATTACGGTCTCCCGCTGGAGGCAATCTGAACCATCCCTCTCCGGAGCCTCCACAGCGCCTATCAGCGCTTTTACACGCCCCCAAACACGCACTGCCAACCTGAACTCCTTCATACACAGTTATAATTACTCACATACTGTAGCTGTTCGGTCACTTATATACTGTATGGTTTCAGTTTATCACCGTAATGTTAGCACTCTAACCAATCACAGTTCTTAGTGTGCGCTGTGAACGTCTTGACCAATCACAGCTCGGGACGACTGTATCTGTGAATGCTCTGACTATTCAATGTTTTCAAGAAATCCAATAATATAATATTTTTTTATCTCAAAATAAAAAAGCAGATTAATGTTTAACCCACTGCAACACTGTAATTGCTATTACTACACACAGCCATAGCTGAGCATTATGGTAAAAATAACATTTTCACATAAGTAGCTTCATCATTTTTATTCAATGTTTTACATCCAGTGTGGCAAAAAATCCAATAAAATATTTCTAGTGTTATGTAGCTGCAGGTTGAAATCATGCTGTTGGGCATCCATACTGCTGACATTGGATGGCACGACACTAATCAGTAATAGGGGTACAGAAATAAAGGGGTTATAGATATGAGGTCGAGGCAGATTAGCACATTCCTGCATACATCACAGTACATTATGACCTCAGGTGTACTGCTTTATTGCTTTCTGTTGTTATGTTATGTACTTTATTGGTTCTAGCATGGAACTGTATCATTTTGCTGCCTAACTATATCCAGTCTGGGAGGGCAGCACCACCAAGGGTAATGGGAGTAGTGCTGGGTGGTATAACTTTTTTTTGTTATGATATGATATGGACCCCATTAAAAACATGGCAACGGCTAGCTATTACAGAAAGTTCATACAACTCTCATATGCTCCATCTCATGAATTCATTTCTTGTCTGTTATTGGCTGGTCTGATGAAAGCGGTGGGCTTAACCGCAGCATTTAGTGCAACATCAAAACAATGTCAAACTTGTCAAAAACAGAAACAGGATGTTTGTTTGGTTGTAAAAAGCGTTGCCTGACTGACCACTTGGGCCACCCACTGTCATAGTTCTTTTCAGCAGACAGCAACCTGCAATAACACTCGGGCTGTTTTGACGGCTGGTTGCTATGTAACAGGCAAATGAGGTGATGTGAGATGTAAAGGTGCCGCATAATGTAAAACTGTGTATATACACTCTCATAATTGAATAAGTAGTGTTTAGTACATAGAACTAGAAGTGATATCAAAATGTAAAAATTTTGTTAAATTGTTTTTTATTCTCTGATTTATTTTCTATCAGAAAGTAGACAAATGTGCTATAGAACATTACACAACTGTATGTCAAACAAATTAAACACACACACACACACACACATATATATATATATATATATATATATATATATATATATATATATATATATATATATATATATATATATATATACACACACATAAAATATAACTAATATATATGTTATATAAGGAGAGTTGTATGAACTTTCTGTAATAGCCAGCCTGTTGCCATGTCTTTAATCAGCTACTGTATATATATATATATATATAAAATAAAAGTTAATTAAATTTTTTCCAAACTCCTACAGTATACATATTTAACTTTATCGATTACGAAATTACGTCGATTAGCATAACGTGTGTCGATGCGCTGCAAAGATGAGCGCTCCTACTAAAAGCATGGATTTATCCGGAGCGCAAGCTGCAGCTACAAACAATCTCTCGTGTGTATCTAAAGTTGTGGGAGTGTTTTATACAGAAACTCAACAGTGTGGTGCTCTGTCAGCTCTGTACAGTGGAGACGATCACAACAGTACAGCTGCTGTACACAAGGCCTTGAAGATCAAACATCCCGTAGAGCTTCATCAACACAGCAGCAGGACAGCACCTGTTTAACTGTTTATCTTATCTTACAGATTATTTTAAGATTATTAACACGTGTATCATGTTTCTTTCAGTAGTAGGTACGTTTTCTGTCGTCATTTTCTCTTATTTTATTCTCACTGCTCAACTGTGACTGCAGTAACCAAATTACAAGCACGTTGGTTAGGCTGCCGCTACGCCTAAACTCTGTGCTGTGTGCATCCACCAAACATGAAAGGGCTGGAACTCTAGTTCAGCCACCTGATTGGTTTGATTATCTTCATCTTATCTTTACTGTTTTATCGCCCAGCCCTAACTACACATACACCTGCCCACAAAACAATTGTGAAACAGTTACATTAATGAAAATATATGTTCCTAGCGTTCCAGGCTGTGAAGGGGATGTCGGCACTTTTCATTCCCTTCCCAAGGAACCAAACTGCCAATGAGCATAAATGATGTTCATCTTTAAACAAGGCTGAAGTTTCTATTCAACAGTTTCTTAATCTAATGTTCCGGTCCACCTTAACTGCTGCAGCCTGAACAGGAACCAGAATGTAACTGCACCACTAGTTAAGGTAGACACTATGGAGCAGCTTCAGCTCAGCGTTTAACACTGAATAGACTGAAGACACGAGCAGCTCCGGCTTTATTATCATCACAACCCCAACAGTGACCTGTAAGTAGCAGCCATGCTGTTACTTAAACTGCAAGTTTCTCAGTGAGAACTTTAATCTACTTTGTGTTTGATGTCCAGATGAAAGCGAGTAGCTAGCATAGGTAACATTAGATACTAGCAGCTACTAATACTATACTAATATAGCTAACTAAATATTATTTAAACAGAGGTTCATTTTATTTAGTCTATTTCAATATGTTGCTTCTGTGCGATCATTGAGTCGTCTCACTATAAACCAGCCAATCAGAGCAGAGTATATCTAACTATTCATGAGCTCACCAAAAAAGGTGGCTTATTATATTCTAGGACTAAATCAAAGGGTATAATAAGAATAATAAATAAATAATATTATATGGCATCTTTAAAGAGGTGCATTCAGAGCGTTAATACCGGGGGAGCCAAGCACGAACGCAAGTTTAATAAATAGTGTTATACTTCACTATCATGATAACAATAAACATCGCCATTCGTTCACTCCCTGACACGCCATGCAGCCCTACAATCTCACAGATGTAAAAGATGGTACACAGGAAGATGGACAGATGCACTGCTACCCACCAGAAAGGGTAAATGATGAGCCTCGTTCCAATGAAGGCCGCTCCGAACACCACAAACAGGAAGTCACACAGGCGCTGGTATTTGGCGTAGTTCGCTAACTTGGCAGCCTGTAAAAGAGAGAAGTTCAACGTTTGAGCAAAACACAAAACACCAGGAACTCCAAGGCTCTTCCGCTGAAACTCAAGCTTTCCTTCTGTAACCTAATCTTCATTGTTGTTTAGCTGGAACAATAGACAACAGAACATCCAGCATTACAAAGAAAGCACCACGTCTCTCACTGTTTTTAGTAATACACTCAAACACATACACATATTAAATCCTTCAAAGAGGATATAGAAAACATTACACTTAATAAATAAACACAAACACAATAAAACATATGATGTGTTGGTTATAGGAATCCAGTTAGACTCTCCTGTAGGAGAGGTGTGGTCACTCAAATCACAATGTATTGTTTATTTATATTTATGTTTATATTTATTCTACAAACACATGCGTACTACCCAAAAGAACATAGCTTCATATAATTTTCTTAAATGGTCCCATAGACGATGCATCAATATCTATACAAAGTTCACATATAGAGCACAGAGCTTATGAAACATTTACACAGCGGAGTCACATTATTATGACCACCAGCTAACATCCAGAGCAGCTGCCATGTGAAGAGCGCGACTCAATGAGGTCCTGGTAGGTGGTCACACATATCTGGAGCCATGCTGACTGCAGTGCATCCCACAGCTGCTGAAGGGCATGATGGTAAGAATCTATAGAGCCAAGACCACCATTCAGATGGTCCCACAGATGCTCAATTGGGTTCAAGTCTGGGGAATTAGGGGTCCAGGGTAGTACTTGGAAGTCATGGCCAGCTCCTTCAAACAATGTGGGACAGCGTGAAGTATGGTGTACATGATCTGCAACGATGGATTCATATCCAAATCAGTTGAGAGTGTCTTCCACATGGATGAGTGGGTCCAGGGAATGCCACCAAAACATTCTGCAGACCAAAACGCTGCCACTGTCCAAAATAGAATCATAATAATGTGACGCTACTGTGTATAAGGTTCTAGGCTTCTGCTGTTTTTGTGATTTCAAGAAATTTGGCAAACGTCAATCATATCAGACAGTAAAGCACTAATTAGTTGTTACAGAAGCAACTCTTCACATACGGCACAGACCTATTGCAGCATGCGGTCACATTCATACCTCTAAGAGGAAGTCGGAAGCATCGTGGACACACATGACCAGGCTGCCCACGCGTGCCATGTTGTTGCCGTATGAGAAACTGATCAGGCTCACTGTGGCCAGGTGGTGCACAAACATAATGAGGAAGTCCTGAAAACACAGGAGTTACAGAGGAAAGTCAGTTTTCTTGGGCATACAGTACACAGGCTATAACACAGTAACAACTCAAAGCACACTGTTAGTCATTAAGGACTGAAAAAGAATTGAAGCACATTTAAATTAACATTCAACATCAAATCCCCCAAAACTGACATCAGAGCAGAGCTACTAACATCCTCTTCTGCAACGTTAAAACAGGTCAGCACGATCTAGCAGGTCTTTCCCTCATCCCTGGTCCAGGACCAGCCTTTGAATGTTTTACTCAGGGCTTGTCTAAGAGCTCTACTTTATCTGTACATAGGTTCAGCCTGCTTATTAAAAAAATAAATAAATAAAATGTGAAATGGAAACTAAACTGTGTTGAAAATACCAGATCTGCGTATTCAAAACAGCAGTTCTTTAATAATTCATAGTAGACAGCGGGTTAACGTAATTAATGAACAAATTATAGTTATTATTTAACCATTCTGCCCGCCCAAAAACAGGAAACAGTGTAAACCACTACACCACTATACTAACCACTACACCACCGTACTAACCACTACACCACCATACTAACCACTACACCACCATACTAACCAGTACACCACCATACTAACCACTACACCACCATACTAACCACTACACCACCCTACTAACCACTACACCACCATACTAACCACTACACCACCATACTAACCACTACACCACCATACTAACCACTACACCACCGTACTAACCACTACACCACCCTACTAACCACTACACCACCTTACTAACCACTACACCACCGTACTAACCATTACACCACCGTACTAACCACTACACCACCATAATAATCACTACACCACAAAAATAACCACTACACCACCATACTAACCACTACACCACAATAATAACCACTACACCACCATACTAACCACTACACCACAATAATAACCACTACACCACCATACTAACCACTACACCACAATAATAACCACTACACCACAATAATAACCACTACACCACAATAATAACCACTACACCACCATACTAACCTCTACACCACCATACTAACCACTACACCACCATACTAACCTCTACACCACCATACTAACCTCTACACCACCGTACTAACCACTACACCACCATACTAACCACTACACCACCATACTAACCACTACACCACAATAATAACCACTACACCACCTTACTAACCACTACACCACCGTACTAACCACTACACAACCGTACTAACCACTACACCACCTTACTAACCACTACACTATCGTACTAACCACTACACCACCTTACCAACCACTACACCACCGTACTAACCACTACACCACCGTACTAACCACTACACCACCGTACTAACCACTACACCACCGTACTAACCACTACACCAACATACTAACCACTACACCACCGCACTAACCACTACACCACCATACTAACCGCTACACCACCGTACTAAACACTACACCACCATACCAACCACTACACCACCTTACTAACCACAACACCACCGTACTAACCACTACATCACCATACTAACCACTATACCACCATACTAACCACTACACCACCTTACTAACAACTACACCACCGTTCTAGCCACGACACCAACGTACTAACCACTACACCACCTTAATAACCACTACACCACCATAATAACCACTACACCACCTAACTAACCACTAAACCACCATACTAACCACTACACCACCTTACTAACCACTACACTATCGTACTAACCACTACACCACCTTACCAACCACTACACCACCATACTAACCACTACAACACTGTACTAAACACTACACAACTGTACTAACACTACACCACCTTACTAACCACTACACCACCTTACTAACCACTACAACACAGATCTAGCTACGACACCAACGTACTAACCACTACACCACCTTAATAACCACTACACCACCATAATAACCACTACACCACCTAACTAACCACTACACCACCATACTAACCACTACACCACCTTACTAACCACTACACTATCGTACTAACCACTACACCACCTTACCAACCACTACACCACCGTACTAACCACTACACCACCGTACTAACCACTACACCAACATACTAACCACTACACCACCGCACTAACCACTACACCACCATACTAACCGCTACACCACCGTACTAACCACTAAACCACTATACTAAGCACTACACCACCTAACAATCAATACCTCACCCTAGTAACCACTACACCAATGTACTAACCACTACACCAACGCACTAACCACTACACCACTATACTAACCACTGCACCACCCTACTAACCACTACACCAATGTACTAACCATTACACCGCCGCACTAACCACTACACCACTATACTAACCACTGCACCACCGAACTAATCACTACACCACCTACTAACCACTACATCACCACACTAACCACTACACCACCATTCTAACCACTACACCACCTACTAACAACTACACTAACCACTACACCACCATACTAACCACTACAACACCTACTAACCACTACACCACCATACTAACCACTATACCACCATATTAACCACTACACCACCGAACCAAGCACTACACCACCTTACTAACCACTACACCACCATACTAACCACTACACCACCTTACTAACCACTACACCACCATACTAACCACTACACCACCGTACTAACCACTACACCACAGTACTAAGCACTACACCACCGTACTAACCACTAAACCACCTTACTAACCACAACACCACCGTACTAACCACTACACCACCATACTAACCAGTATACCACCATACTAACCACTACACCACCGTACTAACCACAACACTACAGTTGTAGAAACGACACCAACGTACTAACCACTACACCACCTTAATAACCACTACACCACCATAATAACCACTACACCACCTTACTACCCACTACACCACCATACTAACCACTACACCACCTTACTAACCACTACACCACCATACAAACTACTACACCACCGTACTAACACTACAACACCTCACTAACCACTACACCACCGTACTAACCACTACATCACCATACTAACCACTATACCACCATACTAACCACAACACCACCGTACTAACCACTACACCACCGTACTAACCACTACACCACCATACTAACCACTACACCAACTTACTAACAACAACACCACCATACTAACCACTACACCACCATACTAACCACTACAACACTGTACTAAACACTACACAACTGTACTAACACTACACCACCTTACTAACCACTACACCACCTTACTAACCACTACAACACAGATCTAGCTACGACACCAACGTACTAACCACTACACCACCTTACCAACCACTACACCACCATATTAACCACTACACCACCTTACTAACCACTACACCACCATACTAACCACTATACCACCATATAAACCACTACACCACCGTACCAACCACTACACCACCTTACTAACCACAACACCACCGTACTAACCACTACATCACCATACTAACCACTATACCACCATACTAACCACTACACCACCTTACTAACAACTACACCACCGTTCTAGCCATGACACCAACGTACTAACCACTACACCACCTTAATAACCACTGCACCACCATAATAACCACTACACCACCTAACTAACCACTACACCACCATACTAACCACTACACCACCTTACTAACCACTACACTACCGTACTAACCACTACACAACCTTACCAACCACTACACCACCATACTAACCACTACAACACTGTACTAAACACTACACAACTGTACTAACACTACACCACCTTACTAACCACTACACCACCTTACTAACCACTACAACACAGATCTAGCTACGACACCAACGTACTAACCACTACACCACCTTACCAACCACTACACCACCATATTAACCACTACACCACCTTACTAACCACTACACCACCATACTAACCACTATACCACCATATCAACCACTACACCACCGTACCAAGCACTACACCACCTTACTAACCAATACACCACCATACTAACCACTACACCACCATACTAACCTCTACACCACCATACTAACCACTATACCACCATATTAACCACTACACCACCATACTAACCACTACACCACCGTACTAGCCACTACACTACCTACTAACCACTACATCAACATGCTGACCACTACACCACCTACTAACCACTACACCATCATACTAACCACTACACGACCGTGTAACCACTACACCACTGTCCTAAGCACTACACCACCGTACTAACCACTACACCAACATACTAACCACTACACCACCGCACTAACCACTACACCACCATACTATCCGCTACACCACCGTACTAACCACTGCACCACTATACTAAGCACTACACCACCTAACAATCAATACCTCACCCTAGTAACCACTACAGCAATGTACTAACCACTACACCAACGCACTAACCACTACACCACCGTACTAACCACTACACCACCCTACTACCCACTACACCAATGTACTAACCACTACACCGCCGCACTAACCACTACACCACTATACTAACCACTGCACCACCGTACTAATCACTACACCACCTACTAACCACTACATCACCACACTAACCACTACACCACCATTCTAACCACTACACCACCTACTAACAACTACACTAACCACTACACCACCATACTAACCACTACAACACCTACTAACCACTACACCACCATACTAACCACTATACCACCATATTAACCACTACACCACCGTACCAAGCACTACACCACCTTACTAACCACTACACCACCATACTAACCACTACACCACCATACTAACCACTACACCACCGTACTAACAACTACACCACCGTTCTAGCCACGACACCACCGTACTAACCACTACATCACCATACTAACCACTATACCACCATACTAACCACTACACCACCTTACTAACAACTACACCACCGTTCTAGCCACGACACCAACGTACTAACCACTACACCACCTTAATAACCACTACACCACCATAATAACCACTACACCACCTAACTAACCACTACACCACCATACTAACCACTACACCACCTTACTAACCACTACACTACCGTACTAACCACTACACCACCTTACCAACCACTACACCACCTTACTAACCACTACAACACAGATCTAGCTACGACACCAACGTACTAACCACTACACCACCTTACCAACCACTACACCACCATATTAACCACTACACCACCTTACTAACCACTACACCACCATACTAACCACTATACCACCATATCAACCACTACACCACCGTACCAAGCACTACACCACCTTACTAACCAATACACCACCATACTAACCACTACACCACCTTACTAACCTCTACACCACCATACTAACCACTATACCACCATATTAACCACTACACCACCGTACCAAGCACTACACCACCTTACTAACCACTACACCACCGTACTAACTACACCACCGTTCTAGCCACGACACCACCGTACTAAACACTACACCACATTACTAACCACTACACCACCATATTAACCACTACACCACCTTACTAACCATTACACCACCATACTAACCACAATACCACCATATAAACCACTACACCACCGTACCAAGCACTACACCACCTTACTAACCACTACACCACCTTACTAACCACTACACCACCATACAAACTAATACACCACCGTACTAACACTACACCACCGTACTAACCAATACACCACAGAACTAAGCACTACACCACCATACCAAACACTACACCACCTTACTAACCACAACACCACCGTACTAACCACTATACCACCATACTAACCACTACACCACCTTACTAACCACTACACCACCGTTGTAGCCACGACACCAATGTACTAACAACTACACCACCTTAATAACCACTACACCACCATAATAACCACTACACCACCATACAAACTACTACACCACCGTACTAACACTACAACACCTCACTAAACACTACACCAACGTAGTAACCACTACATCACCATACTAACCACTACACCACCATACTAACCACTACACCACCGTACTAACCACTACACCACCGTACTAACCACTACACCACCGTACTAGCCACTACACTACCTACTAGCCACTACATCAACATGCTGACCACTACACCACCTACTAACCACTACACCATCATACTAACCACTACACGACCGTGTAACCACTACACCACTGTCCTAAGCACTACACCACCGTACTAACCACTACACCAACATACTAACCACTACACCACCGCACTAACCACTACACCACCATACTATCCGCTACACCACCGTACTAACCACTGCACCACTATACTAAGCACTACACCACCTAACAATCAATACCTCACCCTAGTAACCACTACAGCAATGTACTAACCACTACACCAACGCACTAACCACTACACCACCATACTAACCACTACACCACCTTAATAACCACTACACCACCATAATAACCACTACACCACCTAACTAACCACTACACCACCATACTAACCACTACACCACCTTACTAACCACTACACTACCGTACTAACCACTACACAACCTTACCAACCACTACACCACCTTACTAACCACTACACCACCTTACTAACCACTACAACACAGATCTAGCTACGACACCAACGTACTAACCACTACACCACCTTACCAACCACTACACCACCATATTAACCACTACACCACCTTACTAACCACTACACCACCATACTAACCACTATACCACCATATCAACCACTACACCACCGTACCAAGCACTACACCACCTTACTAACCAATACACCACCATACTAACCACTACACCACCATACTAACCTCTACACCACCATACTAACCACTATACCACCATATTAACCACTACACCACCATACTAACCACTACACCACCGTACTAGCCACTACACTACCTACTAACCACTACATCAACATGCTGACCACTACACCACCTACTAACCTCTACACCACCATACTAACCACTATACCACCATATTAACCACTACACCACCGTACCAAGCACTACACCACCTTATTAACCACTACACCACCGTACTAACTACACCACCGTTCTAGCCACGACACCACCGTACTAAACACTACACCACATTACTAACCACTACACCACCATATTAACCACTACACCACCTTACTAACCATTACACCACCATACTAACCACAATACCACCATATAAACCACTACACCACCGTACCAAGCACTACACCACCTTACTAACCACTACACCACCTTACTAACCACTACACCACCATACAAACTAATACACCACCGTACTAACACTACACCACCGTACTAACCAATACACCACAGAACTAAGCACTACACCACCATACCAAACACTACACCACCTTACTAACCACAACACCACCGTACTAACCACTATACCACCATACTAACCACTACACCACCTTACTAACCACTACACCACCGTTGTAGCCACGACACCAATGTACTAACAACTACACCACCTTAATAACCACTACACCACCATAATAACCACTACACCACCATACAAACTACTACACCACCGTACTAACACTACAACACCTCACTAAACACTACACCAACGTACTAACCACTACATCACCATACTAACCACTACACCACCATACTAACCACTACACCACCGTACTAACCACTACACCACCGCACTAACCACTACACCACCATACTATCCGCTACACCACCGTACTAACCACTGCACCACTATACTAAGCACTACACCACCTAACAATCAATACCTCACCCTAGTAACCACTACAGCAATGTACTAACCACTACACCAACGCACTAACCACTACACCACCGTACTAACCACTACACCACCTTAATAACCACTACACCACCATAATAACCACTACACCACCTAACTAACCACTACACCACCATACTAACCACTACACCACCTTACTAACCACTACACTACCGTACTAACCACTACACAACCTTACCAACCACTACACCACCATACTAACCACTACAACACTGTACTAAACACTACACAACTGTACTAACACTACACCACCTTACTAACCACTACACCACCTTACTAACCACTACAACACAGATCTAGCTACGACACCACGTACTAACCACTACACCACCTTACCAACCACTACACCACCATATTAACCACTACACCACCTTACTAACCACTACACCACCATACTAACCACTACACCACCTTACCAACCACTACACCACCATATTAACCACTACACCACCTTACTAACCACTACACCACCATACTAACCACTATACCACCATATCAACCACTACACCACCGTACCAAGCACTACACCACCTTACTAACCAATACACCACCATACTAACCACTACACCACCATACTAACCTCTACACCACCATACTAACCACTATACCACCATATTAACCACTACACCACCATACTAACCACTACACCACCGTACTAGCCACTACACTACCTACTAACCACTACATCAACATGCTGACCACTACACCACCTACTAACCACTACACCATCATACTAACCACTACACGACCGTGTAACCACTACACCACTGTCCTAAGCACTACACCACCGTACTAACCACTACACCAACATACTAACCACTACACCACCGCACTAACCACTACACCACCATACTATCCGCTACACCACCGTACTAACCACTGCACCACTATACTAAGCACTACACCACCTAACAATCAATACCTCACCCTAGTAACCACTACAGCAATGTACTAACCACTACACCAACGCACCTAACCACTACACCACCGTACTAACCACTACACCACCCTACTACCCACTACACCAATGTACTAACCACTACACCGCCGCACTAACCACTACACCACTATACTAACCACTGCACCACCGTACTAATCACTACACCACCTACTAACCACTACATCACCACACTAACCACTACACCACCATTCTAACCACTACACCACCTACTAACAACTACACTAACCACTACACCACCATACTAACCACTACAACACCTACTAACCACTACACCACCATACTAACCACTATACCACCATATTAACCACTACACCACCGTACCAAGCACTACACCACCTTACTAACCACTACACCACCATACTAACCACTACACCACCATACTAACCACTACACCACCGTACTAACAACTACACCACCGTTCTAGCCACGACACCACCGTACTAACCACTACATCACCATACTAACCACTATACCACCATACTAACCACTACACCACCTTACTAACAACTACACCACCGTTCTAGCCACGACACCACGTACTAACCACTACACCACCTTAATAACCACTACACCACCATAATAACCACTACACCACCTAACTAACCACTACACCACCATACTAACCACTACACCACCTTACTAACCACTACACTACCGTACTAACCACTACACCACCTTACCAACCCACTACACCACCTTACTAACCACTACAACACAGATCTAGCTACGACACCAACGTACTAACCACTACACCACCTTACCAACCACTACACCACCATATTAACCACTACACCACCTTACTAACCACTACACCACCATACTAACCACTATACCACCATATCAACCACTACACCACCGTACCAAGCACTACACCACCTTACTAACCAATACACCACCATACTAACCACTACACCACCTTACTAACCTCTACACCACCATACTAACCACTATACCACCATATTAACCACTACACCACCGTACCAAGCACTACACCACCCTACTAACCACTACACCACCGTACTAACTACACCACCGTTCTAGCCACGACACCACCGTACTAAACACTACACCACATTACTAACCACTACACCACCATATTAACCACTACACCACCTTACTAACCATTACACCACCATACTAACCACAATACCACCATATTAACCACTACACCACCGTACCAAGCACTACACCACCTTACTAACCACTACACCACCTTACTAACCACTACACCACCATACAAACTAATACACCACCGTACTAACACTACACCACCGTACTAACCAATACACCACAGAACTAAGCACTACACCACCATACCAAACACTACACCACCTTACTAACCACAACACCACCGTACTAACCACTATACCACCATACTAACCACTACACCACCTTACTAACCACTACACCACCGTTGTAGCCACGACACCAATGTACTAACAACTACACCACCTTAATAACCACTACACCACCATAATAACCACTACACCACCTTACTAACCACTACACCACCATACTAACCACTACACCACCTTACTAACCACTACACCACCATACAAACTACTACACCACCGTACTAACACTACAACACCTCACTAAACACTACACCAACGTACTAACCACTACATCACCATACTAACCACTATACCACCATACTAACCACTACACCACCGTACTAACCACTACACCACCGTACTAAGCACTACACCACCGTACTAAGCACTACACCACCATACTAACCACTACACCAACTTACTAACCACAACACCACCATACTAACCACTACACCACCATACTAACCACTACACCACCGTACTGACCACTACACCACCGTACTCACCACTACATGACCGTACTAACCACTACACCACCGTACTAACCACTATACCACCATACTAACCACTACACCACCTTACTAACCACTTCACCACCATATTAACCACTACACCACCTTACTAACCACTACACCACCATACAAACTACTACACCACCGTACTAACACTACACCACCTTACTAACCACTACACCACCGTACTAACCACTACACCACCATACTAACCACTACACCACCTACTAACCACTACACCACCATACTAACCACTACACCACCTACTAACCACTACACCACCTACTAACCACTACACCACCTACTAACCACTACACCACCATGCTGACCACTACACCACCATACTAACCACTACACCACCATACTAACCACTACACCACCGTACTAGCCACTACACTACCTACTAACCACTACACCAACATGCTGACCACTACACCACCTACTAACCACTACACGACCGTGTAACCACTACACCATCATACTAACCACTACACGACCGTGTAACCACTACACCACCGCACTGACCACTACACCACCGTACTAACCACTACACCACCATAATAACCACTACACCACCATACTAACCACTACACAAACATACTAACCACTACACCACCACAGTAACCACTACACCACCATACTAACCGCTACTCCACCGTACTAACCACTGCACCACTATACTAAGCACTACACCACCTAACAATCAATACCTCACCCTAGTAACCACTACACCAATGTACTAACCACTACACCAACGCACTAACCACTACACCACCGTACTAACCACTACACCACTATACTAACCACTGCACCACCGTACTAATCACTACACCACCTACTAACCACTACACCACTACACTAACCACTACACCACCATTCTAACCACTAGACCACCTACTAACAACAACACTAACCACTACACCACCACACTAACCACTACAACACATACTAACCACTACACCCCCATAGTAACCACTACACTGACCACTACACAACCATACTTACCACTACACCACTGTAATAACCACTACACCACCGTATTAATCACTACACCACCTACTAATTGCTACACTAACCACTAGACCACTATACTAACCACTACACCACCTACTAACCACTACACTAACCACTACACCACCCTACTAACCACTACACCACCCTACTAACCACTACAATAACCACTACACCACCTACTAACCACTACACTAACCACTACACCATCTACTAACCACTACACTACCATGCTGACCACTACACCACCATGCTAACCACTACACCACCATACTAACCACTACACCACTGTACTAACCACTACACCACCATACTAACCACTACATCACCGTACTAGCCAATACACCACCGTACTAGCCAATACACCACCTACTAACCACTACACCATCTACTAACCACTACACCACCATGCTGACCACTACACCACCTACTAACCACTACACTAACCACTACACCATCATACTAACCACTACACGACCGTACTAAACAGTACACAAATGTCCAAAGCACTACACAACCATACTAACCACTACACCACCACACTAAACACTACACTAACCTTACTAACCACTACACCACCTACTAACCAATACACCACCCTACTAACCACTACACCACCGTACTAACCACTACACCGCCGTACTAACCACTACACCACTGTACTAACCACTGCACCACCATACTAATCAGTACACCACCTACTAACCACTACACCCCCATACTAACCACTACACCACCAGACTAACCACTACACCACCTTACTAACCACTACACTAACAACTACACCACCATACTAACCACTACACTAACCAATACACCACCTACTAACCACTACACCACCATACTAACCACTACACTAACCACTACACCACCATACTAACCACTACACCACGTACTAACCACTACACCGCCGTACTAACCACTACACCACTGTACTAACCACTGCACCACCATACTAATCAGTACACCACCTACTAACCACTACACCCCCATACTAACCACTACACCACCAGACTAACCACTACACTAACCACTACACCACCTTACTAACCACTACACTAACAACTACACCACCATACTAACCACTACACTAACCACTACACCACCATACTAACCACTACACCACCTACTAACCACTACACCACCATACTAACCACTACACTAACCACTACACCACCTACTAACCACTACACCACCATGCTGACCACTACACCACCATACTAACCACTACACCACTTACTAACCACTACACCACCTACTAACCACTACACCACTGTCCTAACCACTACACCACCGTACTAACCACTACACCACCGTACTAACCACTACACCACCATACTAACCACTACACCACCGTACTAACCACTACACCACCATACTAACCACTACACCACCTCACTAACCCCTACACCACCGTACTAACCACTACACCACCATACTTACACCACCATACTGACCACTACACCAACGCGCTGACCACTACACCACCATACTAACACCACCATACTGACCACTACACCACCATACTGACCACTACACCACCATACTGACCACTACACCACCGCGCTGACCATTGCTGAACAATTCATAGTAAATACTGAGTAACTTATAGCGTTTACTGGATAATTTATAGTACATACTAAACAATTCAAAGCCGTTACACAACAAATCATAATAGATACTTATCAAGTCACACAAACTACTCAATAATAGCAGTTACAGAATAATTAATAATATTTTGTTTCTGTCCAAAGAAAAGCATGAATCTCCAATATGGCAACTTTACAGCAGAGGCCAAAAACCAGAAAATTTTTTCCAAGCTGTTTTTTACCATTTCTTTTGGTTCATTTGTCATGAAATCTTCACAGTGTTTAAACAGCAGCTGTCGTATTTAAATAATGCAGAAAAATAAAAATCGACAAAAATGGAGACGCATGGGTTTCTTTGGACATAGACGATATGCTAAATAATTAATAGCAGACACTGAAATATTAATAGCAGATAATAATAATAATATTATTTTATAGAAGTTCCTATGGTTTGTTGCTCCAAAATAGTAGTTACATAATTTATACTAGCAACTACATTATTTATAGGACGTACTGATAGACAGTAACTACCAAGATAAATATATCATTAGTTACTGTAGTTACAGTCACTATAGTTACTGAATTTTTATTTGTAGCTATTAAGTCAACCTGCTATCAAAATTGACAGCTTTGCTAGTTCACGCCATCCCCGTCATATTAACCATGATTCTGTATATCAGATCATTTAAAGTACATAATTCTTATACAGCATCTGCATCAACATCTTTTCATGTCTCGGAAATTTCTTTTGAGTTTAGATTATGTCAAAATGCACCAGCAAGCAGACAAATGAACATTAAATAGAAGGTAGATTTTTATCTTCAGCTTCTCTGCAGACATGTATCTCCTTCAGCCTCTTCAGTCTCTGAGCTGTGTCCCACTGAAAAGCCAGGATGTGCTTTATTTGGGAAACAAATGCAAACACTGTGCTTTTCAATCAAATGCTATGCAGCAGCTTATGATGATGTAAATCATCCCACTGTCAGCCCACCCTACAAAATAGGCACTGGTCATTTCAGCTACTGCCCAGTTTCATGTTTCTACTTTAACCGCAGACGGTATCATAACGCAACAGCATCAGGGATTTACCGCAGTTACCGGGTATGGTTAGTCTTGCTGTGTAGGCTTAAGCAGACTGTAGCATTAGTTACTTAAAACCTACTAAACTGTACTTGAACTGCATGATTTTAAACCTACAACTTCTTAGAAACTCATCTGCAACTGCTGCAAACAAGTTTCAAGAGACAACCAATAGAAACACCAGTAACTCATCACTACATATTATTAAACCACTGATCTTAACATATATACATGCAACAGACTTAATATATAAAAATCTAATATATTGTAAATAAAGATAAACAGATAGATAAGCATATAAAAACAAACAGCTGGAAAAAACAAAGGAGCTAAAGAAATGCTACAAGGCTGCTCTGTTTAATTGTTAAGTTACACAAAAAAGGAAGTTACAGGCAACTAACATCATGTAACTAAAGCCAGCTTTAGGCTCAATACAGAAGACTGTCTCGGCTCAAGAATGACACAGTGCACTGAAAATACCAGCTGCTAATTTTCCTACCTGATGAAGTAATGCAGCGATGTAGCAGGCAGCTGGTTACGCAACGTCATGTACAGTTTCCATCAGTTAATTTCACGGATTAGTAGGGTTGTGCGATATATGTTGTCTACAATAATATCAGAATTGATGATATCTGACCATGTATTAGTAGTACAAGTGTCGTTGAATTCTTATTAATTTATCAGATCATATCATATCACCAAAAGTTCTTCTAAATGTTGCATATAATTCCACATTTCCTCCATAGAGGTCTCCAAAACCCTAAATCTTGCATAGTGCAGCTTTAATTTCTCCAGCAGGACGAAACATCAACAACGTCAACATAATCGAATCAATATCTGAAACAGAACCGTATCTATAAACCTGCAATTGTGACTGTCAGCAGGAATTATATTCTTAACTGAGAAACTGATTATTTAGACGATTAAAAATGTAATCAGATCACTTCACTAACCATGTAGAACAGAGGCCACTGATAGACATTGTTAAATAAGTGAATGGAACCAGAATTTTTCTAAGCTCTTTTGGAGCATTTCTATTGGTCCATTCATTATGAAATTCTCACCCATTGTTTTTTTTTTACCTCTCCAGCAAAGTTAACACTTTACTTGTTTTTTTTGTACAGCAACATTATTAATGGGCGTGTTCACCAGGCTGCTTCTTACTGCCAAAAATTAAGAGAATTTACAAATACTCCTTATCATAATGGATACAGTGAACCGCCAAATTAATTAAGAAAACACTTCAAGAATTACTTATTTTTACTTCAGACACAGTGACAGTCCTGTCAGGCTTTGCACATTTTAACAGCTAAGGTTTTGCATGTTGATGTAATTGCTTTGAGCCCATTTTCATGTTTTACATCATTTATTATTCAGTGTGAATGTCACTGTAAAAAAAGACTCAAATGCAGATTTATACCAGCCAAAACACCCACTGTAATATCAATTCACTCAACTCAATTCATAACACTAGCCTGAGGAAGTTCACCTAACCCCCTGTTTTAGTCCTAGTGTGGACACCCCAGCCTGTGCCTGTGTGAGCTGACGTTATTAATTATGCTACTGACTGGGAAACAAACAACAATCAAAATGCCTCCACGACTCCACACATTCACTACTTCATGCTTTAGTACAGGCTGCTGCGCGTCTGCACTAAGAGTGCTCATACTGTGTGCTAGCATAGCTGCCTAAACAACACACCTAAAGCTGAAAGTGAGTGAACACACTGTACCAGGGGAAGAACTAGGTGAGGATCATCACCCGTGTAGAAATGGTTTAGATCTGAAAAGACTGACGATAATGCTGAGTATTAACTAATACTGATATTTTATGTCTAGCCAGGTATACTAGAGAGTGAAGTAACACAGCAGTACAAAGAAGAGAAAGTCTATGCAGAGTTATAGACAAGTTCTGACTCACTCAGCAGACCTCCAAACTGAAAAATCTTTATTATTATGACAGAGGATTCTTTTTTATGTCTCCTACTATGCGTTTGTTTCACCTGTGGATGTAACACAATGGTTTACTGTGCCACATAAGAACACTTTGACTGGTCAGAAGAACTTGTTAATTTGCCAAGTGTGTCCAGAACTAGAGAGCAGAGGGATGACATGAAGTAGGGGTGTAAGAAAATATTGAAATATTGAATATGGGGATATTAGGTTTAGTGATACTGTATCGATTCTCATAAACACAGTATTGATGCACAGATTCCTGGCAGACAGTGAATCATTGTGTGCTGTGTTTAAACCTCTAACCACTAGATGGCAGTGTTGTAATCCATTTTTTAGCTCCACTCAGTGCTGTTGTAAGCACTGATAATCCTGTTCATACAGTGGTGTGTTTTAATAGTAGGATTTAAAAAATCGCAATATATCACTTTACTTGCAATATATCATGATATACTGAATCGTGAGCGCTGTATCACGATTTGTATTGCATTGCCAGGTTCTTGCCAATACACAGCCCTAATGTGCAGTAATTTGATATATGAGCCAACATGCCAACACTGATATAAATTTGCCAAAAGAATCTAAATAAAAACAGTGAATCTTTTTGAAAAGCCATCATCCGTCACAATACATACAACATGCTTACTGTGGACAACAGTCTGACCAACAAACAGGTCTGCTATTCTTTCAGCCCACTGTCTACTGTTTATCTCATGCGTATTGTTTATTGTACAGCATTGTTTTCTCCTGGCTCAGCCATGCTACACCCTTCAATCTGAACAACATAGAAATTACACAGTGCAGCTTTAACTAGTCTTTCCCGAAAGGAAATGGGTGTTGCAGCAGAAAAATCTCAGACCTGTACCACAGATCAAAAACCAGATTCCAGTCCTGTATTTTGTAACCACTGGTAGGTTTGACACTAGATGGCCAATCAGTCACAGCAACTGTGATTACAAAATCCAGGACTGGAATCTGGATTCAAAGTCCAGATTTGTGAAAAATGACTGATACAGAAGACTAAATATCGACCCACAGTTTAATGCGTTTGTGTTTATGCTGTTATTACTTTATTTATCTTAGTGATATACTCACCAATTAGCCATAACATTAAGCTCACATGCTTGTATCTACACACACTGTCCAGTTTATCAGCTACTCTGACCGTATAGGAGCTACACTTACAGACTGTACTTCATCTGATTCTCTATATACTTTATTACTCTGTTCTTTAATGATCAGGATCCCCACAGGACCACCACAGAGCAGGTATTATTAGGGAGGTGGATCATTCTCAGCACTGAGTGGATCCAAACAGTGTTTAGACACTCCTGTTTAAGCACTGCTGTGTCTGATCCACTCACACCAGGACAACACACACTAACACACCACCACGTCAGTGTCACTGCAGTGCTGAGAATGACCCACCACCCAAATTATATCTGCTCCGTGGTGGTCCTGTGGGGGTCCTGATCATTGAAGAACAGAGTAATAAAGTATACAGAGAATCAGATAAACTACAGTCTGTAAGTGTAGCTCCTGTATGATCAGTGGATATAATGGACAGTGTGTGTAGCTATAGAGAGGTGGGTTTAAAGTTAAGTTCTCATAACCTTATTAAACGCTGCCATTTCATTACATGATCCAGTATGCTGTTCGGTACTATATCGCACACCTTCTAGATTTTTAACAAGCACTTACGACCACCGCACTATACGTCTGACCTCCTGCAAAAGTGGAGACAGTGGAGCTGTTATAACGCGCTTAAACACAGACCAGCGACTTAGTACCCACCACCTTCCTGCCCCCCCCTCACACACACACACAGTCGAAACCCAAGAATTTCAATTATTCTATTAGGGTTAACGTTCCAGATTTCTAGTGCCGAGACCAGAAACACATGCAGCTCTGACATAAGCCGTCCTACATAAGACCCATTCTAACACTGACGCCTGCTATATTACTATACATCACAAGTATTACATTAACCACCACACCGAAACAATGTTTCAGTGTTTACTACGCCATAAAGGTGAATGATTCCTGGCAAAAAACATAATGACCAGGGACCAAATTCAACCAGGTTCGAGCAAACGCTGTATCAAGAGGAAAAGGGCCAAAACCCACAGACAAACCAGCCTTCCCAGTATCAGAATCAGAATCAGAAATACTTTATTGATCCCAGGGGGAAATTGCAGTTATTACAGTAGCAGAAGAAGAATATACACTCTAATAATAATTTACAACATAAAAGAAATTTGTCATATGTACACATATATAAGTCATATATTACAATAGAAGAATAAATGTAAAGTGACTGCGTCTATAATATTAAGTACAGATATACTGTATACAGCAGTAAGAGTTTAGAGGTAGGAAAGTTATTGCACATTTGAGTTCTACATACATAATTAAATTATAGTTCTATTGTTATTACTGTACATGTGAGAGGTGTCGTACTTTAAGGGAGGAGTTATAAAGTCTGATGGTAGGAATGACCTCCTGTGGCGTTCTTTAGTGCATGTTGGTTGAATGAGTCTTGAACTGAATGTGCTCCTGCGTCTCATCACTGTGTGGTAAAGAGGGTGGGAGCCATTATCCATGATGGCCTGCAGCTTAGACAGCATCCTCCTCTCAGACACTGCCGTCAGCAAGTCCAGCTCCACACCCACAACATCACTGGCTCTGCGGATCAGTTTATCAAGTCTGTTGGCGTCTGCTACCCTCAAGCCTGCTGCCCCAGCATGCAACAGCGTATAGGATAGCACTGGCAACTACAGACTCATAAAAAGGTCCTCAGCATAGGCCTGCAGATGTTGAAGGACCTCAGACGCCTCAGAAAATAGAGACGACTTTGGCCCTTCTTGTAGAAGGCGTCAGTGTTCTTAGCCCAGTCCAGTTTATTGTCAATGTGCACGCCCAGATATTTATAGTCTTCCACAGTGTCCACACTGACCGCCCTGATGGAAACAGGAGTCACCTGTGTTTTGTCCCTCGTCAGGTCCACCACCAGCTCCTTTGTCTTTGTCACGTTGAGCTGCAGATGGTTCAACTCACACCACGCAACAAAGTCGTTCACCGTCGCCCTGTACTCATCCTCATTACCCCTGCTGATACATCCAACTAGTGCAGAGTCATCAGAGAACTTCTGGAGGTGGCAGGTCTCTGTGTCTGACACACAGTGCTACAGACGTACATAATGTGGTCTGCCAGTCAGGTAGTCAACAATCCAGGACACGAGGGGGGCGTCTACCTGCATCACGTTCAGCTTGTCACCCAGAAGAGCAGGCTGAATGGTGTTAAACGCACTGGAGAAGTCAAAGAACATGATCCTCACAGTGCTGCCTGGCTTATCCAGGTGAGCGTAGACTCGGTTCAGCAGGTAGATGATGGCATCCTCAACTCCCAGACGAGGCTGGTAGGCGATCTGGAGGGGGTCTAGAAGTGGCTGGACCATGGGCGGGAGCTGATCCAGGACAAGTCTCTCCATGGTCTTCATGATGTGGGACGTCAGTGCCACTGGCCTGTAGTCCTTGATGTCACTGGGCCGCGGAGTCTTTGGCACTGGAACAATGCAGGACGTCTTCCACATCACAGGGACCCTCTGGAGACTCAGGCTCATGTTGAAGACATGCTGCAGGACTCCACAAAGTTGGGTGGCACAGGCTTTAAGCACCCTGGGGGGGACACCATCAGGGCCTGCAGCCTTGTTCGTGTGGAGTCTCTGTAGCTGTCTTCTCACCTGGTCAGCTGTGAGATTCACTGTAGAGGTGACTGGTGGGGGAGGAGAGGAGGTGTGAAGTGGACTATCACAGGAGGGGGGGAGGCTATCAGGAGGGGGAGGGAGTGGAGTGGGCTGTTGAGGCCTGGCAGCAGAGGAGTCAGGGAGTGAGAGGTCAGGGCTTACAGTGTCCAATCTGTTAAAAAACAAATTTAACTCGTTGGCCCTGTCCACACTGCCCTCTACTCCCCTGTTGTTGCTGGATCTGAAGCCAGTGATAGTTCTCATACCACTCCAAACATCCCTCATGTTGTTCTGCTGGAGTTTCCACTCCAGCTTCCTCCTATATCTGTCGTGGCCTGAAGGTTAGGGATCCGGCCTTGTGACCGGAAGGTCACCGGTTCGATCCCCGGGACCGGCAAGTCATGACTGTAGTGCCCTTGAGCAAGGCACCTAACCCCAACTGCTCCCCGGGCGCCGTGGATAAGGGCTGCCCACCGCTCCGGGCACGTGTGCTCACCGCCCCCTAGTGTGTATGTTCA
Source organism: Megaleporinus macrocephalus (assembly GCA_021613375.1). NCBI lineage: Eukaryota > Metazoa > Chordata > Actinopteri > Characiformes > Anostomidae > Megaleporinus > Megaleporinus macrocephalus. The sequence continues at coordinate 13,032,594 of CM038714.1, read as the reverse complement.
CTAGTGTGTGTATATGTGGGTGTTTCACTGCACGGATGGGTTAAATGCGGAGGTCAAATTCCGCTGTGTGTAAACACATGTGGCTAATCGTAGTTCTACGTTCTACGTTCTAATCGTAGTCCTACGTTCTACACGAATTCTTAGCCTCCCTGATGGTTCTCTTCAGCTCTCTCTGAACCGTCCTCACCTCCTCCTGGTCTCCAGCTCTGAAAGCCCTCTTCTTCTTGTTGAGGAGGGCTTTAATGTCTTTTGTTACCCACGGCTTGTTGTTTGGGTAACATTTAACAGTCCTGGTTGGGACAGTGGAGCCCACACAGAAATTGATGTAGTCTGTGATGCACTCTGTGAGCCCGTCGATGTCTTCTCCATGAGGCTCATAGAGTGCTGTCCAGTCTGTAGTCTCAAAGCAGTCCTGCAGCACTTCAGAAGTCTCCTCTGACCATCTCCTCACTGTCCTCGTGGTCACAGGCTGACTCTTCACCTGAGGCACATACTTTGAGCTAAGGCTGACCAAGTTATGATCAGATCCACCCAGAGGGGGGAGGGGGGAGCAGCTGTATGCATCCTTAACATTAGCATACAGCAGGTCCAGTGTTCTCTCCTCTCTGGTGGGACAGTCCACATACTGAGTGAAGTTTGGTAATGTCCTGGCCATAGTGACATGGTTGAAGTCACCTGATATGGCAATAAAAGCAGTCAGGTGTTGAGCTTGGAGACGCGCTATGGTGGAGTGAATGACGTCACACGCAGACGTCGGGTTTGCAGAGGGGGAAATATAAACAGCCACGACAACAACATGGGAAAACTCCCGCGCCAAATAATATGGCCTGAGTCCAACAGCCAACAGCTCAATGTCTGGACAACAGATTTGCTCCTTGACGGTAATGTGACCAGGAGAGCACCAGCGGTTATTAACTAACACAGCCAGCCCTCCCCCTGTCAGCTAATGACAATAACATATTTTAACAGTACACACATTATCATTTCAAAGATTGGAATCAATGTTTTCAGTAACAGAGGACCTATTTAGTTACGGATAAACATATAACAGGATATTAGTCCTTCTCATCTCCATCCTAGAAAGATGCAAACATTTGAACACGTCCAGATTGAAGTTGTTGTATAAAACAATATAATTACAAAGTAATTAGCAGCTAATTACAGAATAACACATTTTTATCCAAAAATGTGTTGTATCTTTTTTATATAACTTATAGCTTGTATGAATCTTATTAGACAGGAAGCTGCCGAGCTCACGGGAAGGTCAGGGCTTTTGTTAACCCCCACCATATAGGGCCATACACCCTGCAGCGTTATCTTGGGAACCTCTATTTGGGAACCACTCTACTCAAAAGAATGACGTAGCCAGGTGTACTGGTGGGCCAGAAAAAGCAAATACACAGCCCTATATATGACAAGCAGTCAAAAAACACTCAGAGAACGTGGGAACTGCAGCCCTTCGAATAAAAGTTTTTCTCTGAACTGGTCTCCCTCTTCATTCTGACGGCAGAAAACGAAGTTACAACATTGGTGTTTCTGCCCGGTTGTCGATCTTCCAGTTGGCCCAGGTTTCCGGTGGTTCTTCTGGACGTCTTCAGTCGCTTCAAGCCGCAGCAGCCAGCCCAGAGACAGAACTGGCTTCCTAATCCGGATGGGGTGCTGATTCTCTTTCTGACGACATCTAACCAAGCTGCATTCGGTGAGTCCACCTGAACTTAAGAACGAGTTTGTGGGCAAAGAGAGCTGTCAGAAGAAGAGAGTTGTGTTGTCTATGTTTGTCCTTGTATGTGAGCCTAGTACTAGTCTAGGAGGGTAGGCAGGAATTTCCTGGTCTTAGCACATAGATTATCCTGAAGGTGTTTCCTTAGGAGGCTTTCAGGGGGTTCTCAAATCAGATACTGGTTTTTTGGGACGCGCAGGTCCTTTTAGGTGTTTCTGGAGGACATGGGTATAGGGAGTGCCCTTATCCATTGCTAAACTGTGATATTCTCAAGGTGTTTACTTGGGACAAAAGATGCAGGGGGGTAAAGTGTTAAACTTTCCCATTATGTGTGCTTAAATTCACCTGGTCTGAGAGGACGCAGGGGTTGTTTGTCTTAAGTGTTTACTGTTTTGTGTAAAGATGTTTATGTCTAAGGTTAAAGTGCCAACAGCTATTGTAGACAGAGCTTCATTCGAGGCTGGTCTTACAAAGATGTTAGATAAATTATGCTCCAAGCAGAAAGCTAAACTCTGTAAGAAATTTAACATCCCAGAGGACTCAAGTTGGAGTCAGGAGCAGTGCTTTACCATCTTAGCAAAGTGTATAAAGAAGAAAGACTTTGAGGGTTCTGTTCAGGTGTTCAGACAGTGGCATGACGTGTTAATGACTGAACGGGAAGAGGAAAGTGCGCGACTAAGACAGGAGTGTGCCGCCTATAAACGTGCAGCCATTGATGCACAGAATACGAGTGAACAAACACAACATTCCCTCAAAGCACTACAGGAAAGAATAGAGCAGCTAGAAAAAGGAGAAAAGGGAACTTCTGGAATCTGCAAAGACTAAATCAGAAGAGCAGCTTAGCTCAGATTCCAGTGACCGCAGTGAGGCCGTAAAACTGCTACACACAGCCCCAGTAGTGGTCCAACAGGTGCGATCCAAAGAGGGGGAGGTAGAAACCTCCATTAATTTCTGTCACTGATGACTCGTAAAATCAAGCTGTATTCGTTCCACCCACTGGACGTCATTTCAGCGTGCTCGCAAATACTTGCCATGGAAGAGTATTATGAGGCCCAGGTAGAGAGGTTGAATTGTCTGAGGGCAGTACAGACTTGTAATACGGGGTTGTTGACAGTGCTTCGGAACAGTTTAGGGTCTACTGTGTGCTGGCAGAAGGTTGTGGAGTGTCACCAGGGGAAGAAGGAATCTGTGAGCCGTTACACACAGAGGTTTGCTGAGGTGTTTCTGTTGCATGGGGGATGGGCAGAGTTTGAGTCAGTAGCAGACGTGCTGAAGTCGAAGGTGTCTGTGGCCCAATGGGCAGATGGATTGACACAGGACATGAGAACAGGTTTGCTTCTGTTAAAGTCCAATTGGAGGACTAGCACGCTGGCTGAACTGAATGACTGCTTGACCACCTACCAGAGAGATGCCCATGTCAACGTACATGTTTCCTCAGTTTTGAAAACTGTGCTTTAGCAAACAAGTAGTCAGGACACACAGAGTGACCAGGAACATATGGGTCACTTCTGTGAGGAACCAGCATACTGGGCACGTAGTTGTAAAAAGAAACGTGAGGAGAGCATAAACACAAGCCCAGTTCTCAGATACATCTAAACTGGAGATGTTAGGTGAGGGTGTTAGCAGCTGATCCTTCAGACATATGATGACAAATTGTATGTAAGCACCACTGTGAATGAACATGCATGTGATTAATTGACACATGAGCAAGCTATTGTACATATGTAGGTGTCACTATCTGTGCTCCTGTTGTTTAATCACATCCACTTACAGGGTGTTGTTCACATGCAGTAAATGCATTATTGTTTGTAGCTCGGATCAGGACAATTACAGCCCAAGGAAGGGGTAATTGGCTTGCAGCACTCACAGCCCCTAACATTTGCCTTCAAGGAGCTTAGATCATCAATCCCTCATCATTAATGAAGACAGCAAATGTCTGAGACTTATGAGGGTTAGGATGATCATGACTGTGTGGTGATTTCATCCCACACTACAATTTTAGGTATTCTGAGAGAACTTGGCAAATCCTGATTTGATTGGGTTTACAGAGGCTTCAGAACAGGTGACAAAGGCTGTAAACGCGTTGGGTGAACCGTCTGTTTACCACATGCTGTGATAGCTTAGGGTCACTCCCCAGACCACTTCTCAGCTCAAGTAGCAGAATAGGTGTCATTCCTAATGCTTGTGGGTAAGCATCTGGTTTCACAGTTACAGTGTACACAGACTCTTTGCAAAGGGGGGTGTCTAGGGTGGATGCATTGGAATTATATAGCATCGGAGCCACACCCACTCGCAAAGTTGTTTTAAGTCCATAGGAATAATTACAGGACGTGCTATGGCTCAATAGGGAACCATAGACCTTAGGCACGGCAAGATGTCAAAAAGGGTTGGATGGAACCTCTTAAAGGGGGGCATTCATTTGTGCTTTTACTTATAGACGCAGCAGTGTTATATCAAGGTCAGGAAACTTGGACATGTGTTACGTTGCAAGGTAGTGTTGCCGCCTAACTAGAGTTAGATGGGTGAACTAGCTGGAAGAGCTTTGGGCAGATCTGTTAGCATTTACGCTGCAGGGGCTACACCCAAAGTGAAGACTTCCCTACCCCCACATTTTCCACACTTCCAGCTGGTATCATAGGACCCTGTGTTAGGTAGGGCAAGATGCTGTAACCCTCTATGCAAAGATGATGTTTAAGTACATTATGTAACAATGCCAAACACAACATACAAGATACTGCCGAAGTTTGTGTTTGTCTTCTAGGTGGAATCGGAGGGCAACAGTGGATGACCTGTCTCGAGGGGAGGTGTGGACGCATTCCTCATACCAGTCCTGAAGAGAGAATCCGAACACAGGCAGGATGACCGGAAGAAACATGGAACTATTGCTATCTCTACTAGCAATATGGACTTTCTGTATTTCTGTGTCCATCACTGATGTGGGCAACGACAATGTATTTCAGACATTATTCAACTTAACCCGACAGGCATTATTACCAGGACAAAATGTCTGTATCCCTCATCCAGTCAATGTATCTGCAGGAATAGCATGGCCTGCACATGCTATGCGATTGTGATACATGTGCCTGGTTACATACAGATATGCCTTCATTTAATATTAGTTCATGTCACAACATCACACAACCTAAAACCACACAGTACAGTACACCGGGTATGTCAAAATGTGATCAATTGTATGCTCCAGCACATAATATCACTATCAATGTCATTTCACCATTCAGGTTTCCTTGGTGTATAGAAATCATACTAATTCTATGTCACCATTTCTAGGAGAAATACCAAAAACACTATGTGGGTTTGTAGTATAACTCAAACTAATGAGCAACAGTCATCGTGACTGAAACAATAACTGATGGTCTTCATAGTAGTGGTCTTTGGATAAACTGGCTAGGAGTGAATACGTTTTGCCGCATTCCTGCACCTACAGGAACATACTGGTTATGCAGAAGTACTGCATCTAGTGAACTGCCAACCAGATTTAACAATCGCTGTACGTTAGTTTACATACTACCAGCGATGAGACCATAACCACTTACTGAAGTAAGATCAGCCAGTAATGACAGTACAGAAAATCATGTTATTCCTATGCACAGAACTGCAAGTACAATTGATGATGACATTTCTTTAGATGTCCCAAAGACATGTGGTCCTAAGAATTGTCAAACTCAAGATTGTACATGGTACAAAAATAGTGTGGCATTCACCAATACCAAATATTAAATACCTTTAAATGCTAAACTTCTCACAAAGGTACTCTTATGCCAAACAAAGTTAAACAAGCAGTCTTCAGTCACCTTTCAAACACTAATCAAACAATAACTCACGAAATAGTATCTTTGATTGCTCCAGCTTTGGACATAGATGCTACCTTCCCATTCGTGGTGAATGAAATTCCATGTCCAATTAAATCAAGTTCACTCGCAGACAAAAGGTTTCAACCAGTCTCTTGGTGCGCTAGTGTTAGGCAGTGAATATACACAATTGTCAAGTATTCCAATACATGCATGTTTGGGTGTTGTCCTTGGTAACTAGATTAGTAGTTTCTTTTCTTTTCTTTCCTTATTGTTGTTTGTTCTTCTCATTTGTACATTCATTTCACGTACAAAAGGGGAGGAGTTGTTCTATTTGGGAACCACTCTACTCAAAAGAATGACGTAGCCAGGTGTACTGGTGGGCCAGAAAAAGCAAATACGCAGCCCTATATATGACAAGCAGTCAAAAAACATCCTTGAGACCAGAGTTAGCGAGCTCGGAGAACGTGGGAACTGCAGCCCTTCGAATAAAAAGTTTTTCTCTGAACTGGTCTCCCTCTTCATTCTGACGGCAGAAGACGAAGTTACAACAAATGTCTCCAACAAGACTTGAACAAACCTGATAAGGATATATTTTGGTGTCTAGGTTATGATGTTGAATTATATACTGTAAACATTGTTAATGAAAATGGAGGAATAGAAGTTATCAGTATAAAAAGCAGCTGGAATGTTCTTATTGTTGGTGTATATATGATGAAGCACAGGCTGAAGGGCAGGACCGCTCTGGAGGACTGTGTCTGTATGTGTGTGTAAGTTTCATGAAATGTTAGAATGACCCACTGCCTTACTGACACACACACCCACACACACAGACATTTGTCCCACATTACTAGTGAGGTTTACTATTGATTTCTCTTGGTTTGTGCATAAATGTGGTCAAACTGGGACGGGCAAAGAGAGTACAGACACTCCTGGTCTAATATTCAACAACTGTTAAAGGTGTTCAGTCAAATTTTTACTTAGTTAAAAGTTCTCTATTTAAAAGTACGTTTTCTTTACATGTCATATCTGTTTACTGTTTACCGGGATTGGCTGACAGTGTAGGAGGAGTTAACCGGGATTGGCTGACAGTGTAGGAGGAGTTTACTGTGATTGGTTGAAAGTGTAGGAGGAGTTTACTGTGATTGGTTGAAAGCGTAGGAGGGGTTTACTATATATATATATATATATAAATATATATATATATATATATATATATATATATATATATATATATATATATATATATATATATATATATATATATAAGGCCACACAAATATACAATAAGATGCAAAAGTGAATGACATGTTTTGTTAATTTTCTAAGTGAAAATAAGTCAACAGATTGTGAACATACAACACACTTAAATATGATACTCTTCTGCAAAGGTTCGCGCACACGCTCTCTAGATGTATTATATTTTTAATACTGTGTCTTTACATTCAAGGATATTTTCTTTTCTCAGTTTTACAGCAGTAATGACAAGCGTGCTCACCTTTCTTTTGATGTCTGTAAACTGGGAGAACATTAGCGACCAGTAGAAGGCCAGCTCCGTCACATAGTAGTGATATAGGCCAGGAGTGAGAACCTTCCCAGAAACACACACACACACACACACACACAAACACACACACATTAAACACAGGACGACACTGGACACCAACAATGCAACAATACAGTAAAAATGTTAATCTGTGTACAGAAACAAAGACGCAGCGCTACACTGTGGATCGGTTTACCTCACCTGATAGGGGTAATTGTACCAGCACTGCCGCGTGTCCCACATCCAGGGGTTCTAGAAACACAAACACAGAGCTGTTTACTGAACTGCTTCAGTCTCTGTTCTCCATGTTAGCACTACTGACAGAGCTATGGCTACACGTCCCTGTAGAATTAGGGTGTGTCCGAAACTTCCTACTTTTATACTACTCAGTAGAGAAATCACCATACTGAATAATTAGTATTAATCTAGCAGGACACGAAGATTAATTAAGAAAAAACGACTACATGGGCTGCGTGTATGTAGCTACTGCTGCTGAACTGCTGCTACAGACGTTAGCGCTACCTACCTGAGTTACAGCTCGACAGCGTCTGAGTACAGATTTGACACAAACGCAGCTCAGAGTCACAAACAGGATGTAGAATAAAGTCTGAATGGAGCTTTTAATGAACAGCAGGACTAGTACAGCGGTGTCCTTTTGTCAAAGGATGGTGTTAGATGGTGGACATAGTGCGTCCGAGGTTGTGTAGACAGTAAACACTCATGTACTGAAACAGCTCAACTGCTTCACCGCTCGAGCAGTACATACTGGGCCCAATCTAGTACCTACTAACCTCTTCCGCAATGTAATAATACTAAAGCTATCTGACTCCATTCAAATGATCAGATTAGAAGCGACAGGCAAATGTTCATCATTTCCTACTTTCCCCAAATACACTACAAAGCCAAAAGCATTCGCTCGTCTCGTTCACACGCATATGAACTTCAGTGACGTCACATTCTTAATCTATAGGGTTTAATGTGGGTCCACCCTTTGCAGCTATAACAGCTTTAACTCTTCTGGGAAGGCTCTCCACATGGTTTAGAAAACTGTTTATGGGAATGTTTGACCGTTCTTCCAGAAGACCATTGGTGAGGTCAGACACTCATGTTGGACGAGAAGGTCTGGCTCACAATCTCTGCTCCAGTGTTCTATCAGGTTGAGGTCAGGACTCTGTGCAGGCCAGTCAAGTTCTTCTACACCAAACCCGCTCCTCCATGTCTTTATGGAGCTGCTTCGTGCACTGGTGGGCAGTCATGTTGGAACAGGAAGTAGGCCGTCCCCAAACTGTCCCCACAAAGTTGGAAGCATGAAATGGTCCAGAATCTCTTTTGCTCTGCTTAAGCATTAAGAGATCCTTTGACTGGAACTAAGGGTCCGAGCCCACCTCCTGAAAACCAACCCCACACCATAATCCCCCCTCCACCAAACTTTACACTCAGCCCAATGCAGTCAGACAAGTACTCTCTTGGCAACCACCAAACCCAGACTCGTCCATCGAATTGCGTGATTGGTCACTCCAGAGAACACGTCTCCACTGTTTAGAGTTCAATGGCAGCGTGCTTTACTCCACTGCATCTGACGCTCTGCACTGTGCTTGGTGATGTAAGGCTTGGAAGCAGCTGCTCGGTCATGTAAACCCATTCCATGAAGCTCTCTACGCTCTGTTCTGTAGTGATTGACTCTGTAGAAAGTTGGTGACCTCTGTGCACTATGTTCCTCAGCATCCGCTGACCCGCTCTGTCATTGTACGTGTTCTACCACTTGGTGGCTTAGTTGCTGTCGTTCCCGATCACTTACACTTTGTTCTAACACCACTGACAGCCCACTGTGGAATATTTAGTAGTGAGGAAACTTCACAACTGGACTTGTTACACAGGTGGCGTCCTATCACCGTACCACGGTGGAGTTCACTGAGCTCCTGAGAGAGACCCATTCTTTACTAATGTGTGTAGAAGCAGTCTGCAGGACTAGGTGCTGGTTTTATAAACTTGTGGTCATGGAAGTGAGTGAAACACCTGAATTCAATGATCTGGGTGAGTGAATACTTTTGGCAACATAGTGTATATCAATCCAACAGAAAATGACCGGTGTCTGCAGGAACTACCAGGCTAATGTAGCTCACACACCCTGGCTCTGTTTGACACACTGCTATCTACAGGGTAAGTCAAAAGTCCTAGGACACCCTTATATTTCAGAAACGAAAGGGAAAAAATGACTAAAAGCTTCTCAGTAGCATAAATGACTTCATTATTACTACTATTACTATTAGTATGTAATATTTTATGTACTCAGAAAAACAGATAAATAATCAAACAGTATTAATAGGGTAAATAGTGCTTTTCCATACGTCAGTGTGTTTATTTAACCCTTTCCAAGTTTCTCCTCGTGGAAACAACCCAGTATTATTTACAGTTCTCATCTAATACCTGCTTTGACTGCTCAGTACTTCATTAAGCTAAATCAAGATTGCTGGTGAAGGAACTGAATACATTCATACAATGTCTGGGGCGTCCAGGAGAAATCAGGTACTACAGTTTGTTCTTCAAACTGAAGCTCAAGATCTGATCTACTTCTCTCACAATAAGATATTCATGATACTTTGTATTGTATGTTTGATTATTTATATCTGTTCTAATCAGACCTAGGTGCCTCAGACTTTTGCACAATACTGTTATAACATCTGGATCTGGATTAAATTAAATCTGACTTTTCAGTAAACTAGCGCTTTAAAGTAAACTCAGCCTATTGTTACTCTGGGAATATCCAATAACTGACAGTTTCCGTCACTGCCCTGCCCACATTAGTGTAACTGAACACCTTCGCTCAGTGTGTGACTTCATGTTTGCCGCTCACCTGCCACAGAAAGCAGAGCCCGTAGGTAAATATGCACAGATAAAATGTAAACCTCCACCTGAAAGGAAATCACAGGCTCAGAGTTAAATGAACGTACATTCATAGAGACAAAGGCATCAGCCTTGTTAAGACTGAAGAAATGATGCATGCGCACACGCGCGCACACACACGCACATCCTATCTACTTTGGCAGCAGTGACAAAAGGTGCAAGGTTACATGTAGGCAGGTGTGGAGTAAAGACCAGAACCTGTGCAGGAAGACCTACATGCTCTCGCAGAATTTGGTTCTTGTGCTGGGCTTGTCCTGGTTCCGTCGGTGTCGAAACCATCGCTGGATCTTTCGCACCTCCCAGTCCAACTGCTTGGAAAGCCCGTCGAGCAGCCGTGATTCTGGAGACTAAAAACAGCACGACAGATATTAAAACGAGCTTTAATCAGTAAAAAACCCAAAACAGCCAGATCCTCTATTAATATTCACATAGGATTTAAAATCAACACTGCTCTGTGTTTCTTTAGCCGAATAGCACTAGCTAATACTAACAGATCGTGTAATATATTTACAAAGATGTGACGTTCTAGACAGTTCTTGGTGTTTAGCACTTGCTAACACTAACAGCTAAGGTAATATATTCACGGAGGTGCAATGTTCTAGACTGTTTGTGGTGTTTAGCACTAGCTAATACTAACAGATTGGGTAATATATTAACAAAGACGTGACGTTCTAGACAGTTTTTGATGTTTAACACTAGCTAACACTAACAGTTGAGGTAATATATTCACTGAGGTGTAATGTTCTAGATAGTTCTTGCTGTATAACTCTAGCTCACTCTAACAGCTAAGGTATTATATAAACAGAGGTGTAATGTTCTAGACAGTTCATGCTGTATAACACTAGCTAACACTAACAGCTGAGGTAATATATTCACAGAGGTGTAATGTTCTAGACATTTCCTGCTGTATAACACTAGCTAACACAAACAGCTGAGGTAATATATTCACAGAACTATAACGTTCTAGATAGCGCTTGCTGTTTAGCACTAGCTAACACTAACAGCTGAGGTAATACAGTATATTAACAGAGGTGTACTGTTCTAGACAGTTCATGCTGTATAACACTAGCTAATACTAACAGATTAGGTAATGTATTAACAAAGATGTGACGTTCTAGACAGTTCTTAATGTTTAACACTAGATAACTGATCTGATCTGCACCTGCTTGATTGAGGAACCTGTGATCTGCTAGTTTCATCCTGAGTGTTTGTGGGAAACATACAGCTTCTGTGTTTGATTAATCTGTTTTATTGTATATTAACCATCTGTAGACCCTAACAAACTATTTTCACAGGACTACATACCACAGAGAGTGGAGACTGCAGCTCAGCTTTCAAACAAAAGCTGGTGGTAAGATTTTAAATCGACTGAAAAAAGTAAGTACCACTTTCTTGTACTATGGCTGCGTTTGCTTGTGTGGAGTGTGGCATGTATAGTGCTAGTCCTCTCTCCACCACTAGTGTTAATAATAGTGGGTTAGTTTGTGAGAAGTGCCAGCTCATTTCTACTCTGGTGGAGAAGGTGAACCAGTTAGAGGTGCGCATTCGGGGTTTAATCAGGGATAGAGAGCAGAGTTCAGTGTTGTCTACCCCGGGTGCCTTAGGGAGAGTTAGAGTCCCAGCGACTCCGGCTGTAGAGCCCCCGCAGCAGGGCGAATGGGTGACGGTTCGGCGGCAAAGTAACAAAGCTAAAGCTGACGCTAAAGCTAACGCTGAGGCCAAAGCTAAGGCTAGCCCACCTGTGCACCACGCACCTATTCGCGTGTCAAACAGATATTCTCCTCTCGGTGAAACACCCACCGAGGAGTCTGTCAAAGGTACTCTGGTTATAGGAAGCTCTATTGTACGACACGTGAAATTAGCTACTCCTTTAGGGGCACCAGCAGCTAGAGTTATCTGCTTACCAGGAGCCAGGGCACTGGACATTAGCAGCAACCTTAGGGTGTTAGCAAAGTATAGATATTCGAGGATAGTGATTCACGTAGGTGGTAACGATATCCGTATGCGGCAGTCTGAGGTCACTAAGAGTAATATTAAAGAGGTGATTCAAATAGCCTATACGATGTCCGATGCCGTAATATGCTCTGGCCCTATTCCAAGACGGCAGGGTGCTGAAGCTTACAGCAGGCTTTGGGCGCTACACTGCTGGATGTCCAAGTGGTGTGCAGAAAAACATGTGGGCTTCATAGACAATTGGTCCAACTTTGAGGGGAAGTGTGGTCTCGTAGGGCGGGACGGTGTCCACCCCACGCGGGAGGGTGCCGCTCTGCTATCGTGCAGCATCTTAGTTAGTCGGCAGAGCAGCGGAGGTAGTTGCTGACTGTCCAAAGCCGAGACCAGGCAGCAGACAAACAGGCTAAACCGACCGTCTGCTCGCTGCCTTGAGACGTCACCTAGGTACAACTATATTGAGACTGTTTCACTGTTTCCCCGAATTAAACACAAACTTAATCTAAATCAGTTTGTTTAAATAACTTAGTTAATATAAGAATATTAGATCCAGTGTCTAGCTGCAGTGTTTCTGAATTAAGGTTTGGTTTATTTAATATAAGATCACTGAACTCTAAGGCTGTCATTGTAAATGATACAATAACGTATCATAAAATTGATGTGTTATGTCTCGTAGAAACATGGATTAAACCTGAGGAATATTTGGCATTAAATGAAGCCACTCCTATAGGCTATAAGTATGTACACAGCCCCAGACTGTCCGGTAAAGGAGGGGGTATATGTGTCATTCATAAAAATTCATTAGACATAAGTCAGAAACACAATCTCACTTTCAATTCTTTTGAAATTCTTCTCATAAACATCACCAATCCGACCACTAATAGAAGTGTAGTCACCCTAGTCAGCATTTATAGACCACCAGGACCTTATTCAGAGTTCTTAAAAGAATTCAGTGACCTTGTTGCAGATCTAGCAGTGAGCACTGAGAAACTAATAATTGTAGGAGATTTTAATATTCACTTTGAAAACTCAGCAGATCCATTAAAAAAGGCTTTCTCATCTATCTTAGACTCTGTAGGCCTCACTCAGAATGTAATAGGACCTACACATTCCTGTAATCACACACTAGATCTAGTTTTGACTTTAGGTGTTGATATACATAATCTTACTGTTCGTTCACAGACTTCAGTAGTTTCAGATCACTACCTAATTTCATATGAACTGAGTCTTAGTAAAAATGTATGTACATCACCCCGTTATTGCATGAAACGTTCAATAATGCCAAATACATCTCAGCACTTTATTGAAACTCTTCCAGATTTATCAACTATAGCTTCTCCTTCAGACCCAACAGAGCTAGACAGACTAACTGACTGCGTAGAAAATACGCTCCGATTAACTTTAGACAATGTTGCACCTATAAAAGCTAAAAGGACGCAACAGAAAAAGCTCGCTCCGTGGTACAACAATGAAATACGCACCTTAAGACAGACAGTACGGAAATTAGAGCGCAAATGGAGAGTGACCAAGCTGGAGGTACTTCACTCTGCTTGGAAGGACAGCCTTAGCAGTTACAGAAAGGCACTTATTAAAACACGCTCAGCATACCTGTCCACACTCATCGAACACAACAAAAACAATCCTAGAGTTTTATTTAGCACCATCGCAAAACTTACCAAAAATCTGGAACAGAACCTCAGATACCCGCCAACCACAGCGGCAATGATTTCATGAACTTTTTCAATAGCAAAATCGAGAATGTTAGACAAAAAGTTCAACTGACACCAGTAACCTATCCTTCATCCGGTTTGGCTGAGACAGCACAAAATGTGGTTTTAGAAGAAAGACTAGAAACATTCTGTCCACTTCAGCAGACAGAACTAGAAAAACTTATCTCTTCCTCAAATTCTGCTACATGCACACTCGATATGATTCCAACAAGCCTATTGAAACAAGTATTACCAGCTATTATTAAACCTATCTTAACTATCATCAACTCTTCTCTCAGTCTGGGTCATGTACCTAAGTCTTTTAAACTAGCTGTGATAAAACCCTTGATAAAGAAGCCAAATCTTGACCCCAGAGAACTGTCCAGTTATAGACCTATTTCCAATTTACCTTTTATCTCTAAGATTTTAGAAAAGGCTGTAGCTCGACAACTCTGTTCTCATCTACATAAGAACAACATACATGAAAAATTCCAATCTGGTTTTAGGCCACATCACAGCACAGAGACAGCTTTAGTTAAGATAACAAATGATCTTCTTGCTTCTGATCAGGGCCACGTATCTCTACTGGTGTTACTCGATCTAAGTGCAGCTTTTGACACTATAGGTCACACTATTCTCTTGGACAGGCTAGAAAATATAGTTGGAATCACAGGAACAGCGTTATCCTGGTTCACATCTTACCTTAGCGATCGCTTTCAGTTTGTAAAGATAAATAATGTATCATCTAATTATACAAGAGTGAAATATGGAGTTCCACAAGGTTCTGTTTTAGGTCCTCTGTTATTTACGCTATATATGCTACCATTAGGCTCAGTTATAAATAGACATGGAATTAGTTTCCACTGTTATGCCGATGATACACAGCTGTACGTATCAGCCAAACCAGATGATAAATCCAGATTAGATAAGATAGAAGATTGTGTAAGAGATATTAGACTTTGGATGCTACAGAACTTCCTTCTTTTGAACCCAGATAAAACGGAAGTTCTCCTTCTCGGCCCAAAGGCTGTTCGGACTAAATGTTCAGATTTAATGTTAAATCTTGCTGACTTCTCTGTAGTTCCTGGTTCAGTAGCCAAAAATCTTGGTGTAACAATTGACTCAGATCTGACATTTAATCAACACGTAGGTAATATTACAAGAACAGCGTTTCTTCACCTGCGAAACATTTCAAAGTTAAGAAATGCGTTATCTGTGTCTGATGCTGAAAATTTAGTACATGCCTTTATAACCTCAAGGCTAGATTACTGTAATGCATTATTGTCAGGATGCTCCAGCAGGAACCTGAATAAACTTTAGTTAGTTCAGAACGCTGCAGCTAGAGTACTAACTAAAACCAGAACATTCAATCACATCAGTCCAGTTTTATCAGCGCTACACTGGCTTCCTGTTAAATTCCGTATCGACTATAAAATTCTTTTACTGACGTATAAAACCCTGCACGGTCTCGCAACGGAGTACCTACAAGATCTTATTTCCTATTATGAACCGCCACGTTCACTCAGATCACAGGATGCTGGTTTTCTAATAGTTCCTAAAATTCAGAAGACTACAATGGGGGGAAGAGCTTTTTCCTACAAAGCCCCCAAACTGTGGAATAATCTCCCAGTTAATGTTCGGGACTCTGACACAGTCTCAATATTTAAGTCTAGACTGAAAACATACTTGTTTAGTTTAGCTTTTGGTAATTAATCTTCTCTTTTAGATAAAGGCAGGAGATCTGGGGGTTCTTGGACACAGAGGTTTATGGTAAACTGAGATGTTGGTGCTGTTGTTCCACCACTTCACGCGATCACACAGGTTTGTTGATGGTGGAGTGGGGGGACCCCAGTGTCTCAGGGTGCTCTCATGTCCATGTTACCTTCTGGTTCTCTCCTTTTAGTTAAGGCTGTTATAGTTAGATCTGCCGGAGTCGCCAGCCGCACTCTAAAATTCTGAAAATTCATATTCTCTACAGTCTTACTCCTGAGCCCAACTAACTCTTTCTCTTTACTCTTCCTGAGGTAATGACTGTCCTCCCGTCTGTTGAACGCTGTTGAAGGACTGATCATCGGGCCATCACCCCACCATCACCAGCCAGCTCACCTGTCCATTTACTGCTACACCCTCAGTTACATCACTGTGCCATCCAGATGCACCAGCACTGAGATAGGATGGGACTGTTTCAGCTCACACCCACTTAACATAAAGACTCAGTCAGAGACTGCCTCAGTCAGAGACTGCCTCTATCTGTGCAGCTTCTAAAGCTTTGCTATCCAGATTTCAAACAGAGGCTCTTTTCTTTGGTATTTAGTTTATAAACTGTAAATACTGTTTGACCAGAGGAGGATGGCTCTCCCCTTGTGAGTCTGGTTCCTCCCAAGGTTTCTTCCTCCATTTGAGGGAGTTTTTCTTGCCACTGTTGCCTCTGGCTTGCTCACTGGGGGATATATGTTATAACTGTTTTCAAAACTCTGTAAAGCTGCTTTGAGACAACATTGTTGTAAAGAGCGCTACATAAATAAAATTGACTTGACTAACAGCTGAGGTAATATATAAACAGAGGTGCAATGTTTTACATATTTCTTGGTGTTTAGCACTAGCTAATACTAACAGATTAGGTAATATACTAATAATAGAGGTGTAATGCTCTAGATAGTTCCTGCTGTTTAGCACTAGCTAATACTAACAGATTAGGTAATATACTAATAATAGAGGTGTAATGCTCTAGATAGTTCCTGCTGTTTAGCACTAGCTAATACTAACAGATTAGGTAATATACTAATAATAGAGGTGTAACGTTCTAGATAGTTCCTGCTGTTTAGCACTAGCTAATACTAACAGCTGAGGTAATATATAAACAGAGGTGCAATGTTTTACATATTTCTTGGTGTTTAGCACTAGCTAATACTAACAGATTAGGTAATATACTAATAATAGAGGTGTAATGCTCTAGATAGTTCCTGCTGTTTAGCACTAGCTAATACTAACAGATTAGGTAATATACTAATAATAGAGGTGTAATGCTCTAGATAGTTCCTGCTGTTTAGCACTAGCTAATACTAACAGATTAGGTAATATACTAATAATAGAGGTGTAATGCTCTAGATAGTTCCTGCTGTTTAGCACTAGCTAATACTAACAGATTAGGTAATATACTAATAATAGAGGTGTAATGCTCTAGATAGTTCCTGCTGTTTAGCACTAGCTAATACTAACAGATTAGGTAATATACTAATAATAGAGGTGTAACGTTCTAGATAGTTCCTGCTGTTTAGCACTAGCTAATACTAACAGCTGAGGTAATATATAAACAGAGGTGCAATGTTTTACATATTTCTTGGTGTTTAGCACTAGCTAATACTAACAGATTAGGTAATATACTAATAATAGAGGTGTAATGCTCTAGATAGTTCCTGCTGTTTAGCACTAGCTAATACTAACAGATTAGGTAATATACTAATAATAGAGGTGTAATGCTCTAGATAGTTCCTGCTGTTTAGCACTAGCTAATACTAACAGATTAGGTAATATACTAATAATAGAGGTGTAACGTTCTAGATAGTTCCTGCTGTTTAGCACTAGCTAATACTAACAGATTGGGTAATATATTAACAGAAATATGACGCACTAGACAGTTCTTGCTGTTTAGCACTAGCTAATACTAACAGCTGAGGTAGTATACTAATAATAGAGGTGTAACGTTCTAGATAGTTCCTGCTGTTTAGCACTAGCTAATACTAACAGCTGAGGTAATATATAAACAGAGGTGCAATGTTTTACATATTTCTTGGTGTTTAGCACTAGCTAATACTAACAGATTAGGTAATATACTAATAATAGAGGTGTAATGTTCTAGATAGTTCCTGCTGTTTAGCACTAGCTAATACTAACAGATTAGGTAATATACTAATAATAGAGGTGTAACGTTCTAGATAGTTCCTGCTGTTTAGCACTAGCTAATACTAACAGCTGAGGTAATATATAAACAGAGGTGCAATGTTTTACATATTTCTTGGTGTTTAGCACTAGCTAATACTAACAGATTAAGTAATATACTAATAATAGAGGTGTAATGTTCTAGATAGTTCCTGCTGTTTAGCACTAGCTAATACTAACAGATTAGGTAATATACTAATAATAGAGGTGTAACGTTCTAGATAGTTCCTGCTGTTTAGCACTAGCTAATACTAACAGATTAGGTAATATACTAATAATAGAGGTGTAACGTTCTAGATAGTTCCTGCTGTTTAGCACTAGCTAAAACTAACAGATTAGGTAATATACTAAAAATAGAGGTGTAACGTTCTAGATAGTTCCTGCTGTTTAGCACTAGCTAATACTAACAGCTGAGGTAATATATAAACAGAGGTGCAATGTTTTACATATTTCTTGGTGTTTAGCACTAGCTAATACTAACAGATTAGGTAATATACTAATAATAGAGGTGTAATGTTCTAGATAGTTCCTGCTGTTTAGCACTAGCTAATACTAACAGATTAGGTAATATACTAATAATAGAGGTGTAACGTTCTAGATAGTTCCTGCTGTTTAGCACTAGCTAATACTAACAGATTAGGTAATATACTAATAATAGAGGTGTAACGTTCTAGATAGTTCCTGCTGTTTAGCACTGGCTAAAACTAACAGATTAGGTAATATACTAATAAAAGAGGTGTAATGTTCTAGATAGTTCCTGCTGTTTAGCACTGGCTAATACTAACAGATTAGGTAATATACTAATAATAGAGGTGTAACATTCTAGATAGTTCCTGCTGTTTAGCACTAGCTAATACTAACAGCTGAGGTAATATATAAACAGAGGTGCAATGTTTTACATATTTCTTGGTGTTTAGCACTAGCTAATACTAACAGCTGAGGTACTATATAAACAGAGGTGCAATGTTTTACATATTTCTTGGTGTTTAGCACTAGCTAATACTAACAGATTAGGTAATATACTAATAATAGAGGTGTAACGCTCTAGATAGTTCCTGCTGTTTAGCACTAGCTAATACTAACAGCTGAGGTACTATATAAACAGAGGTGCAATGTTTTACATATTTCTTGGTGTTTAGCACTAGCTAATACTAACAGATTAGGTAATATACTAATAATAGAGGTGTAACGTTCTAGATAGTTCCTGCTGTTTAGCACTAGCTAATACTAACAGATTGGGTAATATATTAACAGAAATATGACGCATTAGACAGTTCTTGCTGTTTAGCACTAGCTAATACTAACAGCTGAGGTAATATATAAACAGAGGTGCAATGTTTTACATATTTCTTGGTGTTTAGCACTAGCTAATACTAACAGATTAGGTAATATACTAATAATAGAGGTGTAACGTTCTAGATAGTTCCTGCTGTTTAGCACTAGCTAATACTAACAGCTGAGGTAATATATAAACAGAGGTGCAATATTTTACACATTTCTTGGTGTTTAGCACTAGCTAATACTAACAGATTAGGTAATATACTAATAATAGAGGTGCAATGTTTTACATATTTCTTGGTGTTTAGCACTAGCTAATACTAACAGATTAGGTAATATACTAATAATAGAGGTGTAACGTTCTAGATAGTTCCTGCTGTTTAGCACTAGCTAATACTAACAGCTGAGGTAATATATAAACAGAGGTGCAATGTTTTACATATTTCTTGGTGTTTAGCAGTAGCTAATACTAACAGATTAGGTAATATACTAATAATAGAGGTGTAATGCTCTAGATAGTTCCTGCTGTTTAGCACTAGCTAATACTAACAGATTAGGTAATATACTAATAATAGAGGTGTAATGCTCTAGATAGTTCCTGCTGTTTAGCACTAGCTAATACTAACAGATTAGGTAATATACTAATAATAGAGGTGTAACGTTCTAGATAGTTCCTGCTGTTTAGCACTAGCTAATACTAACAGATTGGGTAATATATTAACAGAAATATGACGCACTAGACAGTTCCTGCTGTTTAGCACTAGCTAATACTAACAGCTGAGGTAATATATAAACAGAGGTGCAATGTTTTACATATTTCTTGGTGTTTAGCACTAGCTAATACTAACAGATTAGGTAATATACTAATAATAGAGGTGTAACGTTCTAGATAGTTCCTGCTGTTTAGCACTAGCTAATACTAACAGAGTAGGTAATATACTAATAATAGAGGTGTAATGCTCTAGATAGTTCCTGCTGTTTAGCACTAGCTAATACTAACAGATTAGGTAATATACTAATAATAGAGGTGTAACGTTCTAGATAGTTCCTGCTGTTTAGCACTAGCTAAAACTAACAGATTAGGTAATATACTAATAATAGAGGTGTAACGTTCTAGATAGTTCCTGCTGTTTAGCACTAGCTAATACTAACAGCTGAGGTAATATATAAACAGAGGTGCAATGTTTTACATATTTCTTGGTGTTTAGCACTAGCTAATACTAACAGATTAGGTAATATACTAACAATAGAGGTGTAACGTTCTAGATAGTTCCTGCTGTTTAGCACTAGCTAATACTAACAGATTAGGTAATATACTAATAATAAAGGTGTAACGTTCTAGATAGTTCCTGCTGTTTAGCACTAGCTAAAACTAACAGATTAGGTAATATACTAATAATAGAGGTGTAACGTTCTAGATAGTTCCTGCTGTTTAGCACTAGCTAATACTAACAGCTGAGGTAATATATAAACAGAGGTGCAATGTTTTACATATTTCTTGGTGTTTAGCACTAGCTAATACTAACAGATTAGGTAATATACTAATAATAGAGGTGTAATGTTCTAGATAGTTCCTGCTGTTTAGCACTAGCTAATACTAACAGATTAGGTAATATACTAATAATAGAGGTGTAACGTTCTAGATAGTTCCTGCTGTTTAGCACTAGCTAATACTAACAGATTAGGTAATATACTAATAATAGAGGTGTAACGTTCTAGATAGTTCCTGCTGTTTAGCACTGGCTAAAACTAACAGATTAGGTAATATACTAATAAAAGAGGTGTAATGTTCTAGATAGTTCCTGCTGTTTAGCACTGGCTAATACTAACAGATTAGGTAATATACTAATAATAGAGGTGTAACGTTCTAGATAGTTCCTGCTGTTTAGCACTAGCTAATACTAACAGCTGAGGTAATATATAAACAGAGGTGCAATGTTTTACATATTTCTTGGTGTTTAGCACTAGCTAATACTAACAGCTGAGGTAATATATAAACAGAGGTGCAATGTTTTACATATTTCTTGGTGTTTAGCACTAGCTAATACTAACAGATTAGGTAATATACTAATAATAGAGGTGTAACGTTCTAGATAGTTCCTGCTGTTTAGCACTAGCTAATACTAACAGATTGGGTAATATATTAACAGAAATATGACGCACTAGACAGTTCTTGCTGTTTAGCACTAGCTAATACTAACAGATTAGGTAATATACTAATAATAGAAGAGTAACGTTCTAGATAGTTCCTGCTGTTTAGCACTAGCTAATACTAACAGATTAGGTAATATACTAATAATAGAGGTGTAATGTTCTAGATAGTTCCTGCTGTTTAGCACTAGCTAATACTAACAGATTAGGTAATATACTAATAATAGAGGTGTAACGTTCTAGATAGTTCCTGCTGTTTAGCACTAGCTAAAACTAACAGATTAGGTAATATACTAATAATAGAGGTCTAACGTTCTAGATAGTTCCTGCTGTTTAGCACTAGCTAATACTAACAGCTGAGGTAATATATAAACAGAGGTGCAATGTTTTACATATTTCTTGGTGTTTAGCACTAGCTAATACTAACAGATTAGGTAATATACTAATAATAGAGGTGTAACGTTCTAGATAGTTCCTGCTGTTTAGCACTAGCTAATACTAACAGCTGAGGTACTATATAAACAGAGGTGCAATGTTTTACATATTTCTTGGTGTTTAGCACTAGCTAATACTAACAGATTAGGTAATATACTAATAATAGAGGTGTAACGTTCTAGATAGTTCCTGCTGTTTAGCACTAGCTAATACTAACAGCTGAGGTACTATATAAACAGAGGTGCAATGTTTTACATATTTCTTGGTGTTTAGCACTAGCTAATACTAACAGATTAGGTAATATACTAATAATAGAGGTGTAACGTTCTAGATAGTTCCTGCTGTTTAGCACTAGCTAATACTAACAGCTGAGGTAATATATAAACAGAGGTGCAATGTTTTACATATTTCTTGCTGTTTAGCACTAGCTAATACTAACAGCTGAAGTAATATATAAACAGAGGTGCAATGTTTTACATATTTCTTGGTGTTTAGCACTAGCTAATACTAACAGATTAGGTAATATACTAATAATAGAGGTGTAATGTTCTTGATAGTTCCTGCTGTTTAGCACTAGCTAATACTAACAGATTAGGTAATATACTAATAATAGAGGTGTAACGTTCTAGATAGTTCCTGCTGTTTAGCACTAGCTAATACTAACAGATTAGGTAATATATAAACAGAGCTGCAATGTTTTACATATTTCTTTGTGTTTAGCACTAGCTAATACTAACAGATTAGGTAATATATTAACAGAAATATGACGCACTAGACAGTTCTTGCTGTTTAGCACTAGCTAATACTAACAGCTGAGGTAATATATAAACAGAGGTGCAATGTTTTACATATTTCTTGGTGTTTAGCACTAGCTAATACTAACAGATTAGGTAATATACTAATAATAGAGGTGTAACGTTCTAGATAGTTCCTGCTGTTTAGCACTAGCTAATACTAACAGATTAGGTAATATACTAATAATAGAGGTGTAACGTTCTAGATAGTTCCTGCTGTTTAGCACTAGCTAATACTAACAGATTGGGTAATATATTAACAGAAATATGACGCACTAGACAGTTCTTGCTGTTTAGCACTAGCTAATACTAGCAGATTAGGTAATATATAAACAGAGGTGCAATGTTTTACATATTTCTTGGTGTTTAGCACTAGCTAATACTAACAGATTAGGTAATATACTAATAAAAGAGTTGTAACGTTCTAGATAGTTCCTGCTGTTTAGCACTAGCTAATACTAACAGATTAGGTAACATTCTAATAATAGAGGTGTAATGTTCTTGATAGTTCCTGCTGTTTAGCACTAGCTAATACTAACAGCTGAGGTAATATATAAACAGAGGTGCAATGTTTTACATATTTCTTGGTGTTTAGCACTAGCTAATACTAACAGATTAGGTAATATACTAATAATAGAGGTGTAATGTTCTAGATAGTTCCTGCTGTTTAGCACTAGCTAATACTAACAGATTGGGTAATATATTAACAGAAATATGACGCACTAGACAGTTCTTGCTGTTTAGCACTAGCTAATACTAACAGATTAGGTAATATACTAATAATAGAGGTGTAACGTTCTAGATAGTTCCTGCTGTTTAGCACTAGCTAATACTAACAGATTAGGTAATATACTAATAATAGAGGTGTAACGTTCTAGATAGTTCCTGCTGTTTAGCACTAGCTAATACTAACAGCTGAGGTAATATATAAACAGAGGTGCAATGTTTTACATATTTCTTGCTGTTTAGCACTAGCTAATACTAACAGATTAGGTAATATACTAATAATAGAGGTGTAACGTTCTAGATAGTTCCTGCTGTTTAGCACTAGCTAATACTAACAGCTGAAGTAATATATAAACAGAGGTGCAATGTTTTACATATTTCTTGGTGTTTAGCACTAGCTAATACTAACAGATTAGGTAATATACTAATAATAGAGGTGTAATGTTCTTGATAGTTCCTGCTGTTTAGCACTAGCTAATACTAACAGATTAGGTAATATACTAATAATAGAGGTGTAACGTTCTAGATAGTTCCTGCTGTTTAGCACTAGCTAATACTAACAGATTAGGTAATATATAAACAGAGCTGCAATGTTTTACATATTTCTTTGTGTTTAGCACTAGCTAATACTAACAGATTAGGTAATATATTAACAGAAATATGACGCACTAGACAGTTCTTGCTGTTTAGCACTAGCTAATACTAACAGCTGAGGTAATATATAAACAGAGGTGCAATGTTTTACATATTTCTTGGTGTTTAGCACTAGCTAATACTAACAGATTAGGTAATATACTAATAATAGAGGTGTAACGTTCTAGATAGTTCCTGCTGTTTAGCACTAGCTAATACTAACAGATTAGGTAATATACTAATAATAGAGGTGTAACGTTCTAGATAGTTCCTGCTGTTTAGCACTAGCTAATACTAACAGATTGGGTAATATATTAACAGAAATATGACGCACTAGACAGTTCTTGCTGTTTAGCACTAGCTAATACTAGCAGATTAGGTAATATATAAACAGAGGTGCAATGTTTTACATATTTCTTGGTGTTTAGCACTAGCTAATACTAACAGATTAGGTAATATACTAATAAAAGAGTTGTAACGTTCTAGATAGTTCCTGCTGTTTAGCACTAGCTAATACTAACAGATTAGGTAACATTCTAATAATAGAGGTGTAATGTTCTTGATAGTTCCTGCTGTTTAGCACTAGCTAATACTAACAGCTGAGGTAATATATAAACAGAGGTGCAATGTTTTACATATTTCTTGGTGTTTAGCACTAGCTAATACTAACAGATTAGGTAATATACTAATAATAGAGGTGTAATGTTCTAGATAGTTCCTGCTGTTTAGCACTAGCTAATACTAACAGATTGGGTAATATATTAACAGAAATATGACGCACTAGACAGTTCTTGCTGTTTAGCACTAGCTAATACTAACAGATTAGGTAATATACTAATAATAGAGGTGTAACGTTCTAGATAGTTCCTGCTGTTTAGCACTAGCTAATACTAACGGATTGGGTAATATATTAACAGAAATATGACGCACTAGACAGTTCTTGCTGTTTAGCACTAGCTAATACTAACAGCTGAGGTAATATATAAACAGAGGTGCAATGTTTTACATATTTCTTGGTGTTTAGCACTAGCTAATACTAACAGATTAGGTAATATACTAATAATAGAGGTGTAACGTTCTAGATAGTTCCTGCTGTTTAGCACTAGCTAATACTAACAGATTAGGTAATATACTAATAATAGAGGTGTAACTTTCTAGATAGTTCCTGCTGTTTAGCACTAGCTAATACTAACAGCTGAGGTAATATATAAACAGAGGTGCAATGTTTTACATATTTCTTGGTGTTTAGCACTAGCTAATACTAACAGATTAGGTAATATACTAATAATAGAGGTGTAATGTTCTAGATAGTTCCTGCTCTTTAGCACTAGCTAATACTAACAGATTAGGTAATATACTAATAATAGAGGTGTAATGTTCTAGATAGTTCCTGCTGTTTAGCACTAGCTAATACTAACAGATTGGGTAATATATTAACAGAAATATGACGCACTAGACAGTTCTTGCTGTTTAGCACTAGCTAATACTAACAGATTAGGTAATACACTAATAATAGAGGTGTAACGTTCTAGATAGTTCCTGCTGTTTAGCACTAGCTAATACTAACAGATTAGGTAATATACTAATAATAGAGGTGTAACGTTCTAGATAGTTCCTGCTGTTTAGCACTAGCTAATACTAACAGCTGAGGTAATATATAAACAGAGGTGTAATGTTTTACATATTTCTTGGTGTTTAGCACTAGCTAATACTAACAGATTAGGTAATATACTAATAATAGAGGTGTAACGTTCTAGATAGTTCCTGCTGTTTAGCACTAGCTAATACTAACAGATTGGGTAATATATTAACAGAAATATGAAGCACTAGACAGTTCTTGCTGTTTAGCACTAGCTAATACTAACAGCTGAGGTAATATATAAACAGAGGTGCAATGTTTTACATATTTCTTGGTGTTTAGCACTAGCTAATACTAACAGATTAGGTAATATACTAATAATAGAGGTGTAACGTTCTAGATAGTTCCTGCTGTTTAGCACTAGCTAATACTAACAGATTAGGTAATATACTAATAATAGAGGTGTAATGTCCTAGATAGTTCCTGCTGTTTAGCACTAGCTAATACTAACAGATTGGGTAATATATTAACAGAAATATGACGCACTAGACAGTTCTTGCTGTTTAGCACTAGCTAATACTAACAGATTAGGTAATATACTAATAATAGAGGTGTAACGTTCTAGATAGTTCCTGCTGTTTAGCACTAGCTAATACTAACAGCTGAGGTAATATATAAACAGAGGTGCAATGTTTTACATATTTCTTGGTGTTTAGCACTAGCTAATACTAACAGATTAGGTAATATACTAATAATAGAGGTGTAACATTCTAGATAGTTCCTGCTGTTTAGCACTAGCTAATACTAACAGATTGGGTAATATATTAACAGAAATATGATGCACTAGACAGTTCTTGCTGTTTAGCACTAGCTAATACTAACAGCTGAGGTAATATATAAACAGAGGTGCAATGTTTTACATATTTCTTGGTGTTTAGCACTAGCTAATACTAACAGATTAGGTAATATACTAATAATAGAGGTGTAACGTTCTAGATAGTTCCTGCTGTTCAGCACTAGCTAATACTAACAGATTAGGTAATATAGTAATAATAGAGGTGTAATGTTCTAGATAGTTCCTGCTGTTTAGCACTAGCTAATACTAACAGATTGGGTAATATATTAACAGAAATATGACGCACTAGACAGTTCTTGCTGTTTAGCACTAGCTAATACTAACAGATTAGGTAATATATAAACAGAGGTGCAATGTTTTACATATTTCTTGGTGTTTAGCACTAGCTAATACTAACAGCTGAGGTAATATATAAACAGAGGTGCAATGTTTTACATATTTCTTGGTGTTTAGCACTAGCTAATACTAACAGATTAGGTAATATACTAATAATAGAGGTGTAACGTTCTAGATAGTTCCTGCTGTTTAGCACTAGCTAATACTAACAGATTGGGTAATATATTAACAGAAATATGACGCACTAGACAGTTCTTGCTGTTTAGCACTAGCTAATACTAACAGATTAGGTAATATACTAATAATAGAGGTGTAACGTTCTAGATAGTTCCTGCTGTTTAGCACTAGCTAATACTAATAGATTAGGTAATATACTAATAATAGAGGTGTAATGTTCTAGATAGTTCTTGCTGTTTAGCACTAGCTAATACTAACAGATTAGGTAATATACTAATAATAGAGGTGTAACGTTCTAGATAGTTCCTGCTGTTTAGCACTAGCTAATACTAACAGCTGAGGTAATATATAAACAGAGGTGCAATGTTTTACATATTTCTTGGTGTTTAGCACTAGCTAATACTAACAGATTAGGTAATATACTAATAATAGAGGTGTAACGTTCTAGATAGTTCCTGCTGTTTAGCACTAGCTAATACTAACAGATTAGGTAATATACTAATAATAGAGGTGTAATGTTCTAGATAGTTCCTGCTGTTTAGCACTAGCTAATACTAACAGATTAGGTAATATACTAATAATAGAGGTGTAACGTTCTAGATAGTTCCTGCTGTTTAGCACTAGCTAATACTAACAGATTAGGTAATATACTAATAGTAGAGGTGTAACGTTCTAGATAGTTCCTGCTGTTTAGCACTAGCTAATACTAACAGATTGGGTAATATATTAACAGAGATGTGACGCACTAGACAGTTCTTGCTGTTTAGCACTAGCTAATACTAACAGATTGGGTAATATATTAACAGAGATGTGACGCACTAGACAGTTCTTGCTGTTTAGCACTACCTAATACTGATAGTCGGAGTAATATTAACAGAGATCTAATGTTCTATATAGTTTTGGTGCTTGGCAATAGCTAATGCCAACTGCTAAGGTAATATAATGATAGAGATGTAGTGTTCTAGATCATTCTTGCTTTTTAGCACTAGCTACATTAACAGCTGGTGTAATATACTGATGGAGATGTAGTGTTCTAGATACGTTTAGCTGTTTAGCACTAGCTACACTAACAGCTGAAGTAATATTTTAATATTATTTTTACACACAGGACAGTGTCTAATGTTCGGCTTTAGCAGGGACGGCTATTAAAGCTTGGCTCAGTTCAGCTCGTGCAGTCACAGGATATTGGAAAAAGAACCACCGCATTTAGCAAAGTGACTTGACCCTACTGACACGGTAATGGTAAACCTTCCGAGATGGAACGCTGTTTTTCCCTGCTTGTGTGCTATAGGCTGGGCACGGATCACAGAGCTTCATGAAACAGCGAACCTTAGACTCGGACGCACCATAGAGCCGTCTTTGTTGAAAGG
The DNA here is from genome assembly GCA_021613375.1 of Megaleporinus macrocephalus. Classification (NCBI taxonomy): domain Eukaryota; kingdom Metazoa; phylum Chordata; class Actinopteri; order Characiformes; family Anostomidae; genus Megaleporinus; species Megaleporinus macrocephalus. Next base: position 13,004,682 of record CM038714.1, on the reverse strand, counting down.
GGGTCTTACGAGAAGGAAAATATACAGGAACACCAGGTTTCCCACACATAGGTCACAGTCTGGCTGGGTGCCCAGAAGTATAGACACCTACACCAACACATTTTCAACTACAGCCTTTTTATATGAATTCACCGAAAAATAATAATAACAAAACAACAACGAGCACCTCAGTGTCACTGCAGGACTGAGAATAGAACCAAAACTATCCAGACAGCAGAGCGGTGCAGCATCATCTCAGACTTTACATCTACAAGCTGGATCAGCAAGTAGAGTGGACAGTGAGTGGACACAGTGGTTAAACACTCCAGCAGCACTTCTGTGTCTGATCCACTCACACCAGCACAACACACACTAACACATCACTACCATGTCAGTGTCACTGCAGTGCTGAGAATGATCCACTTCCCCAATAATCTCTGCTCTGTGGTGGTCCTGTGGAGGTACTGATCATTAAAGAACAGAGTAATAAAGTATACAGAGAATCAGATGAACTACAGTCTGTAAGTGTAGCTCCTATATGGTCAGTGGAGCTGCTCTGTGGTGGTCCTGTGGGGTCCTGATCATTAAAGAACAGGGTAATAAAGTATATAGAGAATCAGATGAACTACAGTCTGTAAGTGTAGCTCCTATATGGTCAGTGGAGCTGCTCTGTGGAGGTACTGATCATTAAAGAACAGGGTAATAAAGTATACAGAGAATCAGATGAAGTCTGATGTCAGAATGCACAATCCAAGGAAATGACACTCGCTGGCTGGAGGAGATGAAGAGAGGTGGATCGGCCGTACCTTTGAGATGGATGTAAACACTGTCTCCAAGACGGCGTTTGGCTGGGCTCTCCGGCTCACCTCAGCCTGGATGCGAAGGAGGTGTGCGCAGGGACCCGCTATAAACCTGCGAGATCAAACGCAGCTGTCAGAATCTGTTTTTTAACATTACGTTCAATCAGGTTGCCTCACACAGCTGAAAGAAACAATACTCTCTAAACTTTGACCTTCCTTCTAATTTGATGAGTATTAATAGGGAGTATTAAGGGTCTGCATTGGCTGCATTAACAGTCTATCCCACAGCCCAGTGCCAGAGGGGCTTTGTACTCCTCAAGCAGTGGCACACACCAGAAAATACATATCCAGAAAAGAAATACGCAAGACAATAAATACTATATAGGATAATATATACAAACAGTGAATAGTATTTATCAGCAGGTAGTGATTTAATGAAGTAATGCAGTTAATAAATACTATATAGGATAATATATACAAACACTGAATAGTATTTAGCAGCAGGTAGTGATTTAATGAAGTAATGCAGTTAATAAATACTATATAGGATAATATATACAAACATTGAATGGTATTTATCAGCAGGTAGTGATTTAATGAAGTAATGCAGTTAATAAATACTATATAGGATAATATATACAAACACTGAATAGTATTTAACAGCAGATAGTGATTTAATGAAGTAATGCAGTTAATAAATACTATATAGGATAATATATACAAACACTGAATAGTATTTAGCAGCTGGTAGTGATTTAATTAAGTAATGCAGTTAATAAATACTATATAGGATAATATTTACAAACACTGAATAGTATTTAGCAGCAGGTAGTGATTTAATGAAGTAATGCAGTTAAAAAATACTATATAGGATAATATATACAAACATTGAATAGTATTTAGCAGCAGGTAGTGATTTAATGAAGTAATGCAGTTAATAAATACTATATAGGATAATATATACAATCATTGAATAGAATTTAGCAGCAGGTAGTGATTTAATGAAGTAATGCAGTTAATAAATATATAGGATAATATATACAAACATTGAACAGTATTTAGCAGCAGGTAGTGATTTAAGGAAGTAGTGCAGTTAACAATAAATACTATATGGGGTAATATATACAAACATTGAATAGTATTTAGCAGCAGGTAGGGATTTAATGAAGTAGTGCAGTTAACAATAAATACTATATAAGATAATATATACAAACACTGAATAGTATTTAGCAGCAGATAGTGATTTAATGAAGTAATGCAGTTAATAAATACTATATAGGATTATATATACAAACACTGAACAGTATTTAGCAGCGGTAGTGATTTAATGAAGTAGTGCAGTTAATAAATACTATATGAGATAAAATATACAAACACTGAATAGTATTTAGCAGCAGGTAGTGATTTAATGAAGTAATGCAACTAATAAATACTATATAGGATAATATATACAAACACTGAACGGTATTTAGCAGCAGGTAGTAATTTAAAAAAGTAGTGCAGTTATCAATAAATACTATATAGGATAATATATACAAACATTGAAGAGTATTTAGCAGCAGGTAGCGAGTTAATGAAGTAATGCAGCTAATAAATACTATACAGGATAATATATACAAAAATTGAATAGTATTTAGCAGCAGGTAGTGGTTTAATGAAGTAATGCAGTTAAAAAATACTATATAGGATAATATATACAAACACTGAACAGTATTTAGCAGCAGGTAGTGATTTAAGTAAGTAGTGCAGTTAACAATAAATACTATATAGGACAATATATACACAAACACTGAATAGTATTTAGCAGCAGGTAGTGATTTAAGTAAGTAGTGCAGTTAACAATAAATACTATATGGCGTAATATATACAAACAGTGAATAGTATTTAGCAGCAGGTAGTGATTTGATGAAGCAATGCAGTTAATAAATACTATATAGGATAATATATACAAACATTGAACAGTATTTAGCAGCAGGTAGTGATTTAATGAAGTAGTGCAGTTAACAATAAATACTATATAGGACAATATATACAAACATTGGATAGTATTTAGCAGCAGGTAGTGATTTAATGAAGTAATGCAGCTAATAAATACTATATAGGATAATATATACAAACACTGAACAGTATTTAGCAGCAGGTAGTGATTTAATGAAGTAGTGCAGTTAACAATAATTACTATATAGGATAATATACAAACACTGAATAGTATTTAGCAGCAGGTAGTGATTTAAGGAAGTAGTGCAGTTAATAAATACTATATAGGATAATATATACAAACATTGAATAGTATTTAGCAGCAGGTAGTGATTTAATGAAGTAATGCAGTTAATAAATACTATATAGGATAATATATACAAACATTGAACAGTATTTAGCAGCAGGTAGTGATTTAATGAAGTAGTGCAGTTAAAAAATACTATATAGGAAAATATATACAAAAATTGAATAGGATTTAGCAGCAGGTAGGGATTTAATGAAGTAATGCCGTTAAGAAATACTATATAGGATAATATATACAAACATTGAATAGTATTTAGCAGCAGGCAGTGATTTAATGAAGTCGTGCAGTTAACAATATATACTATATAGGATAACATAAACAAACACTGAAATTCCACCTTAAATTTCTGCAAATCCACCTTAAAAACACAGGCCCTATTGTTATTTCTGTGTTTTACTTTAAGTGTGTGAGTACTGTGAATTTTTAGAATTCCACCTTGAATTTTTACAATTCCACCTTAAATTTTCAAAATGCCACCTTAAATTTCAACAGTTCCAACTTAACAGCACTATTCCTGTTGTTATTTCTGTGTTGTAGTGTGAGTGTGTGAGTACTGTGAATTTCTAAAATTCCACCTTAAATTTTTACAAGTCCACCTTGAATCTATACAATTCCACCTTAAAAATACAGGCCCTACTGTTTTTTCTGTGTTTTAGTGTGAGTGTGCGAGTATTGTGAATTTCTAAAATTCTACCTTAAATCTCTGCAATTCCACCTTAAATATCTACAATTCCACCTAAAATCTCTACAATTTCACCTTAAAAATACAAGTACTACTATTATTTCTGTGTTTCAGTGTGAGGGTGTAAGTACTATGAATTTTTAGAATTCCACCTTAAATTTCTACAATTCCACCTCAAAAACACGGGTCCTGCTATTATTTCTGTGTTTCAGTGTGAGGGTGTGAGTACTGTGAATTTCTACAATTACACCTTAAATTTTTATAATTCCATCATAAATTTCTACAATTCCACCTTAAAAACACAAGTACTGCTATTATTTCTTTGTTTCAGTGTGTGGTTGTGAGTACTATGAATTTTTAGAATTCCACCATAAATTTCTACAATTCCACCTTAAATTTCAACAGTTCCACCTTAAAGCACTATTCCTGTTGTTATTTCTGTGTTCTAGTGTGAGTACTATGAATTTCTACAATTCCACCTTAAATTTCTACAATTCCACCTTAAAAACACATGTCCTACTGTTGTTTATGTTTTAGTGTGTGTGAGTACTGTGGATTACAAGAATTCCACCTTAAATATCTACAATTCCATCTTAAAAACACATGTCCTACTGTTGTTTCTATGTTTTAGTGAGAGTGTGCGAGTATTGTGAATTTCTAAAATTCCACCTTAAATCTCTGCAATTCCACCTTAAATTTCTACAATTCCACCTTAAAAACACAAGTACTGCTATTATTTCTGTGTTTCAATGTAAGGGTGTGAGTACTTTAAAATTTTTAGAATTCCACCTTAAATTTGTATGATTCCATCATAAATCTATACAATTCCACCTTAAAAACACAGGTCCTACTGTTTTTTCTTTGTTGTAGTGTGAGTGTGTGTGTACTTTGAAGTTTTAGAATTCCACCTTAAATTTCTACAATTCCACCTTACATTTCCAAAATTCCACCTTAAAAACATATGTTCTCCTATTGTTTCTATGTTTTAGTGCGAGTGTGTGAGTACTGTGAATTTCAAGAATTCCACCTTTAATTTCCAAAATTCCACCTTAAATTTCTACAATTCCACCTTAAAAACACAAATACTGCTATAATTTCTTTGTTTCAGTGTGTGGTTGTGAGTACTATGATTTTTTAGAATTCCACCATAAAATTCTACAATTCCACCTTAAATTTCAACAGTTCCACCTTAAAGCACTATTCCTGTTGTTATTTCTGTGTTCTAGTGTGAGTGTGTGAGTACTGTGAATTTCTACAATTCCACCTTAAATTCTTACAATTCCATCTTAAATCTATAAAATTCCTTATAAAATCTCTACAATTCCACCTTAAAAATGTAGGTCCACAAATACCACACATGGTCCAGCTTATGTGTGTATGTTGTGTATGTGTGGTGTGTGAGTGTAGTGAAGTTGTGTTTTGTAATCAGTGTGTGTGTGGTGTCTGTGTGAAGTAAAGTTGTTTTTTGTAATCAGTGTGTATGTTGTGTATGTGTGGTGTGTGTGGTGTCTTTGTGTAGTGAAGTTATGTTTTGTAATCAGTGTGTATGTGGTGTCTGTGTGTAGTGAAGTTATGTTTTGTAATCAGTGTGTATGTTGTGTATGTGTGGTGTGTGTGGTGTCTGTGTGTAGTGAAGTTGTGTTTTGTAATCAGTGTGTATGTGTGTAGTGAAGTTGTGTTTTGTAATCAGTGTGTATGTGGTGTCTGTGTGTAGTGAAGTTGTGTTTTGTAATCAGTGTGTGTGTGTGTGTGGTGTCTGTGTGTAGTGAAGTTGTGTTTTGTAATCAGTGTGTATGTGGTGTCTGTGTGTAGTGAAGTTATGTTTTGTAATCAGTGTGTATGTTGCGTATGTGTGGTGTGTGTGGTGTCTGTGTGTAGTGAAGTTGTGTTTTGTAATCAGTGTGTATGTGTGGTGTGTGTGGTGTCTTTGTGTAGTGAAGTTGTGTTTTGTAATCAGTGTGTATGTGGTGTCTGTGTGTAGTGAAGTTATGTTTTGTAATCAGTGTGTATGTTGCCTATGTGTGGTGTGTGTGGTGTCTGTGTGTAGTGAAGTTGTGTTTTGTAATCAGTGTGTATGTTGTGTATTTGTGGTGAGTGTGGTGTCTGAGTGTAGTGAAGTTGTGTTTTGTAATCAGTGTGTATGTTGTGTATGTGTGGTGTGTGTGGTGTCTGTGTGTAGTGAAGTTGTGTTTTGTAATCGGTGTGTATGTTGTGTATGTGTGGTGTGTGTGTTGTCTGTGCGTAGTGAAGTTGTGTTGTGTGATCAAAGTGTGTGTGGTGTCTGTGCGTAGTGAAGTTATGTTTCGTAATCAGTGTGTGTAGTTTGTAGCATATGTGTAGCGAAGGTGTGTATTGTAATCAGTGTGTGTGGTGTTTAGCGTGTGTGTAGTGGAGGTGTGTTTTGTAATTAGTTTGTGTAGTGTAGGGTGTGTAGTGTGTATTTTGTGTAGTGTATGTTGTGTAAGGTGTGTGTATGTTGTGTAGGGTGTGTATGTTGTGTAGGGTGTGTTGTGTAATGTGTGTGTGGTGTGTAGTGTGTGTTGTGTAGGTTGTGTATGTTGTGTTGTGTTATGTTATGTGTGTGGTGTGTAGGGTGTGTATGTTGTGTAGGGTGTGTGTTGTGAAGGGTGTGTGGTGTGAAGGGTGTGTGGTGTGAAGGGTGTATATGTTGTAGGGTGGTTATGTTGTGTAGTGTGCGTGTTGTATGTTGTGTAGGGTGTGTGTTGGGTGTATGTTGTGTAGGGTGTGTGTAGGGTGTGTGCGTTGTGTAGGGTGTGTGTGTGTTTTGTTGGATGTGTGTTTTGTTGGGTGTGTGGTGTGTAGGGTGTGTTGTGTAGTGTGCGTGGTGTGCGTAGTGTGTGTGTTGTGTAGTGTGTCTGGTGTGTAGGGTGTGTGGTGTGTAGTGTGTGTTGTGTAGGGTGTGTATGTAATGAGAGCTGTGCTTGTAAGGCTGATGTAGTTCTAGTTATAGGTGTCTGAAGTAGCTGAATCTTGTTGAACGGTGCCCCATTCATTCCCTATGGGAAAAATGAGTTTTCCGAGGAGCGCTGTTCGGAATCTGGAGGTCGGATCGCTTAGAAAAGCACAAGCACACTATTCGGGTATAGGAACTACCATCGTTCCGAGTTTGGTGTCTGTAGCTTGAAAACTGTAGGAGGAGATCGCCCGTTGATAGTAAATTTCTGTAGTTCCACCTTAAAAGCACTGCTCCTACTCTCATAGCTGTGTGCGTGTGAGCGTGCGTGCGTGTCAGTTTGTGTCTATTGTGTAGTGTGTATGTTGTGTTGTGTAGAGTGTGTATGTTGTGTACTGTGTATGTTGTGTAGTGTTTGTATTGTGTATGTTGTGTATTGTGTGTATTGTGTAGTGTGTATGTTGTGTAGTTTGTGTTTTGTGTAGTGTGTATGTTGTGTAGGGTGTGTATGTTGTGTAGGATGTGTATGTTGTGTAGTGTATGTGTTGTGTAGGGTGTGTATGTGTTGTGTAGGGTGTGTATGTTGTGTAGGGTGTGCATGTTATGTAGGGTGTGTATGTTGTGTATTGTGTATGTTGTGTAGTGTGTATGTTGTGTAGGATGTGTATGTTCTGTAGTGTGTATGTTGTGTAGTTTGTGTGTTGTGTAGTGTGTGTGTTGTGTAGAGTGTGTATGTTGTGTAATTTGAATGTTGTGTAGGGTGTGCATGTTGTTTAGTGTGTGTGTGTTTTGTAGGGTGTGTATGTTGTGTAGGGTGTGTATGTTGTGTAGTGTGTGTGTTGTGTAGTGTGTATGTTGTGTAATGTGTGTGTTGTGTAGTGTGTATGTTGTGTAGGGTGTGTATGTTGTGTAATGTGTGTGTTGTGTAGTGTGTATGTTGTGTAGGGTGTGTATGTTGTGTATGTTGTGTATGTTGTGTAGTGTGCGTATTGTGTAGTGTGTATGTTGTGTAGGGTGTATATGTTGTGTAGGGTGTGTATGTTGTGTAGTTTCTATGTTGTGTAGGGTGTGCATGTTGTGTAGTGTGTATGTTGTGTAGGGTGTGTGTATATTGTGTAGTTCATGTGTTGTGTTGTGTTTATGTTGTGTAGTGTGTGTATGTTGTGTAGTTTGTGTGTTGTGTTTTGTGTATGTTGTGTAGTTTGTGTGTTGTGTTTTGTGTATGTTGTGTAGGGTGTGTATGTTGTGTAATTGTGTAGTGTGTGTTGTGTTGTGTGTTTGTTGTGTAGTGTGTGTGTTGTGTAATGTGTATGTTGTGTTGTGTGTATGTTGTGTAGGGTGTGTTTGTTGTGTAATTGTGTAGTGTTTGTGTAGTGTGTGTTGTGTAGTGTGTGTTGTGTAGTGTGTGTTGTGTAGTGTGTATGTTGTGTAGGGTGTGTATGTTGTGTAATTGTGTAGTGTGTTTGTGTAGTGTGTGTTGTGTTGTGTAGTGTGTATGTTGTGTAGTGTGTGTATGTTGTGTAGGGTGTGTATGTTGTGTAACTGTGTAGTGTGTGTGTTGTGTAGTGTGTGTGTTGTGTAATGTGTATGTTGTGTAGTGTGTATGTTGTGTAGGGTGTGTATGTTGTGTAATTGTGTAGTGTTTGTGTAGTGTGTATGTTGTGTAGTGTGTATGTTGTGTAGTGTGTGTGTGTTGTGTGTATGGTGTGTAGTGTGTATGTTGTGTAGGGTGTGTGTGTTGTGTAGGGTGTGTAAGTTGTGTAGTGTGTGTATGCTGTGTAGTGTGTGTATGTTCTGTAGGGTGTGTTAGTTGTGTAGTGTGTGTATGTTGTGTAGTGTGTGTGGTGTGTAGTGTGTGTTGTGTGTGTATGTTGTGTAGTCTGTGGTGTGTAGTGTGTGTAGGTTGTGTAGGGTGTGTGTGTGTTGTGTAGGGTGTGTGTGTTGTGTACGGTGTGTGTGTGTGTGTGAGCGTGCGTGTGTGAGTGTGTGTATACTGTTTAATGGGTGTCTGTGTGAGAGATGTGCATCGTGACATCACTGCTGGCAGTTAAATTTGAACTCTCTCAACATTCCGCCATTCATTCCTATGGGGCAAAAATTCCCTGATTGAACGCCGTTTTCCGGAAAACCGTAAGCCGGATCGCTTAGAAAAGCACAAGCATAAATCTGCGCTATAGGACCTACGATCCCGCCGAATTTCGTGGATCTAGCTCGAAAACTGTGGGACGAGAAACATTTTATATTTCGCGAATACAATAATAATTTAGAATAATAATAATAACTAGAGAGGGGAAGTTCATGAACGAACTTCGAAGTTGGCTTGAAATCGCACGCTGATAGTAAATTTCTGTAATTCCACCTTAAAAGCACTGCTCCTACTCTCATAGCTGTGTGCGTGTGAGTGTGTGTGCGTGTCAGTTTGTGTCTATTGAGTTGTGTGTATGTTGTGTAGTGTGTGTGTTGTGTAGGGTGTGTATGTTGTGTATTGTGTATGTTGTGTAGTGTGTGTATGTTGTGTAGGGTGTGTATGTTGTGTATTGTGTGTGTTGTGTAGTGTGTGTATTGTGTAGTGTGTATGTTGTGTAGTTTGTGTTTTGTGTAGTGTGTATGTTGTGTAGGGTGTGTATGTTGTGTAGGGAGTGTATGTTGTGTAGTGTGTGTGTTGTGTATGATGTGTATGTTGTGTAGTGTGTATGTTGTGTAGTTTGTGTGTTGTGTAGTGTGTGTATGTTGTGTAGTGTGTATGTTGGGTAGTTTGTGTATGTTGTGTAGGGTGTGTATGTTGTGTATTGTGTATGTTGTGTAGTGTGTGTATTATGTAGTGTGTATGTTGTGTAATTTGTGTTTGATGTAGTGTGTATGTTGTGTAGGGTGTGTATGTTGTGTAGTGTGCGTATTGTGTAGTGTGTATGTTGTGTAGTGTGTGTGTTGTGTAGTGTGTATGTTGTGTAGTTTGTGTGTTGTGTATTGTGTATGTTGTGTAGTGTGTGTATTGTGTAGTGTGTATGTTGTGTAGTTTGTGTTTTGTGTAGTGTGTATGTTGTGTAGGGTGTGTATGTTGTGTAGGGTGTGTATGTTGTGTATTGTGTATGTTGTGTAGTGTGTGTATTGTGTAGTGTGTATGTTGTGTAGGGTGTGTATGTTGTGTAGTTTGTGTGTTGTGTAGTGTGTTTGTTGTGTAGTGTATCTTGTGTATTGTGTATGTTGTGTAGTGTGTATGTTGTGTAGGGTGTGTATGTTGTGTAGGGTGTGTATGTTGTGTAATTGTGTAGTGTGTGTGTAATGTGTATGTTGTGTAGTGTGTATGTTGTGTAGTGTGTGTGTTGTGTATGTTGTGTAGGGTGTGTGTTGTGTAGTGTGTATGTTGTGTAGTTTGTACGTTGTGTAGTGTGTATGTTGTGTAGTTTGTGTATGTTGTGTAGTGTGTGTGTGTTGTGTAGGTTATGTGTGGTGTGTAGTGTGTGTAGGTTGTGTAGGTTGTGTGTGTTGTGTAGGGTGTGTGTGTTGTGTAGGGTATGTGTGGTGTGTAGGGTGTGTAGGTTGTGTAGGGTGTGTGTGTTGTGTAGTGTGTGTATGTTGTGTAGTGTGTGTGTTGTGTAGTGTGTATGTTGTGTAGTTTGTGTGTTGTGTATTGTGTATGTTGTGTGGTGTGTGTATTGTGTAGTGTGTATGTTGTGTAGTTTGTGTTTTGTGTAGTGTGTATGTTGTGTAGGGTGTGTATGTTGTGTATTGTGTATGTTGTGTAGTGTGTGTATTGTGTAGTGTGTATGTTGTGTAGGGTGTGTATGTTGTGAAGTTTGTGTGTTGTGTAGTGTGTTTGTTGTGTAGTGTGTGTATGTTGAGTATTGTGTATGTTGTGTAGTGTCTATGTTGTGTAGGGTGTGTATGTTGTGTAGGGTGTGTATGTTGTGTGGGGTGTGTATGTTGTGTAATTATGTATGTTGTGTAGTGTGTATGTTGTGTAGTGTGTGTGTTGTGTAGTGTGTATGTTGTGTAGTGTGTGTGTTGTGTAATGTGTATGTTGTGTAGGGTGTGTGTTGTGTAGTGTGTATGTTGTGTAGTTTGTATGTTGTGTAGTGTGTATGTTGTGTAGTTTGTGTATGTTGTGTAGTGTGTGTGTGTGTGTTGTGTTGGGTGTGTGTGTTGTGTAGGTTATGTGTGGTGTGTAGTGTGTGTAGGTTGTGTAGGGTGTGTGTGTGTTGTGTAGTGTGTGTATGTTGTGTAGTGTGTGTGTTGGGTAGGGTGTGTGTGTGTGAGCGTGCGTGTGTGTGAGTTTGTGTGTACTGTTTAATGGGTGTCTGTGTGAGAGGTGTGCATTGTGACATCACTGCTGGCAGTTAAGTTTGAATTCTCTCAACATTCCGCCATTCATTCCTATGGGGCAAAAATTCCCTGTTTGAACGCCGTTTTCCGGAAAACCGTAGTTCGGATCGCTTAGAAAAGCACAAGCATAAATCTGCGCTATAGGACCTACGATCCCGCCGAATTTCGTGGTTCTAGCTTGAAAACTGTGGGACGAGTTAGTGATTATATTTTGCGAATAGAATAATAATAATAACTAGAGAGGGGAAGTTCATGAACGAACTTCGAAGTTGGCTTGAAATCGCACGCTGATAGTTGTGTGTGTGTGATGTCTGTGTTTGGCGAAGGTGTGTTTTGTACCCTGTAACTCCACCTTAAATTTCTACAAGTCCACCTTACATTTCAACAATTCCACCTTAAATTCCTATAACTCCACCTTAAATTCCCACAAGTCCACCTTAAATTCATATTGTAGTTCCACCTTAAAAGCATTGTAGGTGCTGTTATAGTTGTGTTTTAGTTTGAAGGTGTGAGTACTGTGAATTTCTGTAGTTCCACCTTAAAAGCATTGTGACTGCTGTTATAGTTGTGTTTTAGTGTGAGTATATCATTACTGTGGATTTCTGTAGTTCCACCTTAAAAGCATTGTGACTGCTGTTATAGTTGTGTTTCAGTGTGAGTGTGAATTTCTGTAATTCCACCTTAAAAGCACTGCTCCTACTCTCATAGCTGTGTGCGTGTGTGAGCGTGCGTGCGTGTCAGTTTGTGTCTATTATGTAGTGTGTATGTTGTGTAGTGTGTGTGTGTTGTTTAGGGTGTGTATGTTGTGTAGTGTGTGTGTTGTGTAGTGTGTTTGTTGTGTAGTGTGTATGTTGTGTAGTTTGTGTGTTGTGTATTGTGTATGTTGTGTAGTGTGTATGTTGTGTAGGGTGTATGTTGTGTAGTTTGTGTTTTGTGTAGTGTGTATGTTGTGTAGGGTGTGTATGTTGTGTATTGTGTATGTTGTGTAGTGTGTGTATTTTGTAGTGTGTATGTTGTGTAGGGTGTGTATGTTGTGTAGGGTGTATGTTGTGTAGTTTGTGTGTTGTGTAGTGTGTTTATTGTGTAGGGTGTGCATGTTGTGTAAGGTGTGTATGTTGTGTAGGGTGTATGTATTGAGTAGTGTGTATGTTGTGTAGTGTGTATGTTGTGTAGGGTGTGTATGTTGTGTAGTGTGTATGTTGTGTAGTTTGTGTGTTGTGTTGTGTGTATGTTGTGTAGGGTGTGTATGTTGTGTAATTGTGTAGTGTGTGTGTAGGTTGTGTAGGGTGTGTGTTGTGTAGTGTGTATGTTGTGTAGTGTGTATGTTGTGTAGAGTGTGTGTTGTGTAATCTGTATGTTGTGTAGTGTGTATGTTTTTAGGGTGTGTGTTGTGTAGTGTGTATGTTGTGTAGTTTGTATGTTGTGTAGTGTGTATGTTGTGTAGGGTGTGTATGTTGTGTAGTGTGTATGTTGTGTAGTGTGTATGTTGTGTAGTGTGTGTGTTGTGTAATCTGTATGTTGTGTAGTGTGTATGTTTTTAGGGTGTGTGTTGTGTAGTGTGTATGTTGTGTAGGGTGTGTATGTTGTGTAGTGTGTATGTTGTGTAGGGTGTGTATGTTGTGTAGTGTGTATGTTGTGTAGTGTGTGTGTTGTGTAATCTGTATGTTGTGTAGTGTGTATGTTTTTAGGGTGTGTGTTGTATAGTGTGTATGTTGTGTAGTTTGTATGTTGTGTAGTGTGTATGTTGTGTAGGGTGTGTATGTTGTGTAGTTTGTGTGTTGTGTAGTTTGTGTGTAGTTTGTATGTTGTGTAGTGTGTGTATGTTGTGTAGGGTGTGTGTGTGTTGTGTAGTGTATGTTGTGTAGGGTGTGTGTGGTGTGTAGTGTGTGTAGGTTGTGTAGTGTGTGTGTGGTGTGTATGTTGTGTAGTGTGTGTGTTTTGTAAGGTGTGTGTAGGTTGTGTAGTGTGTGTATGTTGTGTAGTGTGTATGTTGTGTAGTTTGTATGTTGTGTAGTGTGTGTATGTTGTGTAGGGTGTGTATGTTGTGTAATTGTGTAGTGTGTGTGTTGTGTAGGGTGTGTAGTGTGTATGTTGTGTAGGTTCTGTGTTTAGGGTGTGTGTTGTGTAGGGTGTGTGTGTTGTGTAATGTCTATGTTGTGTAGTGTGTATGTTGTGTAGGGTGTGTATGTTGTGTAGTGTATATGTTGTGTAGGGTGTGTATGTTGTGTAGTGTTTGTGTAGTGTGTGTGTTGTGTAGGGTGTGTGTGGTGTGTAGTGTGTGTGTTGTGTAGTGTGTATGTTGTGTAGGGTGTGTGTGGTGTGTAGTGTGTGTGTTGTGTAGTGTGTGTGTTGTGTAGTGTGTGTGTTGTGTACTGTGTATGTTGTGTCGTGTGTGTGTTGTGTAGTGTGTATGTTGTGTAGGGTGTGTGTGTTGTGTAGTGTGTGTGTTGTGTACTGTGTATGTTGTGTAGGGTGTATGTTGTGTAGGGTGTATGTTGTGTAGGGTGTATGTTGTGTAGGGTGTGTGTGGTGTGTAGTGTGTATGTTGTGTAGTGTGTATGTTGTGTAGGGTATGTGTGGTGTGTAGTGTGTGTGTTGTGTAGTGTGTGTATGTTGTGTAGTGTGTGTGTGTTGTGTAGTGTGTGTGTGTGTTGTGTAGTGTGTGTATATTGTGTAGTGTGTGTGTGTTGTGTAGTGTGTGTATATTGTGTAGTGTGTGTGTTGTGTAGGGTGTGTGTGTGTTGTGTAGTGTGTGTATGTTGTGTAGTGTGTATGTTGTGTAGTGTGTGTGTGTGTTGTGTAGTGTGTGTATGTTGTGTAGTGTGTGTGTTGTTTAGTGTGTGTATGTTGTGTAGTGTGTGTGTGTGTTGTGTAGTGTGTGTATGTTGTGTAGTGTGTGTGTTGTGTAGGGTGTGTGTAGTGTGTGTGTTGTGTAGGGTGTGTATGTTGTGTAGTGTGTGTGTTGTTTAGTGTGTGTATGTTGTGTAGGGTGTGTGTAGTGTGTGTGTTGTGTAGGGTGTGTATGTTGTGTAGTGTGTGTGTTGTTTAGTGTGTGTAGTGTGTATGTTGTGTAGTGTGTGTGTTGTGTAGTGTGTGTATGTTGTGTAGTGTGTGTGTAGTGTGTGTGTTGTGTAGGGTGTGTGTGAGCGTGTGTGTAATTCCACCTTAAAAGAGCTGCTCCTGCTGTTCTTACTGTGTGCGTGTGTGAGCGTGCGTGTGTGTGCTGGCAGTTACATTTGAATTCTCTCAACATTCCGCCATTCATTCCTATGGGGCAAAAATTCCCTGTTTGAACGCCGTTTTCCGGAAAACCGTAGTTCGGATCGCTTAGAAAAGCACAAGCATAAATCTGCGCTATAGGACCTACGATCCCGCCGAATTTCGTGGTTCTAGCTTGAAAACTGTGGGAGGAGTTAGTGATTATATTTTGCGAATAGAATAATAATAATAATAAGAAGAAGAAGAAGAAGAAGAAGAAGATTATGAAGAACAGTAAGTTGGCTCTTTCAAGCCAACTTAACTAGAGAGGGGAAGTTCATGAACGAACTTCGAAGTTGGCTTGAAATCGCACGCTGATAGTTGTGTGTGTGTGATGTCTGTGTTTGGCGAAGGTGTGTTTTGTACCCTGTAACTCCAACTTTAAATTCCCACAAGTCCACCTTAAATTCATATTGTAGTTCCACCTTAAAAGCATTGTAGGTGCTGTTATAGTTGTGTTTTAGTTTGAAGGTGTGAGTACTGTGAATTTCTGTAGTTCCACCTTAAAAGCATTGTGACTGCTGTTATAGTTGTGTTTTAGTGTGAGTATGTCATTACTGTGGATTTCTGTAGTTCCACCTTAAAAGCATTGTGACTGCTGTTATAGTTGTGTTTTAGTGTGAGTATATCATTACTGTGGATTTCTGTAGTTCCACCTTAAAAGCATTGTGACTGCTGTTATAGTTGTGTTTCAGTGTGAGTGTGAATTTCTGTAATTCCACCTTAAAAGCATTGTGACTGCTGTTAAAGTTGTGTTTCAGTGTGAGTGTGAATTTCTGTAATTCCACCTTAAAAGCACTGCTCCTACTCTCATAGCTGTGTGCGTGTGTGAGCGTGCGTGCGTGTCAGTTTGTGTCTATTATGTAGTGTGTATGTTGTGTAGTGTGTGTGTGTTGTGTAGTGTGTTTGTTGTGTAGTGTGTATGTTGTGTAGTTTGTGTGTTGTGTATTGTGTATGTTGTGTAGTGTGTGTAATGTGTAGTGTGTATGTTGTGTAGTTTGTGTTTTGTGTAGTGTGTATGTTGTGTAGGGTGTGTATAGTGTGTATGTTGTGTAGGGTGTGTGTTGTGTAGTGTGTATGTTGTGTAGTGTGTATGTTGTGTAGTGTGTATGTTGTGTAGTGTGTATGTTTTTAGGGTGTGTGTTGTGTAGTGTGTATGTTGTGTAGTTTGTATGTTGTGTAGTGTGTATGTTGTGTAGGGTGTGTATGTTGTGTAGTTTGTGTGTTGTGTAGTTTGTGTGTAGTTTGTATGTTGTGTAGTGTGTGTATGTTGTGTAGGGTGTGTGTGTGTTGTGTAGTGTATGTTGTGTAGGGTGTGTGTGGTGTGTAGTGTGTGTAGGTTGTGTAGTGTGTGTGTGGTGTGTATGTTGTGTAGTGTGTGTAGGTTGTGTAAGGTGTGTGTAGGTTGTGTAGTGTGTGTATGTTGTGTAGTGTGTATGTTGTGTAGTTTGTATGTTGTGTAGTGTGTGTATGTTGTGTAGGGTGTGTATGTTGTGTAATTGTGTAGTGTGTGTGTTGTGTAGGGTGTGTAGTGTGTATGTTGTGTAGGTTCTGTGTTTAGGGTGTGTGTTGTGTAGGGTGTGTGTGTTGTGTAATGTGTATGTTGTGTAGTGTGTATGTTGTGTAGGGTGTGTATGTTGTGTAGTGTATATGTCGTGTAGGGTGTGTATGTTGTGTAGTGTTTGTGTAGTGTGTGTGTTGTGTAGGGTGTGTGTGGTGTGTAGTGTGTGTGTTGTGTAGTGTGTATGTTGTGTAGGGTGTGTGTGGTGTGTAGTGTGTGTGTTGTGTAGTGTGTGTGTTGTGTAGTGTGTGTGTTGTGTACTGTGTATGTTGTGTCGTGTGTGTGTTGTGTAGTGTGTATGTTGTGTAGGGTGTGTGTGTTGTGTAGTGTGTGTGTTGTGTACTGTGTGTGTTGTGTAGTGTGTGTGTTGTGTAGGGTGTATGTTGTGTAGGGTGTGTGTGGTGTGTAGTGTGTATGTTGTGTAGTGTGTATGTTGTGTAGGGTATGTGTGGTGTGTAGTGTGTGTGTTGTGTAGTGTGTGTATGTTGTGTAGTGTGTGTGTGTTGTGTAGTGTGTGTGTGTGTGTTGTGTAGTGTGTGTATATTGTGTAGTGTGTGTGTTGTGTAGTGTGTGTATGTTGTGTAGTGTGTATGTTGTGTAGTGTGTGTGTGTGTTGTGTAGTGTGTGTATGTTGTGTAGTGTGTGTGTTGTTTAGTGTGTGTATGTTGTGTAGTGTGTGTGTGTGTTGTGTAGTGTGTGTATGTTGTGTAGTGTGTGTGTTGTGTAGGGTGTGTGTAGTGTGTGTGTTGTGTAGGGTGTGTGTGTTGTGTAGTGTGTGTGTTGTTTAGTGTGTGTATGTTGTGTAGGGTGTGTGTTGTGTAGGGTGTGTATGTTGTGTAGTGTGTGTGTTGTTTAGTGTGTGTAGTGTATATGTTGTGTAGTGAGTGTGTGTGTTGTGTAGTGTGTGTATGTTGTGTAGTGTGTGTGTTGTGTAGGGTGTGTGTAGTGTGTGTGTTGTGTAGGGTGTGTGTGAGCGTGTGTGTAATTCCACCTTAAAAGAGCTGCTCCTGCTGTTCTTACTGTGTGCGTGTGTGAGCGTGCGTGTGTGTGCTGGCAGTTACATTTGAATTCTCTCAACATTCCGCCATTCATTCCTATGGGGCAAAAATTCCCTGTTTGAACGCCGTTTTCCGGAAAACCGTAGTTCGGATCGCATAAAGCATAAATCTGCGCTATAGGACCTACGATCCCGCCGAATTTCGTGGTTCTAGCTTGAAAACTGTGGGACGAGTTAGTGATTATATTTTGCGAATAGAATAATAATAATAATAATAATAATAATAATAATAATAAGAAGAAGAAGAAGAAGAAGAAGAAGAAGAAGAAGATTATGAAGAACAGTAAGTTGGCTCTTTCAAGCCAACTTAATAAGAAGATGATGAAGAACAGTAAGTTGGCTCTTTCAAGCCAACTTAATAATAATAATAATAAGAAGAAGATTATGAAGAACAGTAAGTTGGCTCTTTCAAGCCAACTTAATAATAATAATAACTAGAGAGTGGAAGTTCATGAATGAACTTCGAAGTTGGCTTGAAATCGCCCGCTGATAGTAGTTTGTGTGTGTGTGGTGTGTAGTGTGTGTGGCGTCCGTGTGTAGTAAATATGTGTTTTACAATCAGTGTGTGTGTGGTGTCTGTGTGTAGTGAGGGTGTGTTTTGTAATCAGTTTGTGTAGTGTGTGTGGTGTCTGTGAGTAGTGAAGGTGTGTTTAGTAATCAGTGTGTAGTGTTAGTTTATTGTGTAGGTGTATTATGTAATCAGTGTGTGTGTGGTGTTTGTGTGTAGTGAGGGTGTGTTTTGTAATCAGTGTGTGTGTTTGTGGTGTCTGTGCGTAGTAAAGGTTTGTTTTGTAATCAGTGTGTGTAGTGTGTGAAGTGTCAGTGTGTATTGTGATGTGTTTTGTAATCAGTGTGTGTATTCTGTGTGGTGTATAGATTGTGTGTGGTGTGTAGCGTGTGTGTTGTGTCTAAGTGTAGAGAAGGTTTGTTTTGTAAACAGTGTGTTTTACTGTGAGTGTGTGAGTACTGTGAATATCTACAATTTCACCTTAAATTTCTGGAATTCCACCTTAAATTTCTGGAATTCCACCTTAAATATCTACAATTCCCCCTTTAATTTATACAATTCCACCTTAAATTTCTACAATTTCACCTCAAATTTCTACAATTAAACCTTAAAAACAAGAGCACTGCTAATATTTCTGTGTTTCAGTATGAGGGTGTGAGTACTATGAATTTCTAGAATTCCACTTTAATTTCTACAATTCCACCTTAAAAGCCCTATTCTAGATGCTATTGCTGTGTTCTAGTGTGAGTACTGTGAATTTCTACAATTCCACCTTAAATCTATACGATTCCATCTAAAATCTATACAATTCCACCTTAAAAATACAGGTCCTACTGTTTTTTCTGTGTTTAAGTATGAGTGTGCATGTACTGTCAATTTCTAGAATTCCACCTTAAATATCTGCAAATCCACCTTACATTTCTACAATTCCACCTTAAATTTCTACAATTCCAACTTAAAAACACTATTACTGCTATTATTTCTGTGTTTCAGTGTGAGGGTGTGAGTACTATGAATTTCTAGAATTCCACCTTAAATTTCTGCAATTCCACCTTAAAAACTGGATTACTGCTATTATTTCTGTGTTTTAGTGTGAGTGTGCGAGTACTGTGAATTTCTAGAATTCCACCTTAAAAACACGGGTCCTACTCTTTTTATGTGTTTTAGTGTGTGTGTGTGTGTGTGTGTGTGTGTGTGTGTGTGTGGAATTTCAAGAATTCTACCTTAAATATCTGCAATTCCACCTTAAATTTGTGCAAATCCACCTTAAAAACACGGGTCCTACTGTTTTTTATGTGGTGTCTTTGTGTAGTGAAGTTGTGTTTTGTAATCAGTGTATGTGTGGTGTCTGTGTGTAGTAAAGTTATGTTTCATAATCAGTAGTGTGTTGTAATGTGTAGTGTGTGTGTTGTGTAGGGTGTGTTGTGTAATGTGTAGGTTGTGTGTTGTGTAGTGTGTGTGTGTTGTGTAGGCATGTGATGTGAAGGGTGTGTGGTGTGAAGGGTGTGTATGTTGTGTAGGGTGTGTGGTGTGTAGGGTGTGTTGTGTAGTGTGTGTGTTGTGTAGGGTGTGTTGTGTTGTGTAGTGTGTGTTGTGTTGTGTAGGGTGTGTGTTCTGTAGGGTGTGTTGTGTGTAGTGTGTGTGTTGTGTGGTGTGTTGTGTTGTGTAGGGTGTGTTGTGTAGTGTGTGTTGTGTTGTGTAGGGTGTGTGGTGTAGTGTGTGTTGTGTTGTGTAGGGTGTGTGGTGCGTAGGGTGTGTATGGTGTGTAGGGTGTGTGTAGTGTGTGTTGTGTAGGGTGTGTTGTGTGTAGAGTGTGTGTTGTGTAGGGTGTGTGGTGTGAAGGGTGTGTATGTTGTGTAGGGTGTGTATGTTGTGTAGGGTGTGTAGTGTGTAGGGTGTGTTGTGTAGTGTGTGTGTTGTGTAGGGTGTGTGTAGGGTATATGTGTTGTGTAGGGTGTGTGCATTGTGTGTTGTGTAGGGTGTGTGTCTTTTGTTGGGCGTGTGTAGTGTGTGTGTTGTGTA
Source organism: Megaleporinus macrocephalus (assembly GCA_021613375.1). NCBI lineage: Eukaryota > Metazoa > Chordata > Actinopteri > Characiformes > Anostomidae > Megaleporinus > Megaleporinus macrocephalus. The sequence continues at coordinate 12,985,294 of CM038714.1, read as the reverse complement.
GGGTGTGTTGTGTTGGGTGTGTGTTGTGTAGGGTGTGTGGTGTGTAGGGTGTGTGGTGTGTAGGGTGTGTTGTGTAGGGTGTGTGTTGTGTAGTGTGTGTTGTGTGTAGTGTGTGTGTTGTGTAGGGTGTGTGTTGTGTAGGGTGTGTGGTGTGTAGGGTGTGTGTGGTGTGTAGGGTGTGTGGTGTGTGTGTTGTGTAGGGTGTGTTGTGTGTAGGGTGTGTTGTGTGTAGTGTGTGTTGTGTAGGGTGTGTGTTGTGTAGGGTGTGTGATGTGAAGGGTGTGTGGTGTGAAGGGTGTGTGGTGTGAAGGGTGTGTATGTTGTGTAGGGTGTGTGGTGTGTGTGTTGTCTAGTGTGTGTTGTGTAGGGTGTATGTTGTGTAGAGTGTGTGATGTGAAGGGTGTGTGGTGTGAAGGGTGTGTATGTTGTGTGGTGTGTAGGGTGTGTTGTGTAGTGTGTGTGTTGTGTAGGGTGTGTGTAGGGTATATGTGTTGTGTAGGGTGTGTGTAGTGTGTATGTTGTGTAGGGTGTGTGCATTGTGTGTGTTGTGTAGGGTGTGTGTCTTTTGTTGGGCGTGTGTGGTGTGTAGTGTGCGTGTTGTGTAGTGTGTTGTGTAGTGTGTTGTGTTGTGTAGTTTGTGTGTTGTGTAGAGTGTGTTGTGTTGTGTAGTGTGTGTTGTGTAGGGTGTGTGGTGTGTAGGGTGTGTGGTGTGTAGGGTGTGTGTTGTGTAGTGTGTGTTGTGTGTAGTGTGTGTGTTGTGTAGGGTGTGTGTTGTGTAGGGTGTGTGGTGTGTAGGGTGTGTGGTGTGTAGGGTGTGTGTGGTGTGTAGGGTGTGTGTAGTGTGTGTGTTGTGTAGGGTGTGTGTTGTGCAGGGTGTGTTGTGTGTAGTGTGTGTTGTGTAGGGTGTGTGTTGTGTAGGGTGTGTGATGTGAAGGGTGTGTCGTGTGAAGGGTGTTTATGTTGTGTAGGGTGTGTTGTGCGTAGTGTTTGTGTTGTGTAGGGTGTGTGTAGGGTATGTGTTGTGTAGGGTGTGTGTAGTGTGTATATTGTGTAGGGTGTGTGCATTGTGTGTTGTGTAGGGCGTGTGTGGTGTGTAGTGTGTGTGTTGTGTAGGGTGTGTTGTGTTGTCTAGTGTGTGTTGTGTTGTGTAGGGTGTGTGTTGTGTAGGGTGTGTGTTGTGTAGAGTGTGTGTTGTGTAGAGTGTGTGTTGTGTGTTGTGTAGTGTGTGTGTTGTGTAATGTGTGTGGTGTCTATGTGGTGTGTAGGGTGTGTTGTGTAGGGTGTGTGCTGTGTAGTGTGTGTTGTGTGTAGTGTGTGTTGTGTAGCGTGTGTTGTGTAGGGTGTGTGGTGTGTAGGGTGTGTGTGGTGTGTGTGTTGTGTAGGGTGTGTTGTGTGTAGGGTGTGTAGTGTGTAGTGTGTGTTGTGTACGGTGTGTGTTGTGTAGGGTGTGTGATGTGAAGGGTGTGTCGTGTGAAGGGTGTGTATGTTGTGTAGGGTGTGTGGTGTGTAGGGTGTGTTGTGTAGTGTTTGTGTTGTGTAGGGTGTGTGTAGGGTATGTGTTGTGTAGGGTGTGTTTAGTGTGTATGTTGTGTAGGGTGTGTGCATTGTGTGTGTTGTGTAGCGTGTGTCTTTTGTTGAGCGTGTGTGGTGTGTAGTGTGTGTGTTGCGTAGGGTGTGTTGTGTTGTATAGTGTGTGTTTGTGTGTGTGTAGGGTAGTGGTGGTATAGTGTTGATGGGAAGGTGTGTGGTGTGTTGGTGTGGGTGTGTATGTGTGGTTGTGTTGGGTGTGTGTTAGTATATTTGTTGTGTAGGTGGTGGTATGTGTGGTTGGTGGGTTGGGGGTGGAATGGGTTGGTGGGGTAGGGGTGTGCAGTGTGTGTGGAGGGGTGGGTGGTGGGTGAGGGGGGGGTTGGGGGGGGGGGGGGATGGGTGGGGTGGGTTGGGGGGGTGGGGGTGTGGGTGGGGTGGGGTTGGGGTGGTTGGGGGTTGGGGTGGTGTGTTTGGGTGTTGTGTGTTAGGGTGTGTGGGTGGTGTGGGGGGTGGGGGGGTGGGGGGGGGGGGGGTGGGGGGGGGGGGTTGGTGGGGGGTGTGGGGTGGGGGGTGTGGGGGGGGGTGGGGTTGTGATGGTGGGTATGGTGGGGTGTGGGTGTGGGGTGGGGGGGGGTGGGGTGGGTGGGGGGGGGGGGGGGGGGGTGGGGAGGGGGGTGGTGGGGTTGTGTTGGTGTGTTGTGTGGAAGGGGGTTTTTGTGGGAGTGGTTGTTGGAGATGGGTGGGGTGGGGGGGGTGGTGTGTGTTTGGTTGGGGGTGGTGGGGGGGGCGTGGGGTTTGGGGGGTGGGGTGTGGATGGGTGTGGTGGTGGTTTGGAGTGTGTTGTGGTTGGGGGTGGGGGGAGGGGGGGGTTGTGGGTATGGGGGGGGGTGGGGTGGGGGGTTGGGGGGGGTGGGGGGGGGGGGTGGGGGGGTGTTGGGTGTGTCCTATGTGGTGTTAGGGGGTATGTGTGGGTAGGGTGTGTGTTGGTATGTAGGGTGTGTGGGGGGGGTGTGGTTGGTAGGGTGTGTGTTTGGTTGGTGTGGTGTGTTGTCTAGGGTGTGGTGTGGTTGTGGGTGTGTGTTGTGTAGGGGTTTTTTGTGTAGTGTGTGGGTTTGTGTAAAGGTGGTGTGGTGGAGTGTGGTGTGGTTGGGGGGTGGGGTGTTGGGGGTGGAGGGTGTGGGTGGGGATGTGTGGGTTGTGTGTTGTTGTTAGGGTGGGGTGGGAGGGGGGAGAGGGGTTGGTGTGGTTTTGGTGGGGGTTGGGGGGGGGGGGTGGGGGGGGGGGTTTTGGGGGGGGGAGTTGGTGGGGTGGTGGGGGGTTGGGGGATGGGGTGGGTGTGGTGGTGAGTGGTGTGTGTAGCGGTGGTGTGTAGGGTGTGTGGTGTGTAGGGGTGGGGTGGTGGGTTGTGGGGGGGGGGTGGGGGGTGTGTGGGGTGGGTAGTGTGGGGGTGGGGTGAGGGGGGGGTGGGGGAGGTTGGGGGTTGGGGTGGGGGGGGGTTTTGGGGGGGGTGGTGGGGGGGTGGTGGGGGGGATTGTTTGTGTAGTGTGTTTTTGTGTGGATGTTGTGTGGGTTTGCAATGTGTGTGTTGTGGACAGTGTGTCTTTTTGTTGACAGCGTGTTGATTGTGTAGTGTGTTGGTGTTGTAGGTTGTTTGTGTGGGTTTTTGTGTTGTGTGGGGTGTTGGGTTGTATGTTGTGTAGGGGGTGTGATGTGATAGGTGTGTGGGTGGTGGGGGTTTTTGTTAGGTGTGTGTTGTGTGGGTGTGGGGAGGTTGTTGGGGGTTATGGTGGGTTGTGTGGTTTTTGTGTTGGGTGTGCATTGTGTGTGTTGTGTGGGTGAGTGTCTTTTGTTGGGGTGTGTGGTGGTAGTGTGACGGTGTTGTGTATTGTGTGGTGTGTGTATTTGTGTGTGGTGTTTTTGTAGTGTGTGTTGTGTTGAGATGTGTTTGTGTTGTGTAATTGTATTGGTGTTTGTTGTGTTTGTGTGAAGGGTGTGTGGTTGTGTAGGGGTTGTGTGGGTGGTGTGTAGGGGTGTGTGTGTGTAGGTGGTGGTGTTAAGTCGTGGTGTTGTGTGTAGTGTGTGTGTTTGGGTAGTGTGTGTGTTGTGTAGGTGTGTGTGTTTAGGCGTGTGTGTGGTGTTAGGTGTGCGTGGTTGTGTGGTGTGTTGTGTAGGGTGTGTTGGTGTAGGGGTTGTTTGTGGTGTAGTGTGGTTTTTGTGTAGGGGATGAAGTGTTGTGTGTAGGGTCGTGTGATGTTGAAGGGTGTGTTGTGTGAAGGTGTTTATGTTGTGTAAGGGTGGTGTTGTGCGTAGGTTGTATGGGTGTAGGGTGTGTGTTTAAGGGTTATGTGTTGTGTAGGGTGTGTGTAGTGTGTTATATTTTGTAGGGGTGGTGTTTGGCATCATCTGTGGGTGTTGTGTAGGGCGTGAGTGGTGGTAGGTAGTGTGTGCGTGTTTGTAGGTGTGTTGTGTGTCTGTGTGTGTGTTGTGTAGGGTGTGTTGTTGTGAAAGGGGGTGTGTTTTGTGAGTGTGTGTGTTTAGTGTGTGTGGTTTGTGTAAGGTTTGTGGTGTCCATGTTGGTTTGTAGGGTGGTTATGTTTGGATGTGTCCACCGACTAACTAACCTCCACACCTTTCACTCACAAAACCCTAACTATCTAGATCCCCCGACACCCCCCCAATGTATCTATAGGCGGTGTGGTCTATGCACGCCACCAGCCAACCACTCTCCCCGTTTGTGGTGTGTAGGGGGGCCCCTGTTGTTGTGAAGGGTGGTGTGTTGTGTTGTCTAGTGTTGTTGTGTTGTTAGATTCCCCTGAGTACAACCCACGAGTGTTGTGTCTAGGAGTGTGTTGTTGTAGAGTGTGTGGTTGTGTGTATACTGTGGTGATGTTATTTGTGTGTGTTGTGTAATTGGTGTGGTGGTGTATGTGGTGTGTAGGGTGTGTGTGGTTGTAGGGTGTGTGGTAGTGGGTGTTTGTGTGTTGTTTTTAGGTGGTTGTGTGTATGTTTTTTTATCTTTCATGGGTGTGTGTTGCGCGGAGCGTGTGTGGTTGGTTTAGTTGTTGCTTGTGTTGTGTAGGGAGGCGTGTGTTGGGTGTGTGGTTGTGTGAAGGGTGTGTGTGTTGTGAAGGGTGTGTGGTGTAAAGGGTGTGTATATTGTGTATGTTGTGTAGGGTGTGTTGTGTAATGTGTGGTGTGGGTAGGGGTGTGGTGTTGTGTAGGTTGAATCGTGTAATGGTGTGGGTGTGAATGGTGTCTATTTGTTTGCGTGAGTGTGGTGTGTAGGGAGTGTGTTGTGTGAGGTTTTGTGTATGTGTGTGTGGTGTAGTGGTGTGTTGTGTTGTGTAGGGTGTGTGTGTAGTGTGAGTTGTGTGAATGTTTATTGTGGTGTAGTGTAGGGTGTTGTGTGTTGTGGGTGTGTGGGTGAGTGTAGGGTGTTTAGTTGTTGTGTGTCGTGGGTGTGTGTTGTGTGGTGTTGTGTTGTGTAGTGGTTGTGTTGTGTATTGTGGTGTGTTATTGTGTGTGTGTTGTGTAGTGTGGTGTGTTGTGTAGCAAGTATCCCTGGATCTTTGGTTGGTGTGGGTGTGTAGTGTGTGTATTGTAGGGGTGTGGTGTGTTGTGTAGTGGTTTGTTTTTTGTTGTAGGGTGTGTGTTGGTGTAGGGTTTGTGGTGGTGTTTAGCAGGTGTGGTGGTGTGAGGTTTTGTGGTGGTGTGGGAGTGTAGTTGGGTTACTGGTTGGTGTGTTTTGTAGGTTGTATTGGTGTAGGGTGTGGTGTTTAAGGTGTTGGTGTGGTGTGGTTTTGAGTTTTGTTATTGTAGCGTTGTTATTGTGTATATTGTGTTTGTTGAGGTTAAAGTTTTTTGTAGGTTGGTAGGGTTTTTTGTTTATTGAAATTGTTTGTGGTGAGGTATTGGTTAGTATATTATGTTTTAAAAGATAGACCGATTATTTTTGATACTTTATACCATAATATACATTGTTTATACAATTTATCCTTTATTTTTATGATTTTTCTTTATAATTAATTATACTATATATTTTATAATATACTTTTTATATTTACTAACTTTACACTAGCAACATATAATATCCGTTTATATACTAGAGACATTTAAATATTAAAATTTAGTAAGCCTATAATATAGAATAACTTTTATATATACAAAATAAATTTTTAATATTAGAGTCTATTAGCTATAAATATTCTTTTATATATATAATATACCCTATATAATATGAATATACTATATATTTAAATATACTCTAGATTATATTACTATATATTGAATTGATGTATAAGTTTGGTATATATAATGATTATGATTACTATATGATATTACTCTTTTATTTATTTTTTAATTTATATATTATAAAGATATATATATATACTATAGATTATATTGATACTATATATTTATTGGTTTACAGTTTTATTGATTTAATATATTCTTGAGTTTGATATGTAGGTGTGTGATTAGATTTCTGTATTATAGTATTGATCGAAATATACTTTATATAATATATACTGTTGAGATAATATAACATATTTATATTATACTTGTTATTTTGAATTACTATCTAGTATATCCAGAGACTTTATGAAATATAGCCTTTAGATAATTGTGACGGGAGATTCTGTTAGATTTATTGATTATAAGAGCGACTTTTTATACATGTTAGAGTCTGTGGATTAGAGAATTTGTATTGTTATTTTACGTTTATTTTAGTATAGAGTACACTATGTGACGTTTTAGTTTCCATGTAGTTAAAGATTTACTTTTATTTTTTGGTTTAGACTATGATATTTATATTATACTTTTTATAGTAAATAGAATACTCTATATAGGAATATAGCTGTTATTTATAATTATCCTTATATAATATTATAACTATGTATTATATTAGATAATATACAATTATTTAGTTTACTCAATGTTGAGATTAATTTTTCTTATAATGTTTCTTTTTTGAGAAAATAGTTACATACTTGATATATACCTATATAGTTTATAGGACTTTCTATGATAATATCTTTTTTGTTTTCTTTATGGTTTGTCTTATGTGTGATTGTTAAATCTAGTGTTTGTTGTGAATTGTATGGTTGGATTAAGTAAAGCGATCAGTGAGATTTTGTTTTATAGTAACTACTTAAAGTTTATTCACGTTGTTTTAGAATGTTTAAAGTGTGTGTAGAGGTTTTTATCAGTGTTGAGTCGTGGAAGTTAGGTGGAGTATGTAATGGATTTAGAAGATGAGTGTATTTAGTTTTATGCGTTGATTGTTGTTCATGGGTGAGTATATTCGGTTGAGATTATGAGTAGAAGTGTGTGTGTAGATTTTAGGGTGCTGTTGTGAAGTGTGAGTGAATGTGCATGTATTTAGTATACCAGTTTTTACAACAATTTATATTAGATACGTGTTTGAATTTTCCTGTATATTTTGATACTGTTAGTTGTTTATAAGTTATGATCTGATACACATTTGAGATACTTTTTTACAAGATCCTATTTGTTGGTGAGTAGGGTGTGGTGAGAATGTTGTGTTGTGATATGGTGTGTTGTAGTAGTGTGTGTGTGGTGTAGTTTGGTTGATTGGTTGTAGGCGTGTTTGTGTAGTTATTTTTGGGGTTTTGGTGGCTTTAGTGTGTGTAGTGTAGGGTGTGTGTTGTGTGTGTGGTGTGTGGAGGGTGTGTGTGTTTGTTGTGTGTGTGGTGTGTGTTGTGTGGTGTGTGTTGTGTAGTGTGTGTGTTGTGTAGTGTAGTTGTTTGACGAATGTGAGCTAATGTGTATTGTGGTTAGTTAGAGACTAATTAGATTTTAGTATTTATTAGTATTGTATTGATATATTGTTTTTAGACGTGTGTTTTGATTAGGGTGAGTTAAAGTGAATTGTTATTGTTTTGGTATTATTTAGTATTGTCATGTATTGTATGTATTAAGCTTTCTTTAATAGAAGTTTGTAGTTTATGATAGTTGTTTTTATATAATAGTTATTATATATTGATTTGTGTGTTTTTTATTTTTATTATTGTGAGATAGACGATGATGATTCTTGTTTTGTGTTGAGATCGATTTTATAGGTTTAATTGTTGAGGTTCGGATTCATGTATTTTATGTTGTTTACTGAGAGATAAGTTTAGATATAGTATTTGGATTATGATTATTAATTTATACTGTAGTGACTAGGAATTAATAGTATTTGTAGATTGATTTTTGATTTATGAAGACGAAAGTGAGTAGATGAATGTTATATTACTTGAATGGTGTGAGATAATAAGATTATTGAGGGAGTTGAATATATAGTGTCCATTTTTTTAGATATTGTCGCGTTAATGTATAGTGAAGAAATAGTATGAGATACAGTAATAATAATATACCTTTATATTAGTTAGATGAATATATTTGATATAATTTTCTTAAGAGTAGTGTAAATTATATAATATTAATTTATATAATATACCTCTATAGATTTATTAGACTTTATATATACAAAAATAAATTTCTTATAGTTTTGATACTATAGAGATAATACACATAGTTATATAAATATAACGTAATACTTTTAGATAAATATACTTTATTGATAAATTTTCTTTGTAAAGAATATATCGCCTTATTATATAATATACTCTATATATAAATACTAATAATACTATAGATATAAGTATACCTATATATATACAACATATTATATACTTTTTTAACTATACTTTATATATCATTAGACTATGATAGATATTATACTCTATATAATGTATTTCTTATGAGGAGTTAGAGTATATACTTTATATAGATTATATATTTATGTATACTTTATATTATTTACTTTTTATTAAGTTATAATTTATTATAATATACCTTATATATAATATACGTCTTGATATGCCCCTTTACGTTGTTAGAGACTAAGACATTTTTATTAAGAAGATGAAGTTTTATATTAGATAATTTGTTTGTAAAATATAGTTAAATAGATAGATTCTTTTAAGTAGTCTGGACCATAGTCAATATAATTGATTTTAACAGATTTTCTTTCATTTTGGATTACGTTATATATTCTTAATTTATTTATTATATACGCGTTTTACAATTTTTTAGTTGAGGTGTTTGTGAGATGTGTTGATTTTGTGTTAAGTAAAGTGATGTAGTGTATTTTGATCTTATGTTAAATCGCGTTGTTGTTATATACGATAGGATAGAAGCTCTACTTTAGTGGTATTTTTTACCTTTGATATATAAAAAATAATACATACCTTCTACATAATATACTTTCTTATATCATATCCTTTATTATATTAATACTTGACTATTATATAACTATATATATAATATACTTATATATAACGTTACTCTTAATAACTATACTTTATATATACCATATATATAATATACTTTCGATAATCGAAATATATTATATATATAATTTATATATACCAAATAATTTTATATATATATATATAACTAGGATAATATAATTGACGCTATATAATATTATATACTATATATAATATACCTTGAATTATAAATATATTTATACTAAAAAACATTTTATTAATATAATATACTGTTTGTATATAATTATACTTTTTATATTATTTACTTCTGTATTTTGATATTATTATGTAAGTAGATATTTAGTTATATTTTTATACTGTTAAATTGTATTACTTGTTACAGTTGTGATTCTATATATAAGTAGGTACGTTATATATAATTTAACTTGATAGTATAATGATTCCTTAATTAATATATACTTTTTATTAACATAAGTATACTTGATAGTAATATCTACTTTTTATACAGTATAGACCGTTAGATTATATATGTTTTACATTTTAAATATAACTTTATAGATACTATTGTTCATAATTATAGATTTAGTATATCCAAAGAGTTAAGTGATACTGTCGTAGTAGAGTTATTAGACCGTTATATATAGATTATTATACTGTTTTTTAAAGTGTTGACAATCATATTATATTTTATGTTTATATTTTTGTTGAAAAATTTTGTTTATATAGTATTTTGAGAGTAAGTATGTCTTTAGAGTATTAGCGTAATTTATTTGTAGTCTCAGTTAAGTGTAATTGAAGTCTGGTGGTGTGTAAGGTTGTGTGTTTCCTGACGGTATGTGTGAATTTTGATGTTTTGATTAGTATGTGTCGAGGTGTTTTGAAGTGGGTGGAGATGTAGTTGATGTGAATGTTGTGTTAGTAGTGTGTGTCTAATCTATATATTCAGATAGATTACAGTTCTTGTAGTTTAGTAAAATGTTTTGTGTGAATGGAGTGTGGTTATACGTTTTTGATATTGTCGGTTGATAGATGTGTTAGGTCGTGTTATGATTAGAAGGGTTAGTTATTTTAGGGATTGTGGTTGTCGATGGTTTTTTGTATTAGTCGGGGTGTGATTTTTTTAGATTGTGAGAGATATATGTATTCTTGTGTGGTTGTGAAGTGTGTGTGTGTTAATAAGGTGAGTGGTGTGAGGTTGTTGGGTATTTTGTGTATGAGTAGTATTTTGATATGTATGGTATGGGTGTGTCAGGTGTCGTGGGGGTTTTTGATAGTGAGGATGTTATGTTATACGTGTGTTTGTTATAGTGATTGTGTAGATGTAGTTATTTGTGTTTGTGTAGGGTTGTGTGTTTGTGTGGTGTGGTGGTGTGTTTAGAAGGATTTTGTTTGTCTGGTGGTGTGTAGATGGTAGGGGTGTTGGATGTGTGTTGTGTATATATTTGGCATGTGTTGTTTTAGTTTGTGTGGTGGGGGGGTAAGTGTAGGTTGATTTTTTGTTTTTACAGTGTGGTGTGTGTTGTTGTAGGTGTGTGTATATTTATCATGATAGTTATTTGTGACATTGAGATTATATTAAGACTTATTGTTAATTTACTTGAGAGATATGTGATGAGGAGTTATGTTGGGTTTGTCTGGTGTGTGTATTTGTATTGTGAAGTGTGTCCTGTGGGTGTTTTAGGGTGGTGGTGGTGTAGGGTGTGTGTTGTGTATAGTGTTGGAGTTGTGCATAAGGGTTGGTGTTTGTGTTTGGGGGTGTGTGTTTTGTTGAGAGTGTTTATTGATAGTGTTGTTTAGAGTGTGTTTTTGTTTAGTGTCGTTGGTTGTGTAGCGTGGTTGTGTGTGTAGTGTGTTTGTGTTGAGTTAGGGGTGGTGTGTTTTTTAGGTTGTGTTTTTTATGGGTGAGTAGTGATTAGTTATGAGTTGTTGTGTCAGTTGAGGTGTGTTGTTAAGTTTAGTGTGTTGAGTAGGGTGGTGTTGTGTAGTGTGTGTTTTTTGTAGTTATTGAGTATTGAATGTAGTAGTATTAGGATGACAGTTAGTTGTAGTTAGTGATAATATGTGTGTGAAAGATGAATTGTGTTAAGATGATATGGGTAGTATTTTGATGTCGTAGTGTTTGAGTAGAAGTAGTATTTGTTTGTTATAGTGTAGGGTTGAGAGCAAGAGCCCTTGTGATACTTTATCCGTTATAAACATTATATAGCTTTATATAATATCTACTTTTAATTATACATGATGATTACTTTATGTAGACTTTAATTATGAAAGATAGGTCGTATTATATAAGATAGACACATATATACGTTATATAGCTCAATTAGATAATATACTTTCGAGTATATTTATTAGTCTATATATTATTGTTTTATAACTTTTTTATATTATTTATCACGTGATTGATATTTTATTCGTTAGAATAGAATATCCATGGGATATATATAGAATTTATTGATGAATATAAGAGATTTATGAATAGTACTTTTAGTAGGTTGATCACATTTTATTGTACGTTATACTTAGTAGATACTTGTATATGGATTTATACATATAAGTTAGTGTTGAATTATAGGTTTGTGTTTAGTCGGATGCCTTTCAGGTTTAGTGTAGTTGTGACGGACCAGGGGTGTGAGCTGTTGTGTTGCTCTATGAGTGTTTTCTGTTTGTGTAGTGTTTGTGTTTTGAAGTGTGTGGTGTAGTGTGTATGTTAATTAATGATTGTAATATACAACGTGTGATTTTTGTTTAGTGATTTTGTAGTTTAATTTAGTTTGTGTTTCTACTAAGTGGGAGTTTAGGTAGTAATTGGTTGTGTAAGGAGTTGTGTATTGGTGTGGTGTGGTGATTTAGGTTGTGATGATGTTGTCCTAGTGTTGTGTGTTGTATTGTGCGAAGTTGTTTTTTTGTTTAAGGGTGATGTAGTGTAGAGTTTGTGTGGTTGTGTGTGTGATGTGGTAGGTGTGTGTTGTTAGAGTAATCGGTGTGGGTGGTCTATTAGGTTGTAGGGTGGTATGTTGTGTGTAGGGGATGGTTGTGTGTGTGTATGGAGTTGTGGTAGTGTGTGGATGGTGTGTATGGTTTGTGTTGTTGTAAAGTGGTTTGTTGTGTTTGTCTATTGAGCGTTGTATTTTTACGGTAGTGTTATTTGTAGAAGGGGTGTGTTTTGTAAATAGTGTGTGAGTTTGTTTGTAGTGTTTGTGTGTTGTGTATTTTGAGTGTTGTTGTAATGTTGTGGTAGTATGTGTGTGAAGGGTGTAAGTGGTTGTGTAGGGTTTTGTGTTGTGTGTAGGGTGTGTGAAGTGGTCTGTGTTTGTGTAGGGAGATGTTTCAGGGGGCGGTGTGTTGTTTCCAGGTGTGTTGTTTAGTGTGTGTTTTGTGTAGGGGTGCGTTGTGTAGGGTGTGTTGTTGTAGGGTGATGTAGTGTGTGTGTTGTTTAGGCGAGTGTGTATGTAATAATGTTGTGTAGGGTGGTGTGCAGTAATGGTGTGTTGTTTTGTAGGGGGTTTTGTTCCTTTTGTGTGGGCGTCGGGTGTGGTGTTTATGTGCATGGTTGTGTATTGTTGTGGGGTTGTTGTTGTGTTGTGTAGTGGTGTGTGTTTGAGTAGAGTGTGTTGTGTTGTGTATTGTGTTGTGTTGTGTAGGGTGTGTGGAGTGTAGGTTGTGTTTGTGTGTAGGGAATGGTGAAGGGGGGAATATGTGTGTTTGTGTAGGGTGTGTGTGGTGTGTGTGTTGTGTAGGAGTGTGTTGTGTGTAAGGGTTGTGTTGTTGTAGTGGTGTGTTTGGTAGGTGTGTCCGTGTTAATGGTGTGTATGTTTGTAGGGTTTGTGTGGTGTGTAGGGTGGGTTGTGTACTTTTTAGTTGTTGTGTAGGGTTGTGTAGTGGGTAGGAGGTGCGTTTTGTGTAGGGTGTGTGTGTAGGGTGTGTTGTGTAGTGTGTGTGTTTGTGTAGGGTGTGTGTAGTATATTGTTGTGTGTAGGGTGTGGTTGCATTGTGGTGGTGTTGGTTGTGTAGGGTGTTGTGTCTTTTTGGTTGGGCGGTGTGTGGTGGTTGTAGTGTGCCATGTTTGTGTAGTGTGTGTGTTGTGTTGTGTAGTGTGTGTGTTGTGTAGATGTTTTGTGTGAGTTGTGTGTTTGTGGTAGGGTGTGTGTTTGTAGGTGTGTGGTGTGTAGGGGGTGTGGGGTGTGTATGTGTGGGTTGTGTAGGTGTGTTGTGTATGTGGTGTGTTGTAAAAAAGGTGTGTTGTGTGTCAGGGTGTGTGTTGTGTGTGTGTTGTGTTATGGGGTGTGTGGTGTTAGGTGTGTGTGGTGGTGTAGGGTGTGTGGTGTTGTGTGTGTGGTGTAGGGTGTGTGTGTGGTAGGGTGTGTGTTTGTTTGAGTGTGTGTTTGTGTAGGGTTTTTCTTGTGTTGTGTGGCGGTGTGTGTTGTGAAGGGTGTGTCGTGTGAAGGGTGTTTATGGTTGTGTAGGGGTGTTTTTCCATGAAGTGTTTGTGTTGTGTAAAGGGTGTGTGTAGTGTGTATGTTGGTGTAGAGTGTGTGCAAATGTGGTTTGTGTAGGGTTGGTGGTCCTTTTGTTTGGGCGTGTGTGGTGGTTAAGTGTTGTGTTGGTGTAGGTTGGAGTTTTGTTTTGTCTATGTGTGTTGTGTTGGTGTAGGGTGTGTGTTGTGTAGAGTGTGTGGTGTGTAGGTGTGTGTTGTGTGTAGTGTGTGTGTTGTGTAGTGTGTTGTTTGTGTAATGGGGGGGTGTGTGGTGTCGATGTGGGTGTAGGGTGGTGTGTAGGGTGTGTTGTTGTAGGTGTGGTGTGTTGCGTAGGGTGTGTTGGTGTGTGTAGGGTGTGTGGGTGTGTAGGGTGTGGTGTGGTGTGTGTGGTGTGTAAGGGTGTGTTGTGTGTATGTGTGTTGTGTAGGGGTGTGTAAAATGTGAAGGGGTTTGTGTCCGTGTGAAGGGTTGTGTAGTTGTGTAGGGTGGTGTTGTGTGTAGGGTGTGCTGGTGTGATGGGTGGTTTTGTACAGTTTGTGTTTGTTAAGGGTGTTGTGTAGGGTAAGGTGTTGTGTAGGGGTGGTGTGTAGTGTTATGTTGTGTAGGGTGTATGCAATTGTGTGTGTTGTGTATGCGTGTGTCTTTTGTTGATCGTGTGTTTGTGTGTAGGGTGTAATGTGTGTGTAGGGGTGTGATGTGATGGTGTGGGGTGTGGAAGGGGTGTGTATTTGTGTGGTGTGTAGGGTGTGTTTGTGGTAGTGTGATGGGGTGGTGTAGGGTGCTGTAGGGTGTGTATGTTGTGTAGAAGAGGGGTGTTTGGTCTTTTTGTTTGGGTCTGTGTGGTGTGTAGTGTGCGTGTTGTGTAGTGTGTGTTGTGTAGAGTGTCTTGTGTTGTGTAGTGTGTGTGTTGTGTAGAGTGTGTTGTGTAGAGTGTGTTGTGTTGTGTAGTGTGTGTTGTGTTGTGTAGGGTGTGTGTTGTGTAGGGTGTGTGGTGTGTAGGGTGTGTGTAGATGTGTGTGTTGTGTGTAGTGTGTGTGTTTGTGGATGTGTTTGTTGTGTAGGGGGTGTGGGTGTGTAGAAAATGTGTGTGTGTTAGGGTGTGGTGGTGTGGTGTGTTTTTGTAGGGTGTGTTTTGTGGTGTAGGGTGTGTTGTGTAGTTGGTTTAGTGTTGTTGTAGTGTGTGGTAAGGGTATGTTTGTGTAGGGTGTGTGCATTGTGGTGTTGTGTAGGGTGTGTGTCTTTTGGTTTGGGGCGTGTGTGGTGTGTAGTAGTGTGTGTTATGTAGGGGTGTGGTTTGTGTTGTGTAGGGTGTGTTGTGTTGTCTAGTGTGTGTTGTGTAGGGTGTGTGTTGTGAAGGGTGTGTTGTGTGTAGTGTGTGTGTTGTGTAGTGTGTGTGTTGTGTAATGTGTGTGGTGTCTATGTGGTGTGTAGGGTGTATGTGGTGTGTAGGGTGTGTGTGGTGTGTAGGGTGTGTGTAGTGTGTGTGGTGTGTAGGGTGTGTGTTGTGTAGGGTGTGTTGTGTTGTCTAGTGTGTGTTGTGTTGTGTAGGGTGTGTGTTGTGTAGGGTGTGTTGTGTAGAGTGTGTGTTGTGTGTAGTGTGTGTGTTGTGTAGTGTGTGTGTTGTGTAATGTGTGTGGTGTCTATGTGGTGTGTAGGGTGTATGTGTTGTGTAGGGTGTGTGTTGTGCAGGGTGTGTTGTGCGGTTTGTGTTGTGTAATGTGTGTGGTGTGTAAAGTGTGTTGTAGGGTGTATGGGTGTGTCTAGGGTGTGGTGTTGGTGTGTAGGGTGTTTGTAGGGTGTGTGAGTGTGTGTGTTGTGTTAGGGTGTGTGTTTGGGTGAATGGGGGGGGTGTGTGTGTGTTGTGAAGGGGTTGTGTGGTGGTAAAAGGGTGTGTATGTGTGTGTAGGGTGTGTGTGTGTAAATGTGTGTGGTGGTGTAGGGTGTTATGTGTGTGTAGTTTTGTGTGTTGTGTAATGTTGTGTGGTGTGTGAGAGGGGTGTGGTTGTGTAATGTCGTGTGGTGTGTAGGTGTCTATGTTTGTGAGTGTGGTGTTGTAGGCGTGTGTTGGTGTAGGGTGGTGTTGTGTATTTCTAGATGTGCGTGGTGGTTTTGTTTTTTTGGGTTGTGTTGGTGTGTAGTGTTGTTGGTGTAGGGTGTGTTGTTGTTTGTGTAGTGTGTGTTGTGTAGGGTGTGTTGTGTAGGGTGTGTTGTGTAGGGTGTGTGTGTGTAGTGTGTGTGTTGTGTAGGGTGTGTGTGTGGTGTGTGTTGTGTAAGGGGGTTGTTGGTGGTAGTGTGTGTTTGTGTAGGTGTGTGTTGTGTAGGTGTGTGTGGTGTGTAGGGTGTGTGGTGTGTAAGGTGTGTGGTGTTGCGTGGTGTGTAGGGGTGTGGGGTGGGTAGTTTGTGTGGGTTGTAGGTGTGTACTTTGTGTAGTGGTGCATGTTGGTAGTTTTGTGTGTTGTGTAGTGTGGTGTATTGTGTAGGGTGTGTGTTTTGTAGTGTGTGGGTGTGTTGTGTAATGTGTGGTGGGTGTGTAGGGTGACGTCTGTTGTGTGAAACAGGTGTGGTGTGAGGGTGTGTGTTGTGTAGGGTGTGTTGGTGTAGGTGTGTGTTGGGTTGTGTGGTGTGTATGTGAGGGTGTTGTGTAGTTGTGGGTGTGTGTGTATGTGTGTTGTGTAGTGTGTGGTGTTGTGTAGTGTGTGTATGTTTGTAGTGTGTATGTTGTGTAGGTTTTTGTGTTTTTGTGTAGTGTGGTGTGTATGTGTAGGGTGTGTGTTTTTGGTTTGTAGTGTGTGAGTTGGGTAGTGTGTGTGGTGTGTAGGGCCGCGGAGGGGGGTGTGGTGTGTGTAGGGGGGGGGTGTGTGTTTTTGTAGTGGTGTGTGTTTTCCTGTAGGTGTGTGTGGTGTGTAGGTGTGTTTTGTTAGTGGTGTTGTGGGGGTAGTGTAGGGCGTTGGTGTTGTAGGGTGTGGTGTAGGGTGTGTGGTGTGTAGTTGTGTTGTGTAGTGTGTGTTGTGTAGTGTGTAGGGTGTTGTGTGTAGTGTGTGTGGTATAAGGTGTGTTTGTAGTGTGTGTGGTGTGTAGGGGTGTTGTCGTTTGTGGTGGTGTAGGTGTGGGGTGTGTGTAGTGTGGTGTGTTGTGTAGGGTGTGGTGTGTGTAGTGTGGGTGTGTTGTGTAGGGGAACTGGGTGTGTGTGTAGTTGGTGGGTGTGAGGTGTGTTGTGTAGTGTGTGTTGTGTTAGTGGTTGTGTTGTGTAGGGTGTGTGGTGTGTAGTGTGTGTGTTGTGTAGGGTGTGTAGGGTGTGTGTTGTGTAGTGTGTATTGTGTAGTGTGGGGTGTGTAGGGTGTGTGTGTGGTCTGTGGTGTGTGTTGTGTAGTGTGTCTGGTGTGTAGGTGTGTGTTGTGTTAGGGCTTGTGGCGGAGTGTTAATGAAGACTGTGGCTTTTAAACGGCTGATGTAGATCTAGGTTTATAGGGTGTTCTGAAGTAGTTGAAGGCTTGTTTGAACCCGGTTGTCCGCCATGCATTTTCCCCTATAATGGGAAAAAAATGTGGAGAGTTTTCCACCCCGAGGAGCGCTGTTCGAATCTGGTGGTCGGATCGCTTAGACAGCACACGCAACAAACTATTCGGGTAATAACTAACCAACGTTCCGAGTTTGGGTTTCTGTAGCTCCGAAAAAAAAACCTGTAGGAGGAGAAGTAGTGTTTACATTGGAGAATTATTCACCGGATTAATAAGGAAAAATACAAAACGAAGAAAACAAAACAAAGCAAAGGATTATGAAGAACACTGAATTTGTTTCTTCTATCTTTTCAAGCCAACTTAATAACACATCACCTTGATACATCAGGGTGTGTAGGTTTCCTGTACAGAACTACCGCTTTTAGCCTAAACAGCACACACCAATACATTACTTACTGTTGTATTTCCTTTCTTTGCAAACAACTTAAGCTTGTTTATTAATTTATTTTGGATTGTATTCCCCCCCCCTGGGAGGAACGCAAAAACTGTAATGAGAACGTTTGTTAGAGTAGAAACAGACTAAAGGCCCAGCAGAATAATTGGGGATGGGGGGGGGGGGTAATGGGGGGGAATGGCGGGGAAGCGTCCTGATTTCATGCTCGAAAGCCCAACCCGTGATACGTTTATCTGTAGACACCCCTAACCTGCAAAACCACACAGCCTAGGCACCAACCAATCATCCGGCACAAGACTAAAGCCCAGCCAAAGTAGCCAGCTGCCCTAGGAACGCCAAACACAGGAAGAAAGCGGACACACCACCACACACGAAGCAGAACGTAAAAAAAAGCCACAACA
>CM038714.1:12888851-12961681 GCA_021613375.1 Megaleporinus macrocephalus | reverse complement strand
GACACGCACACACACTCACACGCACACAGCTATGAGAGTAGGAGCTGTGCTTTTAAGGTGGAATTACAGAAATTTACTATCAGCGGACGATTTCAAGCCAACTTCGAAGTTCGTTCATGAACTTCCCCTCTCTAGTTCTAAATTATTATTCTATTCGCAAATATAAAATGTTTCTTGTCCCACAGTTTTTAAGCTAGAACCATGAAATTCGGCGGGATCGTGGGTCCTATAGCGCAGATTTATGCTAGTTTCTAAGCGATCCGACTTGCGGTTTTCCAGAAAACGGCGTTCAAACAGGGAATTTTTTCCTCATAGGAATGAATGGCGGAATGTTGAGAGAATTCAAATTTAATTGCCAGCAGTGATGTCACAATGCACACCTCTCACAAAGACACTTATTAAACAGACATACACACCACAGACTACACCCCACAAAGATTACTCAACACACACACCCTACACAACATACACAACATACACAACCTACACAACCTACACACACTCTACACAACACACAACCTACACAACATACACCCTACACACACCCTACACAACATACACTCTACACAATATACCCACCCTACACAACATACACACCCTTCACAACACATACCCCTCACAACACACATACCCTACACACACATTACTCAACACACCCTACACAACATACACAACCTACACAACACACACACACTACACACCACACGCACACCCTACCCCACATATACTACACAAAACACACACTACACACCCCACACTACACAAACTAATTACAAAACACACATTCACTACACACATACACCACACACACGCTAAACACCACACACACTGATTACAATACACACCTTCGCTACACACAGACACCACACACACACTGATTACATAACACACCTTCGCTACACACAGACACCACACACACACTAATTACAAAACACAACTTCACTACACAAGACACCACACATACACTAATTACAAAACACAACTTCACTACACACAGACACCACACACACACTGATTACACAACATAACTTTACTACACACAGACACCAGACACACCACACATACACAACATACACACTGATTACAAAAAACAACTTCACTTCACAACCGTAAAACACACCTTTACTACACACAGACGCCACACACACTACACACCACACACACACAAACTACTATCAGCGGACGATTTCAAGCCAACTTCGAAGTTCATTCATGACCTTCCCCTCTCTAGTTGTTTGTGTTATTTGATCTGATCATATTGATGATAATTGAATAGGAACAGTACTTAGTATTCCTACCCAGTGAGTGCCGGGATAGGCAGCCCCACCACCCTGAACCCCACATACACCCCACCCACGACCCAGGAGGTGAAGCTGCTTAGATGAATATATGAATAGTACTTTATTATTGATTATAGTGTTATAGTGTAACAGAACTGCACCCTTCATGCAGACACCAGTGAAGCTTTATTAGTCCAGAGTTAGTTAGAAGCCTGGGTCAGCTTCTATTACATGTTCATGCTTACTTTTAAAATGGCAGTTATCATCAGTCCCGTTTTCCAGCTCACCAGACAGACCACATTACTCACAGTCACCCTCGCTGTGTCGCTCAAGCACACACTCACACACACATCATCAAAGTCTCTCTGTAAGAGAGCGCGTGATGAATGCAATGCCATTATGAGCGTGTGAGTTATAGTCTCTGGCCCCGAGTTCAGCCTACAGGAAACATCCTCAACCTTCTTAATCAGCTACCCAGAACCACTGTGTGTACTTTTGGCCCTGAACAGCACACACACACACATTGGTTTCTGTAAATTGTAAGGCCATCACATAGACTTCCATTCATTTACAGCACACTTAAAACAAGAACTACTACTAGCCTAACACCAACCCTAACCCCAGTCTTACCCTAACCCTAAACTTACCCCTAACCTTATCCATATCTTGACCTTAAAATGAATGATTCACATCATGGGGGATCAGTTTTTGGCCCCCACAACGTAAATACGTGACCAGTTTTTGGTCCCCACAATGTGGCATATACCTAGCACATACACACATGGGTAAAGGAAGTATTTTTAATAGAAGTATTTATGAATCATGCTGAAAAAGATCAGAATCATCACTGGATGTCCTGCATTGATCGCCAATGATTTTCTAGGGATTTTAAGAGATTGTTAAAATAAGAAGCTATGCCATTTCAGGGAACTAAGTATTAATTTTTCCATCCTTTTCATGAATAGTAAGTCATTTTTATGGGATATAAAGTATCATTATGTATTGTTATATTAATATGATATTAACATGATATATTTATTGTGATTTGAGAATGTAAGTCATAGTTTTAAAATAGTTGATATATTTGGAAAATGTCATTATTTCATCATGTTTTGAGAAGCTAAGTCATTATTCTGACATGGTAAGTCATTTTTTTAATGTAAGTGAATACTTTGAGAAAGGAAGTCATTATTTTGACAAAGCAAGTCATTATTTTGACAAAGCAAGTCATTGTTTTGACAAGTCATAATTTAAAGGTAAGTAAATTCTTTGAGAAAGTAAGTAATTATTTTGAGAAAGTAAGTAATTATTTTGACAAAGCAAGTCATTGCTTGGACATAAGTCATTATTTCAACAAAGAAATTCAACATTTTGAGAAAATAAGCCATAGTTTTGACATAGTAAGTCATTTTTTCAATGTATGTCAATTCTTTGACAAAGTAAGTCATTATTTTGACATAATAAGTCATTGTTTGGACATAGTATGTTATTATTTCAACAGAGGAAGTCAACATTTTGAGAAAAGTCATTGTTTTGACATAAGTCATAATT
Organism: Megaleporinus macrocephalus; assembly: GCA_021613375.1. NCBI lineage: Eukaryota > Metazoa > Chordata > Actinopteri > Characiformes > Anostomidae > Megaleporinus > Megaleporinus macrocephalus. Next base: position 12,958,850 of record CM038714.1, on the reverse strand, counting down.
TCAATGTAAGTCAATTCTTTGAGAAAATAAGTTATGGTTTGGACATAGTAAGTCATTGTTTGGACATAGTAAGTCATCATAGTAAGTCATCACGATATTCACGTCCATCTCTGCTAATATGTGCACCAGAACACCAGTGCACATATCCTACCACCGCCAGACCCTGCTTCAGTGGAGAAATCAGCCTAAAAACAATCTTTCGGACGAAGTTCTGCGGACGCTACAAGAGCTCAGCCTGCTACAAGACCCAGGCCTGCAGTCCGCGGCGTTTCCTGATGGCGGAGCCCGGCAGAAGTGGCGCAACAACGCTGTGACTGTCGCCAAGCACTGCTCTCCGCTGGTGGAGTTCATCATAGTTAAGTGCAGACCTTTTTATTTAGTACGGGAATTCTCCGCCGTGCTGATAGCCGGCGTGTACATACCGCCTAGCGCTAGTGCTAATGCTAATGCTAGGGGGGCACTGTGGGAACTGCACGGGGGCATCAGCGATCTGCAGACCAGACATCCAGACGCACTGTTCATTGTCGCCGGAGATTTCAACCACGCTAATCTCCAGTCAGTCCTCCCTAAATTCCATCAGCATGTGGACTTTGCCACGAGAGGAGCGAACGCGTTGGACCTTGTTTACACAAACATACCCAGCGCGTACCGGGCGAAGCCCCGCCCCCACCTCGCGTTCTCGGACCACATGTCTGTGTATCTGACTCCAGCTTACACACCCCTCATCAAACGCTCCAGACCAGTTCAGAAGCAGGTAAAAACCTGGCCGGCAGGAGCATCTCTGCCCTTCAGGACTGTTTTGAGTGCACTGCATGGGACATGTTCAGGGAGGCTGCGACTGAAGGTGACTCTGTTAACTTGGAGGAGTACACAGCATCAGTCACTGGCTACATCAGCAAGTGTATTGATTACATTTACGGCATGTAGCAGACGCTCTTATCCAGAGCAACTTACAAAAGTGCTTAGTGTTCGGTCAGAGTATGTATCTCTATCTAGTACAAACAGGTTTAAGTCCAAACTACTCTTATACTCAAACACTGCCATAAACACAGGGCCAGTGCTGATACCTAGAAAAAAGACAATGCAATACCTAGCAAGACTGTAACACCTACAGAGAAGAGAACAAATACAAGACTACATACAGTACAAGTGCAGTACTTATCCAGTGCTCCTAGAAGATAAAGTGCAATTACAGTTGATACCAGTACTTTAGTATATTAGTGATTATAAGTGCTTTACAAAGAGATGGGTCTTCAGTCTGCGTTTGAAGACCGCGAGAGAGTTCGCTGTTCGGACAGCTAGTGGAAGTTCGTTCCACCATCTGGGTGCCAGTACAGAGAAGCGTTTTGTTGCGTGTCTTCCATGAATCTTGAGTGATGGCGGGTCAAGCCAAGCCGTACTTGAAGCGCGAAGGGCTCGAGGTGCGGTTCGACTTTTGACCATTGGCGTAAGGTAAGGAGGAGCTGGTCCATTCTTGGCTTTGTAGGCAAGCATCAGAACTTTAAACTGAATGTGAGCAGCTACAGGAAGCCAGTGAAGGGAGCGCAGCAGTGGTGTGACATGAGTGAACTTGGGAAGATTGAAGACGAGCCGTGCTGCTGCATTTTGGATCAGTTGTAAGGGCCTGATGGCCTGCAGAGGAAGACCAGCCAGGAGTGAGTTGCAGTAGTCCAGCCTTGAAATGACAAGAGACTGGACGAGCACCTGGGAGGCCTCCTGAGAGAGGAAGGGTCGGATGCGTCTGATGTTGTGGAGAAGGTATCTGCATGACCGAGTCAGGTTCGTAATATGGGCTGAGAACGATAACTGGTCATCCAGAGTCACCCCAAGGTTTCTTGCATCTTTAGACGGAACAATCAAAGAGTTCTCGAATGAGATGGCAAGATCCTGCTGAGGACCTGTAGTTCCAGGGATGAACAGCAGCTCAGTCTTGCTGGGATTGAGCTTCAGATGATGAGCTGTCATCCATGAAGAGATGTCGGTCAGACATGCAGAGATACGACTGCAAACCTGAGTATCAGACTGTGGGAAGGAAAGCATTAGTTGAGTGTCATCAGCATAGCAGTGGTAAGAGAAACCATGAGAGGTAATTACATCACCAAGAGAACGGGTGTAGAGTGAAAAGAGGAGAGGACCTAGCACTGAGCCTTGAGGGACACCAGTGAGGAGCCTGCAAGGAGCAGATGTAGACCCTCTCCATGTTACCTGGTAAGACCGCCCCTCTAGATAGGACTCAAACCACTTCCACGCAGAGCCCGTGATTCCTAGGTCAGCGAGGACGGATAGAAGGATTTTGTGGTTCACCGTGTCGAAAGCTGAAGAGAGGTCCAGAAGGATCACAACCGATGACAGTTTGGATGATCTTGCAGTCTGGAGCTTCTCAGTCACTGCTATGAGGGCTGTTTCTGTTGAGTGCGCTGGTTTGAAGCCGGACTGGTTGGGGTCCTGGAGCAGGTTCTGGGTGAGAAAGAGAGACAGTTGGTTATAAACAGCACGCTCAAGAATTTTTGATAGAAAAGAAAGGAGTGATACCGGCCGGTAGTTGCAGACATCTGAGCTGTCCAGTGTGGGCTTCTTCAGAATTGGAACCACTCTGGCAGTCTTGAATGCGGCTGGGACCCGTCCTGATGACAAGGAGCTGTTCATGATGAATGTGATGAAGGGCAGCAGATCCATGGAGACTGTCTGGAAGAGTGTGGATGGAATGGGATCGAGTGGGCAGGTGGTCGGGTTGCTGGATTTAAGTAGCTGTAGGACCTTGTCTGTGGAAAGAGGAGAGAAGCATGTTAAGGAATTACTGGTAAGAGAATGAGTATTGGTGAGGGAAGTGGAGCAAGAGGAAAACAACTGGCGGATTTTGTTAACCTTCTCCTCAAAGAAGGTGACAAAATCCTCTGGGGTAAGGGAAGAGGGTGGTGGGGGAGAGGGGGGTTTGAGAAGAGAGGAGAAAATACTAAAGAGCTTGCGTGGATCAGATGATGATGCTTCCAGTTTCTCCTTGTAGAAGGATGACTTGGCAGCAGTAACCTCCGTTGAGAACTTGTAGAGGAGAGCTTGGTAGGAGTGTAGGTCAGAGTCAAGCTGGGACTTCCTCCACTTCCTCTCTGCCTTTCTTAGCTTTCTCTGGTTGCTGCGTAGGACTTCAGTCAGCCACGGGGCAGGTGGAGAGGATCTAGCTGGCCTGGAGGAAAGAGGACACAAAAGGTTAACTGCAGATGAGAGTGAAGAAAGTAATGTATCTGTGGCTGTATCCAAGGAAAGAGAAAGAAAAGAATCAGGATGTGGAAGGGTAGTAAGGACAGTGCAGGTTGCGTCGAGTGAAGGACGTGCCTGAAGAAGAGGCATTGACAGGGAGAGCAGTGAGGGAGAGTGTGAAAGATAGAAAGTGGTGATCTGAGCAGTGTATGGGGGTTACTGTCATATCCAGCGCTGGGACAGGTCTGCTGAAGATCAGGTCTAGGACGTTGCCTGCTCTGTGCGTTGGAGGGGTCTGGTTAAGTGCAAGGTCGAAGGATGACAGCAGCGGTTTGAGACCTGATGACTGCAGCTTGTTTGATGGAAGATTAAAGTCACCAAGGAGAATAAGCAGGGTTCCATCAATGGGGAAGAGACTCAGAAGAACATCCAGCTCATCTATGAAGTTACCTAGAGGAGAAGGAGGACGATAAATGGCAATGATATGCAGTTTAGTGGGGAAAGATACAGCGACAGCATGAAATTCAAAGGAAGAAATAGAGAGATGGGAGAATGAAAGTGGAGTGAAGTTCCACTTCCTAGACAAGAGCAAACCTGTGCCACCACCCCTGCCAGTCAGTCTCGGAGAGTGAGAGAAGTTAAAGGCAGAGGATAGGGCTGCTGGAGTCGCAGAGTTCTCAGGGCTGATCCAGGTCTCAGTCAAAGCCAGGAAGTGCAGTGAATGGTGAGATGCTAAGGCCGAGATGAAGTCAGCCTTCCGAACCGCAGATTGGCAATTCCAGAGTCCACCCATCAGAATGTCTGAGAATGTGACGACCTTGAGGGATGGATGAGATTCCTTGCATTGCGCTTCTTGTGGTGACGACGGGCTCGTCTGGTTCTGTGGGTTGAAAGAACAGGTACTGGAAAACACATGTTTAAAAGTGCAGCAGTGTAGTAACTTGAGAGTAAAGTAGTGGAATTAGAGAAAGAGATACTTAGCCAAGTTTGAAGGAGATCGCCTCTGTGTTGATATTAAATGGAACAGGAAAAGTGATCTGCCTAGTTTCTTTAGTCACTGTAGACTGTAGCGGAAAAGTGATCTGCCTAGTTTCTTTAGTCACTGTAGACTGTAGCGGACACCCCCTCAATATATCTGTCTAGTGGCTAGAAGGCCACTCCCAGCAGTTCACACCTTGACCTAACCTGAAACCACACCTGAAACTAGTACTAGCAGTTAGCTCTAGAATCAGCAAAACAACCTTGTAGCAAGCAGTTTAAGTCAAAAGTAAATTGGGAAACTCAGGCCTACCTTACCAGCAGAGAAGAAAGATCTAATCAGGACACACAAGCACATGATGTCACTGTCTCCAAGACCATCACCACACGCCCAAACCAGAAGCCGTGGATGACTCCTGAGGTGCGTGCGCTACTGAGGACCCGCGACTCGGCCTTCAGAGTGGGTGACAAGGCGGCCCTAAGGAAAGCAAGAGCCAAATTGTTAAGAGCCATCCGAGAGGCAAAGCGCGCACACGCCCAGAGAATCCACAACCACTTCAAGGACATGGGTGACGCGGCGCATGTGGCAGGGCATCCAGGAAATCACACACTACAGGACAATGCCACCGTCCTGTGACAGTGATGCCTTCCTCCCCGATGCCCTGAACGACTTTTATGCACGGTTTCAGGCACAGAACAACACGTTGGTGAACAAGATCACACCCAAGCCAGACGAGCAGGCGCTGTGCCTGACTGCAGTGGACGTGAGGAAAACTCTGCGCAGAGTCAACCCACGGAAAGCTGCAGGACCAGACAACATCCCTGGCAGAGTGCTCAGAGAGTGTGCAGATCAGTTGACAAATGTTCTCACGGACATCTTCAACGTCTCCCTGCGCAGCTCCACTGTCCCAACGTGCCTCAAGACCACCACCATCGTCCCCATGCCGAAAAAGTCCACGGTGTCCTGCCTCAATGACTACCGTCCCGTAGCTCTCACGGCCATCATCATGAAGTGCTTCGAGAGGCTAGTCATGAGGAACATCAAGACCCAACTGCCCTCTTCATTGGACCCCCTGCAATTTGCATATCGTCCCAACCGCTCCACGGACGATGCCATCACCACCACCCTTCATCTCTCCCTTACCCACCTGGAGAAGAAGGACACCTACGTCAGAATGCTGTTCATAGACTTCAGTTCAGCATTCAACACCATCATCCCACAGAATCTCACCAGGAAGTTAAGCCTGCTGGGCCTCAACACCCCCCTATGCAACTGGATCCTGGACTTCCTGACAGGGAGGCCCCAGTTAGTCCGGTTTGGGGACAGCAGCTCCAGCACCATCACCATGAACACTGGGGCACCCCAGGGCAGTGTACTGAGTCCTCTGTTGTTCACCATGCTGACTCATGACTGTGTTGCGAAACACAGTTCTAACAGCATCATAAAGTTCGCCGATGATACAACTGTGCTGGGTCTCATCAGCAAAGGCGACGTGTCAGCATACAGGGAGGAGGTACAGCAGCTGACAGACTGGTGTACAGTCAACAACCTTCACTGGAATGTAGAGAAGACCAAGGAAATGGTTGTTGACTTCAGGAAATCAAGACCGGACCACTCTCCGCTTAACATCCACGGCTCCTTTGTGGAGATCGTTAAGAGCACCAAGTTCCTTGGTGTCCACCTAGCGGAGTACCTTACCTGGTCCCTGAACACCAGCTCTACAGCCAAGAAAGCCCAGCAGCATCTCTACTTCCTCCGGAAGCTGAGAAAGGCCCGTCTCCCTCCACCCATCCTCACCCTCTTCTATAGGGGAACCATAGAGAGCATCCTAAGCAGCTGCATCACTGCCTGGTTTGGGACCTGCACAGCCTCTGACCGCAAGTCCCTCCAACGCATTGTGAGGACAGCTGAGAGGATCATCGGAGTCTCTCTCCCCTCCGTCTTGGACATTTACTCCACCCGCTGCATCCGCAAAGCAACCAGCGTTGGGGATGACCCCACCCACCCTTCACACAGACTGTTCTCCCTCCTGCCATCAGGAAGAAGGTACCGCAGCATCCGGTCCAGCACGACCAGACTCTGCAACAGCTTCTTCCCCCAAGCCATCAGACTTCTCAACACTTCTCAACGTCTGAACTGATATCTTTCTGGTACATGTACTCTCTCTCTCTCTCTCTCTGCCTCCCTCTCTCTTTCTCTCTCTCTCCTCTCTCTCTCTTTCTCTCTCTCTCTCTCTCTCCAACCATTTACCCCAGATAAAAAAGGGGAAGTATTTTTGTACAAAGCATTGCACTAATAACTTTACTACCTCACTGGACTCTATTTATTACACATTGCACAATTTGCACACTACCGGCAATTATTTATTATTCTCTGTCTGTACTGTGTTGTGTTGTGTTGTCTGTCCGCACTTGTTTGTTTGTGTTGCACTTGTGTCTTGTATGCACTGTCTATGTTGCACCATGGTCCTGGAGGAACGTTGTTTCGTTTCACTGTGTACTCTGTATGTAGTTGAAATGACAATAAAACCCACTTGACTTGACTTGACTTGACTTGATTCTTTGAGAAAGTAAGTAATTATTTTGACATAATAAGTCATTGTTTGGACATAGTAAGCAAATGTTTTGAGACAATTAGTCATTATTTCCAAACAGTAAGTAATTTTTTGAGAGAACTAGCCAAACCCCTTTATAGGTAAGATAGGACAGTCACACTATATACACTGACAAGAATTTTAAACATGCTTAAAAATATTGGAGAGGTAATCTGAGAAGCTATCAGCCCAAAAAATGCCTACAGGACAAATGAATGCACTCAGCATTAAATGCTTTAGCAAAATATACTGACATTATATTGTTTTCACATCTGCTGTGCTTGAATTGGCACCGAATGACTTCCACTGGTTTGTAACAGGGATTCAAAAACGTATTGAAAGTAACCAGCAGATGGCGTAGTTCTACAGCTATGTTAATCTTAATCGCCTCTAATGTAGCCCAATCACCTCTAATGTAGCCTTATACCTCCAGTACCAAACCAAAGGAGCTCTACATTAAAGGTTCATCAGACTGCTTCTTAAAATGCACTTGCGTGTAAATAATAAGTATAAAGCTGAATATGTTCACCACCACTTTCATTTCCTGTCGTTCAGTTCTATGAACCATAGAAGAACTGGGTTACTTGGCCATTGATCAGGATGTAGCACGTCCTTCTTCCAGCCTTCATCGCAGCTGAATAAATAAATCAGGTTGACGCTTTTCTCCACCCAGATCTCCTCTCCATGTCCCGCTTAAAGTGTCCCGTGATGGATGATGTTTTTTCTCAATTGCTCAAACCGTTTAAATGGAACTCGTCGCACATACAAAGGAATGATAAGCAGCAAGAACTATCGCTCAACCCGACCGTTTGGGGAAGGTTGTAGAGAAGTGAATTACTTTCACCATCAAATGCAAGAATGGACTCAGTAATGTTACTATAGTTTACTCATGAGTCGCTAGTAGTGCCTACAAAACAGTTTACAATATGAGTTTGTTTACTGTGAAAGTGTACTGATTCAAATAGTCTCAATAGTGTGCCAAAGTCAGAGACCACATTTTTATATGTAATTCCAGTCCAAACAACCATTTATAGTAAAAAACATACACAGTAGTCACATTATTATGACCACCAGCTAATATCCAGAGTAACCACCATGTGTAGCATGTACAGCAGTGAGACTCATTAATGTCCTGGTAGGTTGTCACAGGTATCAGGAGCCATACTGACTGCAGTCCATCCCACAGCTGCTGGAGGGAGCATGGCGGAGGATCCATAGAGCCAGCACCACCATCCAGGTGGTCCCACAGATGCTCAGTTGGGTTCAAGTTTGGGGTTCAGGGTAGAACTTGGAAGTCTTGTTTAGCTCCTCCAACCAATGTGAAGCATTTCTAGCCGTGTGATGTGTCCTATTGTCTTGCTGGAAGATCCCATTCGCCCCAGAGAAGACAATCAGCATTTATGGTGTACGTGATCTGCAAGGATTAGTTGGGAGTGTCTTCCACATGGATGTGTGGGTCCAGAGAATGACACAAAAACATTCCCCAGACCAGAACTTTGTGCTGCCTCCATCCATAGTAGGACATAATAATGTGACTTGACTGTGTATTAAAAGCTTTTAGAAAGAAAGTGCTTCAGTGTGTCCACCCTTCATTACAGCTCACTTTCAGTTCCTCAAAGAGACACAACCTTCAAAGTTCAGTCGTAGAAGTTGGTTTAGTGGTTGGTTTGTTTTCTGTTCTTCACTACACATTCAATGATCTTCCACTGCTCTCTCCTCTCCCTTCACCAAGAACCAAATTTTTGCACGCCTCCACCACCCCCTTCTTCCACACCGGCTTAGTTGCTGACTAATCCTGAGATTAGTGGAAGCAGCCCAAGCTTCTTCTCAGATTCTCCCCGCCTCAAGCTGAGTATAGAGAGAGGTCTGCACTCACATACTCACTATTTATATTTCGATCACTGATCACCTTTCAGCGCGATCGGCCGATAACCGATACCGATCGAGGGCGGGGCTATATGCCACGGCAGGGCTACATGCAATTATTAGCGCTAGCAAGTCATGAAACATGGTTGACACAGGGTTATCTAGAACTATAAACTCAATCACTCTGGCTGTGGTTCTTTAGCTCTCTGGCTGTTGCTGCTGCTGTTCTGTTCGTACCGGTCAGATCTGGTCTGTATGGTTTTCTGAATAGTTTGTTTTGTGCTAGCTGTGTGTGCTAGCTCTGCTGTTTGCTGATACTCACTGTATTCAGCTGTGTGGTGTACTCTTAAGTGCTGTATCAGATTATTAGTGTTAAATGTCTTTGTCTTGGTTTACCAACGAGACACATTGATGTTACAGATGTTATAGAACGTCCTGGATAAGTCACATATGGTAAAACACTGTCAGACGGATGATATTTGATATAGCACATGCCGTGAACGTCGTAAACTGTTTAGTAAACTTTAGTCAGTCTGTCGAAAAATGAAAGGGTGTGTATTTCCACCTAGTGGTTCAGATAGGAATTGCAGGGAGCTGGCCGGAGGGGGTTTCACGGATCTGTCACCTTCTAATTTAGTTTCTCCTGCAGTGAAATATGACGCGTAGTTACTGCTTTCCAAATCGATAGCCTTACATTAATATGCTAATTGTATGCCTTGAGAGCATCAACTGGGGGCAATAATACGCCCCCCTTTCCATAATAATGCAAAATGCTGTGCAAAATGGAAATAAAAACACAATGCAATAATAAAATAGTATAAAGAGATCTTATCGTTGCTGTCCAAAGAAAAACATGTATCTCCATTTTTGTCGATATTTATTTCTCTACCTCATTTGAACGCAGCAGCTGTCATTTACATTGTGTGAGAATTTCATAATGAATGGACCAATAAAAGTGCCCCAAAATGACTTGGAAATAATTTTGGTTCAATTAACTTACACTGAAAGTGAAGACAGTTTATAGGCTCTACTGTAAAGTTGCCTTTCTGGAGATATTGTTGTTTTACTCTGGACAGTGAGGAAATGTTAAAACTGAGATATTTTAGGCTTTTGAATTTGACGCCAGCAGCATGTTTTTAAAAAGTTGATAGAGGTTGATGCTCGACACTTTGTTCTTCACCTCTGTTAGCAAGGAGAAACCTGAAGTAATAATGGTCCTGGGGCGTCCTGATCATTAAAGAACAAGGTAATAAAGAATACAGAGAATCAGATGAACGACAGTCTGTATGTGTAGCTCCTGTATGATCAGTGGAGCCGATACAATATATAATAACTGTATATATATATATATATATATATATATATATATATATATATATATATACAGTATATATATATATATATATATATATATATATATATATATATATATATATATATATATATACAGTATATATATATATATATATATACAGTATATATATATATATATATATATATATATATATATATATATATATATATATATATATATATATATATATGCACTACCGCTCAGAAGTTTGGGATCACAGTGAAATGTTCTTGTTTTTAATGGAGTATCTTCCTTCCTTAACACAACAATGGACTGACGGGTCTCTAAAGAAAGTTGTTTCTTTCTGGTCATTTTAAGCCGGTCAGCAAGACATCATCTGATACTTCAGATACTAAACTAACCTACAATGATGTTCTCCCTTTTATACTCACTTATTAGTAGAATGTTTTTCAGCTGTGCATCACAATTGAGCAAGAGTGTCCTAACAACCAATTAGTCCAATAACATCCTTAACTTGGATTGGTGGTCGTACCAGGAGATTTAGACAGAGGACTGAGAATTACTGATAATAGAACTATATGCAAAACAAGCCTCTATACAAAAATAGACTTTAATACAAACATTTTTATTCTTTAAAAATCATCTGATACACTTACATTAATTGTGAAATGGACAATATTGTTTGTGAATTGCATTAAAATTGCATGAATTGATGAATGAATATATATATAATGTTTTTACAGGCATGAAGGGGTCAGTGGTCACCAACTCTGGTGTTGGAGCTCTATCTTCATGTTGAATCTAGTTGCAAACACACTCCTGTTTTTGCCAATTAACTTTCTTCAGCAGTTCATGATTGGCTGAATCAGATGCTTTAGAATTATAGCTATAGAACTAGTGTTTACAGACTAGTAGGCAGTGAGCACACTAGCCCAAAGTGGTGGGCAGCGCTCAAGGGCACTTCAGTCATGTCCTGATGGTCCAGGAGATTGAACCAGTGACCTTCTGGTCCCAAGACCAGATCCCTAACCTTCAGCCCACAGCCGCCTTTAATCTCAGGCAAGGGGAGCAGCCTTCTTTTAGATAGAGGTTGAAGGAAAACACGTCTCCACCAAGAGGGCTGAGGTCAATTGCTCTATGGATTCGTGGCTTATAGGCTTACCTTCCTGGGAAATTGCATCTGAACGATCCGCACAAGACAAACAGCCAAGGCTTAGTCTCAGTCTTATTTAGATCTCACACTCCGTAAAGCACTGAGCTGTTTTAGGACTCAGGTTTAGATACAAACACTAAACTGCTCAAGATATGTGCACCATAATGACCTCTTGTGGAGAATGAATGCAAGAGCAGGGCCCGTTAACTGAATGGAAAAGCAAAAATACAAAGTTCCATTAGCTGCTTTAGTACAGACAGTTTTTGTATGTGCTCAGCTGAACTGTAGGCATTAATCAATTGCTGGCAGCATTTCACCTCCTCAGCGCTTTTCGCCGAATCCAATCCTGCGGCTGGACATGCGGCAGAGAGCCGCTGAATGAAAGAATCTGTTTGTCTAAGGAATGTGAGGGACGGAGAGTTCCTCTGTTATATGTGCCTGAATGTATATATATAGATCACAATCTGCACTGTCCATTTGAAACTACACAAACCAGCTAAAACAAAACCACCTGCGTGTATCTGCACTCATTATCCACTACATCAACTCCACTCACCATATAGGATCACTATCTAGTTCTACACTTACAGACTGTAGTCCTGACTGTAGTGTTTCTCTGTATACTTTATTACCCTGTTCTTTAATGATCAGGACCCCCAGAAAGCAGGCATTATTTGGGTGGTGGATCATTCTCAGCACAGCAGTAACACTGACTGAGTGCATGTTGTGCTGGTGTGAGTGGATTAGACACAGCAGTGCTGCTGTAGTGTTTAAACCCTGCGTCCAGGTGGAACTGCATGTCTCTCCAGGCTCTTAAAAGTTACACGCTGAGCAAAGCTGCTCCATATTGTCAGAATGTGCAGAGCAAACTAACAGCTTTGAATTAATGATCATCTTAAAGATGTTTTGCAAATATTGCAAATATTCCACCTTAAATGTGCTGCAGCTTGTACAGGCGCCAGAATGTAACCGCAGCATCATTTAAGGTGGAATATTTGCAATATTTGCAAAACAAGCTAATGAACCTCAGCTAGAACATTAGATTAGATGTTCGGTTCTGACAGTGGGGCAGTCCTGAAGCTTAGGGATCCAGTCTTGTGACCGGAAGGTCGCTGGTTCGATCCCCAGGACCAGCAGGACACCACTGAAGTGCCTTGAGCAAGGCAGCTAACCCCCAACTGCTCCGCGGGCGCCGTGGATAGGGCTGCCCATTGCTCCGGGCAAGTGTACTGCCCCCTAGTGTGTATGTTCACTATTGTGTGTGTGTATATGCATGGATGGGTTAGTTGTGGAGGTAAAATTTTGTGACAGAATAATTCTAAACTTAAAACTAAACCTTTGGAAGGGAATGAAAAGTGTTGTCATCTCCTTCACAGCCTGGAACAGAAGATTTTTCCACATTGTCCATCGTTTTGGTTGCCGCTGCTTAATTGTTGTGGTTGTATGTACATGTTGGGGGTGTTAATATTAATTTGTTAAGTAATAGTTGGGATTTTGAGCTTATGTTCCCTCTGTTGTAAATGCTGGATTTGTATCTGAACGAGGAACTACAGTATGTAATGGTATGTCAGTTCCATATACTGAACTCAGTTTTTTATTCTATGGCACCTTTAACAGTGTTTAACAGTGAGGTTAAAACGTTTGCCCTTTAAGGACCACTGGGCTTGTTCCAATTGCAGCCTAAACACTTATAAGTTTCCTATTTTAATAAAGTATGACTGATTTGTACACATGCAACTTACAATACAAAACAGCTACATTCAATTTGGAACGCTACACATGTGCTGCCTTCTTAGGGCCCTAGGAAGCGCGCACTTGCATTCGAGACGGCCCAGTAGGTTTCAGACCACGTGACGCGCGTCGGCGTGAGCTTCGGCCAGTGGAGAGGAGAAGATGGCGGCGCGTGGAGGTTTTCAATCTGCGGCGCCCGGAGGTGGAGGAGCTGGTGGTGGAGCTGGAACCGGAGGAGGTGGCGGCGGAATAGGACCTGGACCGGGCATGGGCCCAGGAACCCCAGCAGGAAGGATGGGACCCGCTGGCGCGCAGAATCACCTGTACCGCTCCCCGATGGCTGGGCCCGGTTACCCGGTAAGAGCGAGAACAAAGAGAGGCGGCTCACTGCGAGTTCACGCGGGTTGTGCGTGTCCATCCAGGGACAGGTGACCTGGTTTTAAACCGCTGCGGAGAGTGGATAAAGTTAAAACACAGCAGATGCACGAAGAAGTACGAAAGCATCGCGAATAAATACAACGAAGCTTGAAGTTGGCTTCGTGTTTGCCACCAGCTAAGTTAACGTTAGCTTCCCAGTAGAATTCTCCGTTCCACCTTAACTGGTGCCGGCTGCACCATTTGCGGTGGATCGGAATAATTGAATAAGAAACAGAATAATTAAAAAATCGAGCGTATGTGCAAGAAAAATAAGCGAGCATGTGTGCAAAAAAACGAAACCAACTTTAAACTTGTGTTCTCGCTTGGGTCTCACTTGAATTTTCCGTTCCACCTTAAATTGTGCATCAGTTATAGCGGGACCGTTTAAGGTGGACCTAAAATGTTCAAATAAGAGACAGAAGTCATCTTGGTAGAGGCAATACAGAGTGATAAATAAGAAGTGATATATGTGAAGTTTTGAAAACAACCGGGGAGAAGCTGCTGTTGTGTTTTGGATCGAAACCCCGGCAACGTTAGCTACGATGCTAAATGGTAAGCTAACGCTAGCTGGAAGTTCATCCGGGGTTATTTGTATATTTAGCACCTCTTTGTTAAGTATTATGAAGAGAAACGTGTTGTAATATGATGTTGAGTCATCGTGTTTGTTTTTTAGGGTCGTTTGAGCTCTAACCTTTGTAACTCAGCATTTATTGCTCAGATGCTATGTTAGCCAAGTTAGCTAGCCAGCTAACCCAGCTTTGTGTTTGTGTGGCCCGCTGTGGTGGCTAACAGCGCGATAGCATCACGGTTGGAGGCAGTTCTTGTCTATATGTAGTCATTAAAAACAACAAAATGAGCGAAAAAGCAGCTTTCAAACATAACTCTGCTAGTATTGGGACTCTCTTTTTTTTCTACACGTAAGTTTCCTTACACTCATTATTATGTAATTGTGGTAGACTAGCTGTGGGACTAGGTTCTCTAAAGGTGAAAATTTGCCACTATTTTTATTTTCACCACTGTTTTTTTTCTGCTCAGTTCAATTATGTGGAACTCATTCATAGTGGTGTGTGAGATGCTTAGTCGTAGGTCACGTGAATGAGTTTGGATTCCTTACAGCATAGATGGAAACAAGGGGTCACCATGTCTATGATACAAATCTAAGCATTTTGTTTATTATCCAAAACTATATGTTGGGGTGATGGTAATGTGAAAATCTTAAACAGTCTTTGTGGACTGTTTTACTTTAATGCCCAGCATGTATCCCACCACCAATTATTGAAAATACATTGGTTAAAAAAACATTTTAGGCCAAGAATTAATCACAAAAATGCCCCAAAACCATCTCTTAGATATTGGACTGGCATTTCAGAGCCTCTTTGTTCACAGCAAAAATTGTAGAGTAATCATAAGACACGTTAAACACTTTTTGGCCATCATGTGACATGTTCATGAGCATTGATTTAACAGCTGACTATCAAAGGAAGCTTTTGAGGACATCAGCACCACCACCATTAAGTTTTCCTTGAAATGCTGTGTCGAATGTCCAAGGATTCTGATTGTCCTAATGATATAACAAGGAAGAAATATTGAAAAATTGGTGAAATGCTCCTTTTAATCAGTAGGGGAGGCTTTGAAAGAGCATTAGTCCCTGTTTCTCTACCAGTACTTCCAAACCGCTGTCATCTCTCAGGGACACGTTCTCTTCTAAAGGAATGTTTCTGCTCTTGTCTTTGTGTGGCCTTGACAGCTTCCACACAAAGTGCTCCTTGTGCGTCAGCGGTCTTTAGTGCCTCTCCATATGCAGTGTGCTCAGGTAGGGCGTGCGATTGTTCTGCCTGAGCTTCAAGGTTGAAGGCGGATTGCTGTGAAAAGGGGGGCCGAGTCGAGTAGCTTTGTGACAAATTGAACATTTATTTGCTAGAAAGAAAGTAACAGGCTTCCAGCACCATGGCCATTCAGCTCCACGATAAAGTGCGGCACACGACATTTGGCCCCTGGTGTTCTGCGCAAAACGGGAACATCCTGGGAACTGCGGTGCGCCCTGCATGCACCAAGCCCGCATCTGCCGCGTGCTTGCGAGTAAGATGCGATTGGGAGAATTCTCTGCGTTCGTTCGTACGTGCGCTGCTGTGTGGCTTTTGTTAAACGCTCGTTCTCCCAGTTAGAGCGCAGGTGCTCGGTACAGGCAGGTGCTACTGGTTCAGGTCTGTCAGCACACATGCAGTCTGAGACGCGCAGTCGCTTGTTTGATTTCCTGGCTCATGGATTGGTGAGTAAACTTGGATTGAACTTTTGGTGCCTTAACTTCCATTGGAATTGCAGGATGTCTTGAAAGGCAGTGATGAGAAGTGTTTGACAGGATCTTTATGGTGTACCCGGTGCATTTTTGTCTGTTACAATCCATTTAACGGCAGAAAATCTAAATCCTGTAATGTGGGTTGTGTCCTAAAGATGTTTAGATGTCATGTTTTTGCTTTATTGCCTGTCCTCCCCGAATACTTGGGTGACACATTTAGCTGTAAATCACAGTGAGCTCATCAAGCGAGACTAAAAGGTCATGTTTTTGTCATGTGACCTGTAATCTGGCTGAGATGTGTTTGCAAGCCTGTGAGCAGTCCTTCACCTGGGGGGCTTCAGTAACTGATAAAATCCTCTGACCTTGGCTTGAATTTCCACCCAGTTTTAATCGGCTTGCTTCATCTGTTCAGCGATGTTTTCCTTCTCTGGCGCACACGGGCTGAATTAGAATAAATTTATTAATGTTGGAGCTTTAATTGTCATAGCCCTTATTCCGTCTGTGACAGGTTCCTCTTGGATGTTGCTGCATACCTGATCCAGCAACATGATCTAATGTAAATCTTGTATCTCCATTTTTGTTGTTTTTGTTTTCTACATCATTTGAACACACCAATGGTCGTTTACATTGTGTGAAAAATGTATGACTAATGGACCAATAGAGATGCTCCAAAATGGCTTGGAAAAATTCTGGTTCCATTGACTTACATTAAAAGTAAAGTATGTTTTTGGTCTCTCCTGTAAAGCTGCAATTTTAGAGATACTTGTTTTTCATTGGACAGTGGCGATATAGGCTTTCATGCTCTGTGCAGTGGAAAGGTATGTTACTCATACCTGCTCGTTATTCCAGCTGGAGAAGTCGTGATATTACTATATGACATCAGTTTTTTTTTCTTTTTTGAAACAGATTTTAATTATAGGGTTGAGAACAATTTGACTGAATAATAATATATAATAAATTGTTTAAACACAATATCTAGATGTGTTTGATATAAATGTAGTAATCAATAAATTGTTTAAATACCATAGCTAGACCTGTTTGATATAAATGTACGGGCTTAAAGATCTGCCCATAATTCTTTAGAATACTTTGCAGTACAACCACAAATAGTTCTTCTCTGTGTGATTTATGCCAGTACGGCACTAAATGTAATCATCTGTACTGGGGTGCTGCTGTTTTCAGGACAGCAAAATGTATTCATTTTTTAATTTCTTTCTTTATATATTTCAGTGACGTACACAATGAATGTTTAAATCTAGGCTACACCCTGGTATTGTATATGAATATATATGAATTGTCTCTGTCGGCTAAAGGTCTGGCCATTGTGACTGTGTCATGATAAATTGTTAAAATTCACTGTGCTTGTCTGAACATATGTGACAAGTAGTATGTGTCTGTAGTAATTAGCAAACACTGCCAGACTGCTTGGTTAGTCCAGTTTGATTGGGTTTAGTGCAACACAGTATGTGCACATATTGAATAAAAATAGTTTTATTCACAATTTGTTGGTCCCTTTTCAAGTGTAGCACTGCTACAACCCCCTCCCCTCTATTCCAACTGATCAGAATTCTATAAATGAATATATTGTGACTGTTAATGCATCTTGGAAGTTTAGACACCTCTGGTTGGTGTATCAGTAGGTATTGGCAGATATGAACATTTTACATGGTGCTGGCCGAAAGCTTGAGAAATGGTTGTTTCCAAGAGCTGCAATTATGTCACATGTTGTGGGTCACCGTCAGTTACATCATCTTATTTAACACAGAGCTTGTGAACAGGTGTTCTGGCACGCTTATTGAGTGTTAAGGTTCGAGTTTGAAAAAGGAAGGTGCTTGTCTTCTTGACTAAAGCTTAATTAAAAAAAAGAAACACATTTAATCTCCAGTGGTTTTCTGCGAGTCATGTATCGCTGTGATGTGCTTGTGCACTAAAATGACTTATTTATTTCACTGCTATTGTAATCCTGTAGAAAGTATGTTACATTACTTCATAATGCTGATATGAAGCAGTGGATATTGTCAGTAGTTAAAGAACACGAGTCCATCTGCATTACAAAAAGAGGTCCTGTCTAATTATTACAATATGTGTCATCATAGGCATTGTGTTAGTATCTTTAGCCATTTTTGTCTATGCTTGTGTATATCTGCATCCTCACGTGTGTATAGTCGTTGTCCAAAAAAAAGGGTCTCCAAAATGCCAACTTTACAGAAGAGGCCAAACGTTCCTCAATAATGTAGTTCAATGGAACCGGGAAATTCTATTCTTCTATGCTATTTTGGAGCATTTCTACTGGTCCGTTCGTCTTACAGGGGTATTTAATTAAAATATCAGTAAGGTCCAGTTAGAGAAAGATTTCCAGA
Source organism: Megaleporinus macrocephalus (assembly GCA_021613375.1). NCBI lineage: Eukaryota > Metazoa > Chordata > Actinopteri > Characiformes > Anostomidae > Megaleporinus > Megaleporinus macrocephalus. The sequence continues at coordinate 12,940,945 of CM038714.1, read as the reverse complement.
CCGTCAATTTGTTATGATCCAGTGGCTTATACTGAAGTAACCTAGTAGTTCTATCAGCGTTTTGTCATCAGCAACTGAAACAGATGAGCTGAAAATTAAAGAAGCAGTTAATAAAAGTAAATTGCTGGGTAAAGAACCTCAGGCCTGCTGTCCATTCAACTAACCTGCCCGTCCACCCTCCTTTTCAATTGCAGAGACCTGGAATGCCCCCAGCCAATCGAATGACTCCTCAGGGCCCCTCCATGGGCCCCCCTGGTTACGGGGCCAGCCCGGTGTCTCGCCCAGGCATGCCGGTTATGGATCCCTCACGCAAGAGGCCTGCACCAACACAAATCCAGCAGGTTCAGCAGCAGAACCGCAACCAACAGTAAGTGAGCTCAGACGCTCTGTTTAATGCTTCAGTGTGGGGTTTTTTATTTATTTATTTATTTATTTTTTATTATAATGCTAACATGTTGGTGTTTTTCTTTTAGTGCCAAGAAGAAGAAAATGGCAGATAAAATTCTACCTCAGAGAGTAAGTGGCCTTCAAAATAAATTTTTTTTAAACATGAGGTGGTTCTCCGTTAAGTTAGTGAACATGTTCATCTGCTTCGCGGCTGGTCTATAAATGTGGCCCGTCTCAATGTTTTCCGTATTTCTCACCTCCTTTCTCTGCAGATCAGAGAGCTAGTCCCGGAGTCTCAGGCTTACATGGATCTGCTGGCCTTTGAGAGGAAGCTGGATCAGACCATTATGCGCAAGAGGCTCGATATCCAGGAGGCACTAAAGAGACCCATTAAGGTAAGGGTGAATTTCATCTACCAGTAATAAAACTCAGCGTTCAGTTGAGGGAAGGAAGTGTAGGACATGCCAACAGAAACACTTTGGGCTGTGTATTGGCAAAAGCCTGGCGATATGATGCGTATCGTGAGACAGGGGTCACGATTCAGTATATTGTGATATCGTGATTGCGATACTGCAAGCAAAGTGATATGTTGTGATTTTTCAAGTCCTACTGTTAAAACACACCACTATATGAACAGGTTTATCAATGCTTACAATAGCATTGCGACCTTGTGCTGCTTGTTGATGTTGGAGTGGAGCTGAAAATGGATTACAACACTGCCATCTAGTGGTCAGAGGTCAGGAATCTGTGTATTGATACTGTGTTTTTAAAAATAATATCCTGATATTTGATGTTTCGATATTTTCTTACAACCCCTACACTGCTTGGCATTAGTTTACCTCTTCACATATGGGCTGTTTTCCACCTGAGGTAACTGGTTCATCAGCCTTGGTTTGTTTGTCTGTCTAAAATCTCAATCCACATATGAGACTCGGTCAGCCCAGCCCAGTCGGTGCATCGCTATTGGGCGAAATGTCTTCACGTGGAGATGCAGTGAAGGGTTTCATTTGTAGAGACTACAGTGTGCACACCTTTCAAATCTCAATGGTGCATAATGCAGATACGCAAAGCTGTTCATCAGAAAGCTTGTTGGCTCCTTGGTGGTGTTGGTGGGCAGATAACACCAAACCAGAACTAGTGTGAATCCCATGGAGCAGTTTGAGGATTAACAGGCTGAAGAGGTGGAGCATTAGACATGTATATAGCTAATCCTCCAAATGAAATGAAGAGCTTTTCTCATTGGAACATTCTGGTTTGGGTGCTAGCATTCATGTTATGTTGAAGTAGGTTGGCAGACACCTACGTGATTGGCTGCAGCAGAATTTCTTTTTGTGTGCTGGGAGCATCCTTTGCTGCCACCATCACACTCTCAACAAGTTGGATAGAATGAGGCGTCTTTGTGGTCTAACAAATAACCGTGTGAGCATGTCACAAGTGCTTATGAGTAGCAAGCTATATTGCGATGCAGTTAGAAGCAATGGTAAAAAGGTATTTTGCCCATGATGTGCAGCGCTAATTAAAATGAATGTAATAATTAAAAGTCCTTGAGTGTTGGTTCAAGCCTGATCTCTCGGAGGCTAAATGTAATAAGAATGCATCAAAAGACACTCAGTTGTGAGCATGGTGCTGGAGGGTGGTGTAATTAAATTCAGGTGGTTGAAATTTGTTCTCTGTTATTCCAGCAAAAGAGAAAGCTGCGCATCTTTATCTCCAACACTTTCAACCCTGCCAAGCCTGATGCTGAGGATGGCGAGGGAACTGTAGCATCGTGGGAGCTACGAGTGGAAGGACGACTGCTTGAGGATGTAAGTTGATTATTTTATTTATTATTGTTGTTGGGATCTTACAGAATTACGATGAGCAACCTTTGCATTTTGTTTAATGTTTCATAGTGCTTTGGCACAACCAAATTATAAATTATAAGTCAGTCCTACCTCGAAAACCCTTGGGAACAGACAGTCTACACAGAATTTAGGCTTTGATACTGATACCTAGTGTAGTATCACGATTCTCGATACCAAAACAATACTTGGAGGAAAAAAAAAAACACAGAAATATAAAGTCCTTCCTTTGTCTAAATGTAAAATGTGGACACTCATTGCTCCGTTTTAATCACTAACATTTTACTGTTTATAAAGATTAAGCAGGCAACATGCTTGATAACCTATTTGCGATAGGAACTCGGCAACACAAGTAATTATCTTAGCCCTGACGCATAAACTGTTGGATTAGTCATCACTAGTAAAGCTTAGTAAAGCTCCCCAGTGTATCCTTTAACCTAACCACCCTGTCCACTGCTCAGCTCTTGTGTAGAGGTCCGGGTGCTTGTTGGCCAAATGCTTAGCCAGGTCGTTGGTGTTGCCTCCTTTACACTGAAGAGATTTATAACACAAGCGGCACGGGCTACTGTTTTCTCACTGCTGCAGCTGGTTTGTGTGTTCCTTAACCGAGTCAAGTTGGTAGCGCAATAGGGCTATATTCAGTGTTGAAAGCATTAAACACTATGGAAACGAATAGTTTGTGACATTGCAGTATTGAAAAAGCATTGAATGTTTGGTGCATCATGTAACTCAAATCTACACAAGATGCCGTATTGGAAATACTAGAGTAACACACATGAACTCCATTGTGCAACATGCCAAACACAGATTACAGTAAAACATTTAATGTAGACGTGTCCTGTATACAGACCTTATCAGCAGAAACCATAAAACTGAAACAACACTTATAAGTTAACATACAGAGACAACAAACACAACTTCTCTCAGTCAGTGAGCTGAAATAAGTAAATAAAGGACGGATCACAACCTTTCCTGCCTTGAACGTGGCTCTAAGGGTCAACCTGGCATTAAAAATGAAACCCTGACTAACTAAATCTTAGTGCTTTGGTGTCTCTGGATGTGCTTTGGTCTCTGAAGTGTGGCTCTCAATGCTAGTGCACATTGTTATATAAACAACTGTCATCTTGCAAATGATCTGTTTATGAGAATCGCTGGCTTGTTGTCAGTGAACTTTCTGGAATTTCAAGTGAAATGGCTGAAGTGCAAAGATGGACTGCAAGCTTTGTAAAGGTCAAGTAAAAATATCCAACATTTCAGGCATATGCAGCTTATTATTTCACCATGAATTCAGTCAATTCAAGTAGTGATCAGGAAATGGTTGAGGGTGCTCAGTATAAGTCTTATTGTGTGCTTATTGGCTGGTCTGGGCTGTTTTGTGCTGTGTGTGTTGGTAACATCCTATAGCTGTGATATATTAAACTTTAATATAGTATAAGATCAAAACATGTTCTTCACACCCCAGAATATGCAGTCCACACGTAGACTGTTTGAAATGCAATGTTATGTTGTAACGCAACAAGCAATCACATACATACGTCTGCCAGTTCGACTATTTACACCTGGACTGCTTTTTGAATGAGGCAGTCAATCAGATCAGGGCTTATTTATATATACCAGTCTTAAAGAATCAAACTATCTAAACAATCTATCACGATATTTCTTGGTATTTTTGCGATAACGATACTCTTGGCGATATGACAAAACATTAAATAAAAAAAAATTCAAGAATACACTACTGCAACAAAATGAAAATTAAATTTTATTATTGCATACGTTACGGCACACTCCTAACTGTGATATTTAAAAAATACAAGAATTTCCATCAGATTGTAACAGAAATCAATGATCCAGAATGTCACTCCAAATATCTCCATATATCCAGGACTGAAGTAAAGTGAATGATACTGGACAGATAAAATCTGTCTCTTGTAGATGTATAATGGGAAATTAGAAAAGTGTGAATTTTTCTTTTGCAAAAACAGCAAGAAGTAGTACCTGATGTGATAATTGGGGATGGGTGATGTTGCCGATATTATTGTGTACGATACGATATGGCACACCCTTAATACCCACACAAGGTATGAGTGGGCCTGGGGCTCCAAAGACGGTTTGGGCCGGAGTTAGTCATAGATGTGTTTTTTGCCGTGAACTCATGGTAACTGAAAGGCTGCAGTGAGTTAAAAGACTAAGAACACTTTCTCTTCCAGACTGCTGTGTCCAAATATGAAGCCACTAAGCAGAAGAGGAAGTTCTCTTCTTTCTTCAAGTCTTTAGTGATCGAGTTGGACAAAGACCTGTACGGGCCTGACAATCATTTGGTAGAGGTGAGGCTCTGTCTTTAATGGATAACAGCCAAGGTTGGGTAACTTGAATGGATGTTTTGTGACTGTTGAAACTGCTTTCCTCTGCAGTGGCACAGAACGCCCACTACTCAGGAGACTGATGGCTTCCAGGTGAAAAGGCCAGGAGACGTTGGGGTGCGCTGTACTGTCCTCCTAATGCTTGACTACCAGGTACCACTTGCTCATTTGTAACATAAAGGTGCTTCAGTTTGATGCCTAATTAGGAGTTTGATGTAGGATGTCCCCCAATAAGAATATTTTGTTTGTTTGTTTTGTTCTCTCGTTACATATCATCGCTGTCCAGTGAAAAACAAGTATCTTCAAAATAGCACTTTTATAGGAGAGGTCAAAAACTCTCTTTACTTTCAATGGAACCAGAAATTTTTCCAAGCTGTTTTGGAGTATTCTGTTGGTCTATTCATCATGACATTTTCCCACAATGCAATTGACAGCTGCTGTGTTCAGATGATGTAGAAAAATAGAAATGGACAAAAATGGAGATGCATGTTTTTCATTGGACAGCGACGATATCCTTATTTGTAATATTGCCCCCCCACCAGATTCCAAATTGAATGTCTTAAACACCCCTGTAAACAACCGTGTTCTTGCCTTAGCAGAACAATTTTATGATGGAGCGTACACCAACATTCTAGAACAAGCGTGCAGACACTAGAGGTGGAATGTCCATGCGCAACAAAGACGCTGACATAAGCTAAAAAAAAAAATCTAATCTTTAATCTTGTTAAGTACATCATGACTGAAGCCTCTTGTGCTGCGCACCTCAGTCACAGCCAGAATTCTAGGTGAGCAGATGTACCTACTCTTTTACAAATTACGTTTTTTAAGACTGGTGGATTAGACTGTTTATTCATTTGCATAAAAGATGTCAGGATGCTCATGCCATGCAGAGGTAGCATGTGTGAGTCAGATGTAAGGAGGTTAATTGAAAGCAATGAGTAATTTTCACATTATTATTATTCTCCTCTGAGATCAGATCACTGTGCTCATGTAGCTGTGATGGAATGATCATTGTTTCATGGCTACGTTTGGCTGCTAAATTAGGTTCGTCTTGTCAGACAGTGAGCTGTTCAGGGTCACTACTAAGCAGTATACAAGTTTTTAAACATGATTTATATGCCTTTGTCCATACAGATAATTAAAAACACACCTGTCTGTTCAGCCTACAGCAGTTTAGCTTCACTCATTCACACTGAAGTTACAGGGTGTATTTCAGCCAGTTTGAGATGGACCATTTAAAAAAAAATGGTTATTATACCAAAGTATTTTTGTATAAAATTAATGTAATACAAGACAAAAGTGGGATCTCTTTAATATTATCATTGCCGACTGTGGATTGGATTGGAAATATTTTATGTTGTAAACTGGCCACCAGGTGTCACCATATCACTGACGTTGGCTCAGTGTATTAATGTGGCATAAAGCTGGCCTGTTCTTGTTGATTTCCCCTTTGCCATATTGTAAAACTGTTATTTGTTTTTCAGCCCTTTTGTTGCTGGGTTTTTTTTCTCATTTCATTTATCTAAAATTAAGGGGCCCTTCTGAGATGTATTGCTAATCAGGGAATGGGGTTCTATTCAACATCTGCTCTCTGCCTGTTCTAGCCACCTCAGTTTAAGCTGGACCCCAGGCTGGCCCGCATGCTGGGCATCCACACCCAGACCAGGCCTGTCATCATCCAGGCTTTGTGGCAGTATGTGAAGACCCACAAACTGCAGGACCCTCATGAACGCGAGTTCATTAATTGCGACAAGTACCTCCAGCAGGTAAGAACATGAAGCAAGCACTTGTTTTGGTTGATGATTCTCCTTCTGTCATTATACTGAGGTGATTTTTGTACTGCTGTTTGTTTGCTGTAGATCTTTGAGACCCAGAGGATGAAGTTCTCAGAGATTCCTCAACGCCTGCATGCTCTACTGATGCCTCCAGAGCCAATAATCATTAACCATGTAATAAGGTAACACATGGGCTGATGCCTTCCTTTTATTGTTTTTAACAATATTGCTTTAGTACCAATTTTTGTGTCACAAGAAACAAATGTCTTTTAGCTGATGCTTGTCCCTTCCCATCAGTTAATCAAACGTCTGTTCAGTAACTCTTAGTTACTCATATCAACACCAATCTGTAATCCGAGAGGGCACCCAAACTTTTGCACAGGGCTGTGTTTAAGTTAATGTATCATGTGTGCTCTCTGAACACATTTTAATGAACAGTTATTGTTCATTTGCTGAATTTTTTATTTACTGAAGTTTTATATGTTGGGTTATTGGGGGAAAAAAATGACATTTAGGTTTGTGTTAAAATCAACAACACACTCAAACTTTTTCACACAGCTATAGCAGTTGTTAGAATGTGTGTCTAGGTTTGCGATACCTCTATATACCCATTAATCTGCGGTTTGCTTGCCTGACTCTAGTGTGGACCCCAATGACCAGAAGAAGACTGCTTGCTATGACATTGATGTTGAGGTGGACGACACCCTTAAGACTCAGATGAACTCCTTCCTCCTGTCCACTGCCAGTCAGCAGGAGATTGCGGGCTTGGATAACAAGGTATGCAGGCGGACTTGCTCTAGGCACAATGCATGAAACCATCAGCTGCTGTGTATTGAGATGTTTATGAACTGCGTGTTTTAAATTTTTTTTTTTACCCAACGATCTAATTTGGGGTTGAGGAATGTTTTTAATAGAAGCTGATGTAACAAAGTTATGGTTTTACACAAGGGTGTAGATTTGCTGTTAACTTTTTTTTTTTTTTTTTTGGGTCTGTGGTAAAAGGTTTAAGGACTGTAAGAAAACTGACAGTTGGCAGTTTGTTGTGCAGTTAATTTCCAAACCATGTTATTTACAGCTACAGACAATGTTAGCCTGCTGTATGCTGTGCTAGCGTCACCATTAACGTTATGATGGGCACATTACATTAGAGAAGTGATTTACACGTTTCTTTGAAAAATAGCTCCTTATGTCTACCACCTTTGCTGCCATCTTCACTTGCTTTTGACCCACATGTCTCCCACGTTGCACCTGAGTCTTGCGCAGTGAGTCTCATATGACTGGAAAGTTCTCCTTCCAGTTTTGGTGCTGCTAACAACCAAACGTAGCTACAGAGTCTCGAGTAACAGCAGGGAATATACAGCCAATCACACTGGCTATATGTGTTACAGGAAGGTAGGACTCCAGTAGAGAACGTGATTTAACCCTTCCTGCACCTCTAGGTTAATGAGACATTGACAGATCAGTGTTTTGTTTTGTTTGCTTGTTTTTTGTGGGGATTAAATTATTGGTGGGAACATTTTAATAATCGCTGGATATTGGTGGGGACACTTCACTTCCGTCCAAGCTAATTCTACATCCTTAGTTTTGTGAGTAGACACTTTTTTTTTTTTTTTTTTTTTATTAAAGAGATGGGCTCTTGTTAAGGCGGTGCCTATAAGACACCAATGAGATATTCTTTGTGCTGTTCTTTGCTCCCTCTGCCAAGATGAGAGGAATTAATGTCTCTGCAGATTTTGACTTTTTCTGTTGCTTTCGTTGGTTCATTTGGACTCTGTGGGTCATGTATTTTCGTTCCACTGTTGGGTTGCTTACCTAGTTGGCACATTTAAGACTGTCTTAGTCATACTGCAGTTGATTACATCACTGCCCTATCAGCGTTGTGTACTATAAGGTCATGCTGACTGGCTTACTGCCTCCCAAAACCAAGCAAGTGGTTATAAAGGTTAACTCTTGCTCGGTTGGCAAAGAAAGTCTGCGATATTCTCTATTGTGAAACTTTCTGTTGGTGTTGCATAGTGACCTTTGTGTTTTAGTGCTGCTAGTGAGCTTTGACTTCGCTACATCAAATTTAATGATCAACGAAGACTAGCCTGAGTTTGTGAATGCAAGTGTAAGCTATGGCCACGTTATTGACAATCAGGCTGGTAACTACTACATTTGAAGCTTTAATGCAGTGGTTAGTGAAACATTAGCTAGAAGAACTCCTCAAATACATAATCTCCCCTGGCTGTGCATGCAGAGAGTAAATGCACACAGCGTGAACCTGCCATGCCACAAGTGTCAGGCTGCAGTGCTGTGTAAACCTTTCCCATTGGTGCTGATGTGCTGTAGCTGAAATGTAATCACAGATGAGTCCTTTGGGTCCTAGCCCCATAAACCTTGATTGCTCTTAATTTCTTTCAGGTTCCATTGCCAGTCTCAGCCTATGAATTTGTTCTGTCAACAAATCAAGTATTAAGCAAAAGGGCTTTTAACTTGTTTCTCAGACTGTGGTCGGTAAGCCCTCAGTGACTGTAAGGCTCGATATTGTGTCTGCAGAGCCGAGGCTGCTGCTCTTGAGCTCAGCCCTTTCTGTCTTTGTTCGTTTTGGTTCAGCACCCCCACACACGGCAGGGGAGCATGCAACTGGTGTTTTCTTTAGGTCCGAAGGTCTGCAGCCTTGTTTTGCTGCACACCCTGTTCCTTTCCAGCATATATCAAAGTGCTGTGCATGTTCCGGCAAGACTTACTAAGAATTACTAAAACCATGCCACTCGGGGATGAGTGAACTTTGCTCATTTCATCCCACTGCCAAGGACTTTGCTTGGTAGTATTGCTTTCCACAGCTAAGCAGACCTGGAACGCAGGGGGGGGGAACGCAATGTTCCTTCAGTGCTGATAGACCTTGGTGTTTTTGTTTACTTTTTCATTTTGCCATTTTTTTTTCCGGCTCGTTCCCTTTGACCTAATTTCCTCACTAGCCCACTTGGTGATCCCACCATTTCCACAATTCAATGCAGTCGTTGACCTTTTGTAATCAGATTGTATGTGTGCTATTAATGTTGAAATCTCAGATGATTGTGCTGTAAAGTACTGTAATATGGTGTACATGTTCACCTTTAGATCCATGAGACCATTGAAACCATCAATCAGCTGAAGACTCAGAGGGAGTTCATGCTGAGCTTTGCCCGTGATCCTCAAGGTTTCATCAACGATTGGCTGCAGTCGCAGTGCAGGGACCTGAAGGTGAGCCAGCTGAAAACCATCCATGCCACTGTGTAGTCATAAAGCTTGGTTCATTTTTCTGAAGCACATTGAATGTTCTAAACAGTGATCCAGACCTACATCAGCTGTGCATTCTTAAACGTTAACACTGGACGGTTTGGGTAACTCTTTGGTCAGTTAAGTGTGTGAGAAGGGAGTGTTTGCATAACCTTTACCCCAGCCCTCCATTAGTCCCCCATTGCTTTTTCCTGGTGGTGGGCCAGTGCCTGTCTGACTGGACTTCTAATGACATGGAGGGGCTGAATGAGAGTGATTCATGACTAAAGGTTGCTGACACTTTTACACAAAGTGCCGACATCCAAGAGACTAAAAGCACAGCTGTCGCAACGTTTGGTTCTTTCCCTTTGTGACAGTTATGACGTGTACCGTTTTGGTAATCTCATTAAAATGTTGTGTGTTTTTGTTTGTATTTGTTTTATAAATAATATCGCTCTATTAACGTTGTGTTCCATGCAGACAATGACTGATGTGGTTGGAAACCCAGAAGAAGAAAGAAGAGCTGAGTTCTACTTCCAGCCATGGGCTCAAGAGGCTGTATGTCGCTACTTCTACTCCAAGGTAATACTCTAGCTATGTATGAAAGGCTCAACTGACTATGAATTTGTATCGGGAGAGTTTTATGCCCAATATTTCTCAGAGCTGATCAGTGACAGCCATTGTTAAGGATTGTTGCAGCCCTGCACGAGGCCCCTTTGTCACAGGACCATGCATTTCTTTGTTTAATCACTAGACCTTTTGACTGTAGGCTATCTCTGCATGGGTGTTTGCTTTTTTTTTTTGTGTGTGTAAAATGTCCCTTGTGGGGTAAGCAAAGTAAATACTTGGCTAATACAACACTGAGAGAACATCACCAAGCCCAGTGAGTATCAGGAAACAGCAGAATTAACAAGGACCATAGAAGCTGCGTTCACATGTTCGGGTGAGGCGGATGACTGAAACCAATTGATTTCAAACATTCTGCAGCAGAAAGCTCTCCTGCTTTTTTTAGTTAATGCTCCTGGTATCTTTTAAGGCTTCTTCTGATTCCTTTATTAGGCTTTCCCCTGAACTGATTCTTTCTTATATGTTCTAACAGGTCCAGCAGAGAAGACAGGAGCTGGAGCAGGCTTTGGGCATCAGGAACACTTAAGCGAGGACAGACACCCAGGAGGATGGAGAGCAGAAGAGGCTGCAGGATGTTGAAGTTTGTGCCGGCGCTGTTGGACTGGGCTGCCGTCTTTTGGTTATTAATCACAATGACATTAAACTACAGTTCATTAGCCTGCTTTCTTGGTGCAGCTTGTTGGCGAGCATGTTAGGCTCTGCTCCCGCCGCTGAGCAAGATCGATCTGACTTGGTTTGCTGCCCCTCTCACCTTAAAAAAACAAAACAAACAAAAATAGGAACTCTTGAATTGTCCTCGTCTTCTCTGCTCCGCCTCCCTTGACATGCTTCCACCGTTCGAACCTAATCGAAGTAAAGATATCTCTGATGGCTGTTTATGAAAATTGTCTCATCCAAAAACTGTACATTTATCCTCTCGTAGGCTACTAACAGAAGATGTGACAGCGGTTTGTTGTGCTTTGTCGTTGCTGTGCTTGGATGGGATGCAAGTGTCCAGTAATGAAGACTAGTCTGACAACTGCAAGCTAGCAAAGGTATTGGGTTGGGTGACAGCGACTACAAGCTATTTCTGGAGGCCCTTGATGTGTGTTTACAGCTTGGTGGGACATGGTTTGGTGTGGAGCAGCTCTCACTTCTTTACAGAGGAGGTGATGGGAACCAAGGGTCACAATATCTACTGCTGAAAGTCTAGCCATTTAATTTACTATCCAGAGCCACTAAATTTAGTTTGGGACCATTTTGCTTTAAATTGAATTGCTTGTTTATTTCTAGCCCTGCGGGTATTTAGATTTGTTTATAGCGCAAGACAGTCTGGCAGCGTATTCGTAACCATTTCATGCAATAACCGCCAATGAATGAGATTAAAGAGGTGGACGTCCGGTTACCATCACTACCACTGGAAACTTCTCTGATTGGTAGGTCTCTCTAGAACAGAGCATTTCACACCAAACCACTCTGAATGACTACATTGAATGCAGAACTTCTTTCTAATAGGTGATGGCTGTTACCTCAGCGCTCCATGCCTTTCCTCTTGTAGCATAAGATGAACGTTGTATGAGGCAAGCCTTATAAGCCAGTGAAAGCTTTCTTTCGTTCGACCCAAGTCACTCATAGAACTGACATTTTTCCACTACTGTATCGTACCACAGCTTTTTTTTTCCTTATTTCAAAATGATCTTTTCTCTTCACGAACAGGTGCTGTATAGATTCTAGTAGGTTTCAGAGCTGTTGGGTTGCCTAAGAATAACTTTGTGGGGCCATTTCTATCGTTTTTGCAGAGGGTGGATCTTTGTCTTGGATATTTTTGTTATAATATGGAGTATATTAAGACTAGTTATTAGCTGTAGATGAATAAAGGAAGTAGTTTAGTACTTCAGCTCTACAAAGCTATGTAAGTGGATGCTTAGAGCTAGTTGATTGGCATTAAATATCACCTTGGTCAATATGAAAAGCTGCAGTTATGGGCTGCATCATGGTCTGTGCTCAGGTAATTTGCTCCACGTTAATGTTTTAGCAGTTTTTTTTAACCAATTTGCTGGTCACCTCGCTCTCTCTCACTTTTACATGAAGGACAGACGCGCCTCGTGATCGCCCGCTATGGGGTGGCCTTGTTAGGAACTGAGGTATGCTGAAGCCATAGACTTTGAGAAGAAGGAAAAGAGGTTGTGGTCATGTGCTGAAGACTGAAATATTCTCAGTGTGTTATCTTTTTAACCGTGTGTGTATTGCTTCATTTGGCCCACGTAAACAGTTAAAGCTCTAAGATATTTTAAATCATTTTGTTTTTGTTTTGGGTTTTTTGTTTTTTCTTTTATGGACCAAAATTGTTTTGACTTGTCAACCCTTACAATAAAGATTATCTTTTATTGATGCATTTATGGTTTTATGTCATTTATCCACTTAGTCACGAGTAGAGGTGCTGCTGGAGCTTTTAAAACCCTGTCCACTCACTGTTTGCTCTATTGCACGCTTGCTCGTCCACCTTGTAGCTCGTGTGCTGCGGTACAGTTTGGTCTTCTAGTCCTTCATCAGTGGTCTCAGGACACTGTTTGCTAGATATAGGACTATTCTTAGTTGATTTCCAGCACCACTGCTATGTCTGATCCACTCACACATGCACAACACACACTAACACACCACCATCGTATCAGTGGACAGTGATTTGTAGAAACAAGGTCAGCCTAATGTTGGTTAGTGTATAGTTTTATCCTTTTCTGCTGTTTTATGTTTTGTGTGGGAAAGGCTTATAGACATTGGCATATGTACGTGTATAGATAGATAGATAGGTGTGTGTGTGTGTGCACGTGCGCATGATCCTGAAGGTAACCAGACGTCCAAAGCATCTAATGACCTGGTTGTTAGATGAAATGTCTCTCCACGTCGTTCAGATTTTCTCCACTATTTTGCCATCATAAATTTTACATATAACAACTCTGTGGGTATAGTGGTGGTTGCAGATGCTTTGTGATTTTCACATGCACCACTGCCAGCTGATACAAAGGGAAACTCCACCCTATTTGTCAAAATTTCAGCATAATGGTTAACAAAAGTTATTCAGAGTTTAAAAGCTGTAAGCCAGAATTGTTCGTGCGGTGGTGGTGATGAGAACCAAACATCCACCTCTAAAAGCTCCCTTATAGAAGGTTATTACATTAAATATATCATCACTGTCCAAAGAAATACATGTTTCTTCCATTTCTGTTGATTTTTATTTTTCTACGTCACATGTAAATGACAACTGCTCTTTATGTTCTGTGAAGATTTGATGAGGAACGGACCAATAGAAATTCATTTTGGTTCCATTGACTTACATTGAAACCAAAGACTGTTTTTAGCCTCTCCTGTAAAGTTGCCATTTTGGAAATGCTTGTTTTTCTTTGGACGGTTACCATATTGTCTGACACTGTTGACCAGGTTTTCATGGTGGAGGGATACAGGAGGAGTGTTTTAAGGTCAAATAGTAGTCCACAAAGAGTCACTGTTTTACCATCATCAACATAAACCAACTCATAACACATGTTAGGTTCACTGGTGGTTATGATAGTAACTAAAAGGCTACACTTGCATTATACATATATTGGGACCTCTGCTTCTGGTCACTACCACTGTAATTAGCAGATTAGTTGGGTCAGGTGTGTTGGGCAGAGGGTCCTCCAGAACCAGCATTGGGACCTACTGCTATATAGCACTGAAATGTGTTCTGCTATTGTCAGTGTCAACAGAAGAACCCTGTTAAAATAGTTCTTTTAGATGGAGAATGTATACTATATATGGCTCCACCCCCCCCCCCCCCCATACTATATATGCCCCCCCCCCCCCCACACACACACTCCTGCAGGTCATTAGCCTCTCTATATTTATTTATTTATTGTTTGGGAAATGGTGTCTGATGCCAAACCCTGGATCTTAAACGCCTTTACTATTCATGCTAACACAGATAAGGCAGCCCAACTTTCTGCCTGCTGTTATGTAAATGAGGGTAAGTGGGCGTGAGCTATTAACGCCCCCCTCTCTCCCTCCCTCCCTCCCTCCCTCCCTGCCTGCCTGCCTGCCTGCCTCGCGCATGTGGACTATAAATATGGGTCGTCACAGAAGCGCAAAAGTAGCTCCAAGAAGTCAGGTACAGCCTCCAGAGCAGCAGCAGACACATAGACTGGAATGGCAGCCAAGAAGATCTGCATTATCGGCTCCGGGAACTGGTGAGTCTGGCCGGTCGCTGGGAGCTCTATTTTAAGCCGCAGAAAATGATTTTCTGTATGAACTTTTCATAAACACCTCCGTTCTCTGTTGAAGCGCTCTCTGGTCTCCCGGAGCTGGAGCTCCTCTCTGGGCTGCCCCCCCCCTGTTAATCACGGGGGGTAAATAATAGGGGCACGTAAGAGTTGCAGAGACTCAGATGCTTGGTGGGCGTGACGTCATCGCAGACCCGTTTCCTTAAGGTGGAATTGCTGAGTAATAGCCTTCATGGGAGGAATGCTGAGTAAAAGCTTTAAAGGAGTGGGCCAATGTGCCCCACACCAGGTCAGGTGCCCACCCACCCTCACACAAATATTGCATTTTGATTTGCATACGTTTTTGTGTACAATGCATTGCATCTTATATAATGACCTTCCACATCCCCCCCAAAAAAGATGGTTATTCAAGGGTTCTTCAGCAAAGAAGTTGGTTCTGGTTTATGAAGAACCATGAAGAACCATTTGCAAGCTTTTCCGGTTCCACCCTTTTCTTTCAGTGTGTTGTAGCTTGTCGTACATGGGAAATAAAACTTATCGTCTGGAGGGAGTTCACGCTGGAGGGAGAAACTCTCTCCCACAGAAACCACTGCCTGAAAGGCCTCATTGGAATTACAGCCCTTTTCCCTGTTACGAGGTGACATCATCTCATAACACATTTCTTCTTGCCCGCCTACCGGCAACACAGGCACACCTTCACGCCATGCACAGAGAGCTAAAACCAGTAAAAACTGACCACTCTGGAACGTCCTTCTAGCTTGCGAATATATATATATATATATATATATATATATATATATATATATATATATATATATATATATATATATATATGGCTCTATATCGAAGATTGATATATTTATAGAATATAGGATTCTGCTATTGTTGTGATGGAAAGTTTGTAAGGACATTCGATTTAGAACCTATATATATATATACACACATTCCCCATCAAGGAATTATTTCCCCAAGAAATAATTAATGTAGTTTTGCCAGTTTAGAGATAGTGGGGGGTTTTGTATTGTGCAAATTAGCTTTTGTCACACTGGCATTGATTGTGTGTCTAACGTCAGTCTGGCAACTCTATAAAACTGAAAGAGAGAAAGAAGTAAATGGCTGTGTTGCTATTAGGGACGGGCTATTGTTAGCACATTAGCTTAGCAAAACAAACGGTCTGCTCAGTAATCCACCTCTTGCTGGCTGTGAGACCCCCACAGTTCAGTCCCATCTCCTGCCAGATGTTTATTATCTCTTGCAATTCTATCCAAGTACATTAAGCTCACTGCTGCATACAGTGAGCAGGCTGCTGATTGGATGATTGATTTGTATAGCTGATTGGTTGTCAACACGAAGAGGCTCTGCCCACTGTACCTCATTGCAACTGTTCCTAAATGGTTCTTTGCTTACCAAAGACCTTAAAATATTACAGAACCTGTTCATTATGTGGAGGTTCCTGAATGATGCTACTTTTAGGCTCTGTCCTTCAACTTCGTTCTGGCACGAAAAGAATATCCAGAACGTTCTTTCCAGGAACAAGTCTGTTCTTTTCATTGTTGGACCTGAGAGACTTGATATTTTCTAAAGATGCTAAGTATACAAAGGAATTTAATAGGTAAAAAGGAGAAGAGCTTGTTCCTTGCTGTGTTATCCTTTAGGCTATATAACAGCTAGGGACAAGTAACTTATATATTGGGTCAGTCATGGGTTTTAGGTTTCTGAATCAGCATTGTAAACGGAAGGTCATTGGTTCAATTCCCTGAACTGACTGGACTAAACTGAAGTGCTCTTGATATTGGGTCAGTCGTGGGTTTTAGGTTTGGGAATCAGCCTTGTGAGCAGAAGGTCACAGTTCCATGAACTGACAGGATGTAACTGCAGTGCCCTTGAGCAAGACATCTCTAAACACTCTAGTGTATGTGGGCTCTGCCACCCCAGCAGTTCCGTCCCGTCTCCTGCCAAACTTGTATTTTCTCTTGCAATCCTACCCAAGTACATTAGGCTTATTGCTTATCTGGACATGCAGTGAGCAGGCTGATGATTGGATGATTGCAGGTGGTTTGTACAGCTGATTGGCTGCAATAAAGACTGTTTCAAATGCTGCATGCGTGAGTGACAAGACTCTATTTGTTGTTGGGGGTTTCTTTACTGCCTGGAACCCAAACTCCGCAGATGAGGCAATGAAGAGGAAACTTTATGTGACAAACCACATAGTTAAGCAACTTAATTTTGTATTAAAATGCTGCACAGGAGATAGTAAGATATCACTATAGCTGTTATTCTAAATAATGATGATTTAAAGCACTTAAAATAAGATTGGGTGTTCAACCAGCTCAACCTGACAAAGACAAAGGAGCTGGTGGTGGACCTGACGAGGGACAAAACACAGGTGACTCCTGTTTCCATCAGGGGGGTCAGTGTGGACACTGTGGAGGACTATAAATATCTGGGCGTGCACATTGACAATAAACTGGACTGGGCTAAGAACACTGACGCCCTCTACAAGAAGGGCCAAAGTCGTCTCTATTTTCTGAGGCGTCTGAGGTCCTTCAACATCTGCAGGACTATGCTGAGGACCTTTTTATGAGTCTGTAGTTGCCAGTGCCATCCTATACGCTGTTGCATGCTGGGGCAGCAGGCTGAGGGTAGCAGACGCCAACAGACTTGATAAACTGATCCGCAGAGCCAGTGATGTTGTGGGTGTGGAGCTGGACTTGCTGACGGCAGTGTCTGAGAGGAGGACGCTGTCTAAGCTGCAGGCCATCATGGATAATGGCTCCCACCCTCTTTACCACACAGTGATGAGACGCAGGAGCACATTCAGTTCAAGACTCATTCAACCAACATGCACTACAGAACGCCACAGGAGGTCATTCCTACCATCAGACTTTATAACTCCTCCCTTAAAGTACGACACCTCTCACATGTACAGTAATAACAATAGAACTATGATTTAATTATGTATGTAGAACTCAAATGAGCAATAACTTTCCTACCTCTAAACTCTTACTGCTGTATACAGTATATCTGTACTTAATATTATAGACGCAGTCACTTTACATTTATTCTTCTATTGTAATATATGACTTATATATGTGTACATATGACAAATTTCTTTTATGTTGTAAATTATTATTAGAGTGTATATTCTTCTTCTGCTACTGTAATAACTGCAATTTCCCCCTGGGATCAATAAAGTATTTCTGATTCTGATTCTGATTCTGATATAGAACCATTTCATGCTTTAATTGCGGTTCTCTTGACTGATGTTTTGTAAAAGGTTCTATATGGTAACGTTATATCAATATAGCACCAAATACAGTTAATCTACTGTTACAAGACAGACATTGCAAGAAACAGTTTCTATATAGAAGCATGTACAACACAATTTCCATCAATTTAAAGAACTGTTAGCATGCAAATGGTTCTTTGCATGTTCGTGGTTCTATATAGAACCATTGTCTTAACATACTTTTCAAGAGTATAGTAGCTATACATAATCATTTTTATACATTTTTGCTAAAACTTTGGTGAATATTTTAAAATACAGGTAACGTAGCAAGACATATGCCACTGTGTCTCAATTTAGATGCATGTGTTAAATTAAACTCACAGAAAACTCACATAAAACCACATTAAAATAAGTTTTATGAGTTTTTTTCTGACAATAAATGCTGAGTTTTTCCTTTATTTAGAGAAATGCTGACTGGCTGGCCTCAGAGAGCCATGTCAACATGATCTTCTCACTTTATTCTGTATCAAACGAATCAAACAGCAAATCAGACCGTCATTAAACAAAGCCTTGATCTTCTGCAGACCCTGACTTCAAAAGTAGGAGCCAAGTTCTCTCCAGTTTATCCATATTTACTGACCGGCTGCTTGGAAAAATCCTGCCACGGCTGTTTGTTGAACATTGTTTGACTCTTCCCGTCAGTGTCTCTTAGTCAACTTCAAAGTATGGACTATTTTCTGTAGGAGATCAATGAGGCATGCTGTCACAATGTGCTCTGTTTACAGAGAGCAGGTATTTGGACTAATGGCCTGTACACAGTGTAGGGTCCTCACTGTCCTATACTTAGAAGATTTAGCTCCGCCGGCTGTTCGTAAACTGCCTATGCGTGTGGTAGATGGTGGACAACAATGCTAGAAAATGCACTTATGGTAATGTACAATGACAAAAAAGATGTTGTGGTTTTTGGCTGCAATAACTGGATGTTCAGTGGACCCCCGTACCCAAACTGCCCAAAGACCCCCAAATATCCAGAAAGTGGACTAAACCTGTCAACTTTAAACGGGCACATTGGAAAGGACTGTCCTCTCACTCTGTCATCTGTAGTGATCACTTCACGGCTGAAGGTTATCACGACTACAGGACGTAGGCTTACACGACGACTGGATCTTAAGTCTGGCGCTGTTTTAACAGTATGGGCATGTAAACCAGCGAGAGGTGTTCAAGAGCCTCCGTGTACGTGGAGGTAAACCAGGTAAGCTCAGTTACTGAGCCTGCTTTAGCTGATGTTAGCCAACATTAGCTAACATTAGTCTCTTAGTCAACTTCAAAGTATGGACTATTTTCTGTAGGAGATCAATGAGGCGTGCTGTCACAATGTGCTCTGTTTACAGAGAGCAGGTATTTGGACTAATGGCCTGTACACAGTGTAGGGTCCTCACTGTCCTATACTTAGAAGATTTAGCTCCGCCGGCTGTTCGTAAACTGCCTATGCGTGTGGTAGATGGTGGACAACAATGCTAGAAAATGCACTTATGGTAATGTACAATGACAAAAAAGATGTTGTGGTTTTTGGCTGCAATAACTGGATGTTCAGTGGACCCCCGTACCCAAACTGCCCAAAGACCCCCAAATATCCAGAAAGTGGACTAAATATATGATGGAAAGTTTGTACGGTGGTGTAGTGGTTAGTATGGTGGTGTAGTGGTTAGTATGGTGGTGTAGTGGTTAGTACGGTGGTGTAGTGGTTAGTAAGTTGGTGTAGTGGTTAGTATGGTGGTGTAGTGGTTAGTACGGTGGTGTAGTGGTTAGTATGGTGGTGTAGTGGTTAGTATGGTGGTGTAGTGGTTAGTATGTTGGTGTAGTGGTTAGTAAGTTGGTGTAGTGGTTAGTACGGTGGTGTAGTGGTTAGTACGGTGGTGTAGTGGTTAGTAAGTTGGTGTAGTGGTTAGTACGGTGGTGTAGTGGTTAGTACGGTGGTGTAGTGGTTAGTATGGTGGTGTAGTGGTTAGTATGTTGGTGTAGTGGTTAGTAAGTTGGTGTAGTGGTTAGTATGGTGGTGTAGTGGTTAGTACGGTGGTGTAGTGGTTAGTATGGTGGTGTAGTGGTTAGTACGGTGGTGTTGTGGTTAGTATGGTGGTGTAGTGGTTAGTACGGTGGTGTAGTGTTAGTAGGGTGGTGTAGTGGTTAGTACGGGGGTGTAGTGGTAGTATGGTGGTGTAGTGGTTAGTGCGGTGGTGTAGTGGTTTGGTGGTGTAGTGGTTAGTATGGTGGTGTAGTGGTTAGCACGGTGGTATAGTGGTTAGTATGGTGGTGTAGTGGTTAGTGCGGTGGTGTAGTGGTTTGGTGGTGTAGTGGTTAGTATGGTGGTGTAGTGGTTAGTATGGTGGTGTAGTGGTTAGCACGGTGGTGTAGTGGTTAGTGCGGTGGTGCAGTGGTTAGTATGGTGGTGTATACCATTTGTGTTTCTGTATGTAAACACAAATGGTATATGGATCTATATAATTAGTTATTACTGTGTTTTAAATGTGTCCATGTTGCCAACAACAAACTCCGTTTGGGATGTTATTAGAACCCCTTCCCAGCACGGTGGTGTAGTGGTTAGTACGGTGGTGTAGTGGTCAGTACGGTGGTGTAGTGGTTAGTAGGGTGGTGTAGTGGTTAGTATGGTGGTGTAGTGGTTAGTACGGTGGTGTAGTGGTTAGTACGGTGGTGTAGTGGTTAGTAGGGTGGTGTAGTGGTTAGTATGGTGGTGTAGTGGTTAGTAAGGTGGTGTAGTGGTCAGTACGGTGGTGTAGTGGTCAGTACGGTGGTGTAGTGGTCAGTACGGTGGTGTAGTGGTTAGTACGGTGGTGTAGTGGTCAGTACGGTGGTGTAGTGGTCAGTACGGTGGTGTAGTGGTCAGTACGGTGGTGCAGTGGTTAGTACGGTGGTGTAGTGGTCACTACGGTGGTGTAGTGGTTAGTACGGTGGTGTAGTGGTCAGTACGGTGGTGTAGTGGTTAGTACGGTGGTGTAGTGGTTAGTATGGTGGTGTAGTGGTCAGCACGGTGGTGTAGCGGTTAGCAGTGAGTGGGTTTCCTCCGGGTACTCCGGTCCGTCCTTCCACTGTGAGATGACACCTCAGCCCTCTGGGTCTGAAAGGACGGCTTATCTACAGATGTTTAAACTGAAACCTCACGGCGGGGAGCTTGTGATTCTGCAGTTGAGTTAACGTCTGCAAACAAGTGTGATGTCAAAGGCAGGCTCTAAGACGGGGTCTCAGAAAATTAGATCCAGTGCTTCATCTTCCTCCAGCTCATCGGCCCTAGTAGCTGCTGCACTTGCTCGTGCTGAAGCTCAAGCAGTCAAAGCTGAAGCAGAATTTGCTGAAAGAGAGAATCAGCTTAAGGTACAACAAGCTCAACTTGAAGCTTCAATTGCAGTAGAAAAGGCACGTTTAGATGCATCGTTGGATACATTGCGACATAAACAGTAAGCTGCAGCTGCCATGGCAAAGGCCGAAGCTTTAGAAGCAGTAGCAGAGCAAGAAAACAGGGATGCGTTCAGCAAAATAGAACAGTTGTCAGAAGATCGTGAACAACGTACAAAGGAATACATACAAGGACAGACTGTTCATGAAAGCAGCATAACCATGCCCATGCTTGATGGTCCTTTCTTTGATGGAGTCAGTCGTGCTGGTTCAGTGCCCAAAAATGAAGCCCCTATTAACATTCGCCATCAAACTGATGAACAGGGTGATGTGTATGAAGACCGAAGCAATCTTCAGCAGGATGTCAAACCTCCTACAAGAGTGACAGTTCCTGAGGGTAGGGCTGTATTCTCAAGTATGCATCCAGACACAAGTGAAAACTTCTCCTCCCAGGTGAGACGCACGGAAGTCCATTCTTCGACATTATCACCGCATTTAGGGCAGAGTCCATTTGGTGGCACTAATCACAGACAGAGGACAAGTGATCCACGCACTTATAGCAGCACTGCTCAGGGGCACTCGGGATCTCATCAGCTTCACTCAAATGAGAGCCAAACCATGTCAGACTTTGTGAGATTTATCGCTTGACGCAAACTTGTTTCTACTGGACTTATGCAGTTCAGTGATCGCCCCGAGAATTACAGAGCATGGAGAGCGTCGTTCCTAAATGCTCTAAGAGATCTTAACCTCTCAGCAAGAGAGGAGATTGATTTGCTGGTGAAATGGTTGGGCAATGAGTCAGCAGACCATGCAAAGAGAATAAGAGCTGTGCATATTAATCATCCCCAACAAGGTCTCAAAGTCATCTGGGACAGACTCAACGAATGCTATGGCTCACCAGAGATCATAGAGTGTTCCTTGTTTAAGAGGTAGGAGAATGTTCCAAAGATTTCAAACAGGGACAACCGTAGATTGAGGGAGCTCGGAGACCTTCTGGAACTCCAAGCAGCAAAGGCTGACGGTGATCTACTAGGCCTTACCTACCTTGATACAGCCCGTGGTATTAACCCAGTGGTGCAGAAGTTGCCATTCTATCTGCAAGAAAAATGGCTCACTCTTGGTTCAAAGTACAAAGAGCAGAACAATGTGCCTTTTCCTCCATTCAGTTACTTTGTGGAATTTGTGTGTCATGAAGCAAAAATGCGCAATGACCCAAGCTTTAGTCTCTTAGCAGTCCAGGGAGATCCCTTTGAGCTGGTAAAGAAGGCACACAAACAAGAACATCGGAGAGCCATTGCAACTTACAAGACAGAGACATCTGCTATTAGTTTAACTGATAAGTCTAAAACCAAGATTAAAGCAGATTCAGCAAAGTACTGCATGCTGCACAACAAACCACACCCGTTACCTAAATGCCGTGGCTTCAGGCAGAAATCTGTAGAAGAAAGGAAGGCAAGTTACATGGGATTTGTTACAAGTGCTGCAAATCCATAGCACACACTGTGACAACTGTGACAATGACATTAAGTGTGTTGAGTGTGGAAGTGTCACGCATGTTTCAGCACTTCACCCAGGACCTGCTCCATGGTCCTCCAAGCCAGGATCTCCAGCTTCAGAGCATGGTGGGGAGGAAGTTGACAGCCCTGTAGAAAATGCAGTTTCTTCTGCTTGTACCAAGATCTGTGGAAAGGGCATTTCAGGACGTTCATGCTCAAAAATCTGCCTCGTCAAAGTATATCCGGCAGGCCACCCAGAGAAAGCAGTGAGGTTATATGCTGTATTAGATGACCAGAGTAACAGGTCTCTTGTACGGTCAGAGTTTTTTGACCTTTTCAGTGTCACAGGGTTCAGTGCTCCATATTCGCTTAAGACATGTGCTGGTACATTGCAGACGGAAGGCAGAAGAGCCTGCAACTTTTATATAGAAGCAACTGATGGTAGCATTACTCTCTCTTTGCCAACATTAATCCAATGCAATGAGATTCCACACAACCGTCTGGAGATTCCCACTCCAGAGGTGGCACTTGGCTACTCCCATTTGAAACACCTGGCTAATCAGATCCCAACGCTTGACCCCCAAGCGCCTATTATGCTCCTGCTGGGCCGAGATATCATTCGAGTCCACAAAGTCCGGAGACAAGTGAATGTGGCCACATTCTATGCACCCTATTCTATGCACCCTATGCGCAGAAACTTGATCTGGGTTGGGTAATTGTGGGAGATGTATGCCTCGGAGAGGTGCACAAACCAACAACGGTCAGCACATACTACACTAACACCCTAGAAAATGGCCGTCCTTCTCTCTTTGAACCATGACCTCACCGCTATGCTGTAAAAGAGAGATACTGCAACAGCCAGTGCCAGTTACAAAAACATGTCCAGATAGATCATCTCGTTGATGACTGTGATGTGTTCAAGAGAACAAAGGATGATGTCAAGACAGCTCCACAGACAGATCTTAACAACAGCCTCATCGGGGTGCTTCTCCGGTTCCGAAGAGATGCCATCGCCTTCACTGTGGACATACAACAGATGTTTCATTGTTTTATGGTCCTACCTGAAGACAGAAACTTTCTGAGGTTCCTCTGGTTCCAGGACAACAACCCAGAGAATGAAATTGTGGAATATCGCATGAAAGTGCATGTTTTCAGAAATAGCCCATCACCAGCTGTTGCTATTTTCTGCCTAAGAAGAGCAGCTCAAGAAGGAGAGGAAGAGTTTGGAGAGGATGTCAGAAAGTTTGTTGAGCGAGACTATTACATAGATGATGGATTAAAGTCTTTGCCTACAGCATGGCAATTGATTTGCTTAGAAGAACACAAGAAGTATTGGCTTGCTCTAACCTCAGGCTGCACAAACTAGCCTCAAACAGTAGAGAGGTCATGGATGCATTCCCACCAGACCACCATGCCAATGACCTGAAAGAGCTAGATTTAGGTTCTGGTAGTCTACCAATACAGCGCAGCCTTGGTCTTCTGTGGGACTTAAACTCAGACTGCTTCACTCGACGTGGAGTGTTGTCGACTGTTAACAGCCTATATGACCCACTTTGATTCGTAGCCCCTGTGACTGTTCAGGGAAAGGCCCTTCTCAGAGAAATCACTACCGATTCGTCTGATTGGGATGCCCCACTGGCCCCTGAAAAAGAGCAAATGTGGCAAACATGGAGAAGTTCTCTACAAGAATTACAAAGCTTACAGATCCCAAGGTCATACTCTCCTGTGTCACTGTCAGAGGCCGAGTTCATTGAACTTTATGTGTTTTCGGATGCTTCTGAAAAAGCAGTAGCTGCTGTCGCATATCTTAAGGTTGTAGACACAAACAGAAATTGCCACACAG
Source organism: Megaleporinus macrocephalus (assembly GCA_021613375.1). NCBI lineage: Eukaryota > Metazoa > Chordata > Actinopteri > Characiformes > Anostomidae > Megaleporinus > Megaleporinus macrocephalus. The sequence goes on along the minus strand of CM038714.1, from coordinate 12,916,507 downwards.
GATTTGTGTCAGGGAAAGCAAGATTAGCTCCACGTACAGGACAAACCATACCCCGCTTAGAACTTTGTGCTGCAGTAATGGCAGTAGACATGGCTGAAACTATCACCTCTGAAATAGACATCAAGATTGACACAGTCACCTTCTACACTGATAGTAAGGTTGTACTTGGATACATTTACAATGAAAAAAGGAGGTTCTATGTCTATGTGGCTAACCGAGTTCAGAGAATCAGAAGAAGCACTCTCCCAGAACAGTGGTGTTATGTGCATTCAGAGCATAACCCTGCAGACATTGCAACACGGCCAATATCCCCAGTTCATTTGAAGGATACCATCTGGTTCACTGGTCCAAGGTTTTTGCTTCAGCCAGTTAAGTCATCTGTTAAGGAGACATTTGAGCTTGTGGAACCAGCACAAGATTCCGAGATTCGGCCACTGGTAACGGCATTGTCCACAGCACTGTCAATGCACCTGGGATCCCGGCGCTTTGAACGCTTTTCAAGCTGGCATTCTCTCAATAGAGCCGTTAGTATTCTGATCCATATCAGTCGGTGTTTCAAAGGAACTTCAGATGAGGTCACAGAGCAGTGCAAAGGATGGCCCTATTGCAGTTCACCCTTGCCTGTAGATGTGCTCACTCAGAGTACCAGAGAGATTATCCGGGCAGTTCAACAGGAAGTCTATGCCATTGAGAGTGTCTCAGCTTGAACATCAGACTCTCCAAGAGCAGTCCACTATGTTCTTTAGATCCCTTCATTGACCAAGACGGTTTCCACCCACAGTCCAAATACATGCATGTTAGGATGATTGCTCACTCTAAACTGCTTGTCGGTGTGAGTGTGTGCGTGGGTGTGTGTTGGCTATGTGATGGACTGGTGTACCCTGCCATCGCTCAATGTGCGCCCCTCCATGACCCCAACTAGCACGATAAAGCAGAAGATAATGGAAGGATGTTATTATTATTTATATAGTCATCCATTATTATTATTAAGATATTATTATTAATTGTTATTATTTGTATCAAGTATTGTTATTTATTAAAGGTCTAATAAACACTCAATTTTCAAAGAATTGGAATTTTCGAATTTTCATGCTTCAGGCGTTAACTGTAGGTCCTTGATGGACAGTGAAGTGCACAGAAAGTACGGCGGTTTGTTCCAGTTTGTTCCGGAACGTCAGAACAACCTACTTCCCAGCTAGCTGTTATAGACTACATGCTTCATGTGTTGTAGGTTCAGATGGAGAAATCCTAAGCTAGGTCCTTCATAAGATCTACCATGTTCCTCAGTATTGCTTCGCCAGCACTGGGCAATTTCTCAAGACCAGCTTTGGCTGCGATGCTTTACAATTCAGGCCAAATTGCTGCTCACGTGATTTCAGCTGTGAAGGTTTTGAATTAACAGTGTATTACATGGTTTACTGTACTTGCTTCATGCAGCCTGTTGCCTTTAATACGTCTTCACACATTGTTCACAGTGTTTCGTCTGACAGCTAGGCCTATTAGTGCGCCTGAGTCTGTAAGACTGACTGACAGGGAGGGTGGTTATGTTACATAAGCCATTGGAGATGTCTGCATCAGCAGAGTTTGATGTGAAGGGTATTCATTAGTCTGATAGAGGCAGAGTTCCAAGTAGGAACAACTAGATTTAGGCTGGTTTATATAGAATATCTGTAATCTGGCATGTGCACTGTTAGCTATGGACAGTTTATCATCTCAGTTGAACACGCAGACCTTGGACAAAATGAAAAAAGGCCTGTCATCTTACCTGGACGCCATCACGTGTCTAACCTCCTAGTGCGTCACTTTCATGAGCAGACACAACATCAAGGTCGGCACTTTACAGAAGGTGCTATACGGTCTGCTGGCTATTGGATAGTTGGCGGAAAGCGTTGTGTAACCAGCCTCATTTTCAAGTGAGAATCAGTAATCAGCATGGACAAAGGTTGTTCCTCAGACCTATCAGTGAGCTAGTCTTACTTGTTTCTCCAAAAGACTAGAACTGATTAGCATTCAAGCAGATTTCAAACATGGACGGTGGTATCCCCAGGACACCAGACGGGGAGTGTAATGTCCTATAGACATTTGAGCTGTGATATTCTGTAATAAGAGATTGGTGCCACCTACTGGCAATGCTCTATATGCAGTCTATGCAGTCCTTAGTTGATGATGTCATAACCATGGGTCTGTTTGTGTATGAGCAAGAAAAGCATGGTTCTCTTCCCCTTCTCTTCCCCTCCTGAAATCTTTAAACATCTTCACATTTTGACCTTAGATGGCATTGTCGGTATGTAAGATATGTTCTTTGCTGTTTATATATCCATATAGTGGAACATTTGGGCATTATGTAGACATAATGTATTTAGCAGTTTGATTTAACAAATGCTAATTGTGCTAACTTACTCAGCTTTGCTCCTGTTTGTTCTTTTAAGGCATACTGATACATTTTTAGTGATGTTATGTACAATGCTTATACTTTAATTACATAAGTCACTGGTCCATTTGATCATGTTTCAAGTTATATTACTGGAGCTGGAATGTGACAAGAGTATTTAGTTTATTTCTTTCTCAGTTTTACCCTACTCCAAGTGCCTTCAGTAAACAGAGATTCACATATCCTGTCAGTGTGATTATTTGGAGAGGAGTTTAGCTGTCTGTCAACGTAAGCAAGGCGCTTTAGCAGAGGACAGAACAGTCAGAGTACAGGAGAGTCCATGACTAACAAATAGTAAGACTAGAAAGGAGAAAACAAAACAACAAACAAACAAACAGAAAATCAAGAAGACCAAAGCATGTATACCTACAGGAACAGGTTAACATTCCTCAATCCACAATCCTCATTCCTCAATCCACAATCCTCATTCCTCAAACCACAGTCCTTAGTCTATTATCCTCATTCCTCAATCCACAATCCTCATTCCTCAATCCACAGTCCTTAGTCCATTATCCTCATTCCTCAATCCACAATCCTCATTCCTCAATCCACAATCCTCATTCCTCAATTCACAGTCCTTAGTCCATTATCCTCATTCCTCAATCCACAATCCTCATTCCTCAATCCACAGTCCTTAGTCCATTATCCTCATTCCTCAATCCTCATTCCTCATTCCTCAATCCACAGTCCATAGTCCATTATCCTCATTCCTCAATCCACAATCCTCATTCCTCAATCCACAGTAAACAGTCCACAGTCCATTATCCACAATCCTCATTCGTCAATCCACAATTCTCAATCCACAGTCCACAGTCCATTATTCTCATTCCTCAATCCACAATAAACAGTCCACAGTCCATTATCCACAATCCTCATTCCTCAATCCACAGTCCATTATTCTCATTCCTCAATCAACAATCCTCATTCCTCAACCACAGTCCATAGTCCATTATCCTCATTCCTCAATCAACAATCCTCATTCCTCAATCCACAGTCCATAGTCCATTATTCTCATTCCTCAATCCACAATCCTCATTCCTCAATCCACAGCAAATAGTCCACAGTCCATTATCCACAATCCTCATTCCTCAATCCATAGTCCTTTATTCTCATTCCTCAATCCACAGTCCATAGTCCATTATCCTCATTCCTCAATCCACAATCCTCATTCCTCAATCCAAAGTCCATAGTCCATTATCCTCATTCCTCAAACGACAATCCTCAATCCACAATCCTCATTCCTCAATCCACAGTCCATAGTCCATTATCCTCATTCCTCAATCCACAATCCTCATTCCTCAATCCAAAGTCCATAGTCCATTATCCTCATTCCTCAAAAGACAATCCACAATCCTCATTCCTCAATCCACAGTCCACAGTCCATTATTCTCATTCCTCAGTCCACAATCCTCATTCCTCAATCCACAGTCCACAGTCCATTATTCTCATTCCTCAATCAACAATCCTCATTCCTCAATCCACAGTCCACATACCTCAATCCACAGTCTATAGTCCATTATCCTCATTCCTCAATCCACAATCCATAGTCCATTATCCTTCTTCCTTAATCAACAATCCTTATTCCTCAATCCACAGTCCATAGTCCATTATCCTCATTCCTTAATCAACAATCCTCATTCCCCATCCACAGTCCATAGTCCATTATCCTCAATCCACAATCATTATTCCTCAGTCCACAGTAAACAGTCCACAGTCCATTATCCACAATTATCATTCCTCAATCCACAATCCTCATACCTCAATCCACAGTCCATTATTCTCATTCCTCAATCAACAATCCTCATTCCTCAATCCACAGTCCATAGTCCATTATCCTCATTCCTCAATCAACAATCCTCATTCCTCAATCCACAGTCCATAGTCCATTATCCTCATTCCTCAATCCACAATCTAAAATTCACAGTGCACAATCCTCAATCTAAAATCCACAGTCCACAATCCTCAACCTAAAATCCACAGTGCACAATCCAGAATTCTCAATCCACAGTCCAGTCTTCATATCTCAATCTACAGTCTTCAACCTCAATCTACAATCTACCGTTGACAAGCCTCAATCTACAATCTACCGTTGACAAGCCTCAATCTACAATCCACTGTTGACAAGCCTCAATCTACAATCCACTGTTGACAAGCCTCAATCTACAATCTACCGTTGACAAGCCTCAATCTACAATCCACTGTTGACAAGCCTCAATCTACAATCCACTGTTGACAAGCCTCAATCTACAATCTACCGTTGACAAGCCTCAATCTACAATCCACTGTTGACAAGCCTCAATCTACAATCCACTGTTGACAAGCCTCAATCTACAGTCTACCGTTGACAAGCCTCAATCTACAATCCACTGTTGACAAGCCTCAATCTACAATCTACCGTTGACAAGCCTCAATCTACAATCCACTGTTGACAAGCCTCAATCTACAATCTACCGTTGACAAGCCTCAATCTACAATCCACTGTTGACAAGCCTCAATCTACAATCTACCGTTGACAAGCCTCAATCTACAATCCACTGTTGACAGGCCTCAATCTACAATCCACTGTTGACAAGCCTCAATCTTCAATCTACAGTCCATAATCCACAATCCAACAGAGGAGTATAAATACACAAGGACAGACAACAAACACCTGGGAAGGGGAGGAGTCACAAACTAAGACCAGGTGAGAGGTGTGGCCAAGGGGCGAAGAAGGTGAGGAGCTTGGAACCAAAACAAACAAAAGCACATGGAAACAACAGCAGGGTAAAACAAAGACAGAGAAGGACAGAGAGAGAAGCAGGGCAAGGCGTGACTGATGGAGCTTTGTTCTGCAGACAGTCTGTGAGTTACTGATGTGGAATTTGTGGGGAAGCGATTTGTTCTGTTCGTGGCTGTCGTGAATGGATCCCTGCAGCGTTCCAAAGGTAGCGTACATCTGACAGGAGCAGCTGGAGTAATCTTTTTCTGTACCTGAAAATTTCAGAAGTAACTTTTCAGCACAGGCTGCTTAGACACAATACAGGGCAGCCAATCAGAACAACGCTCATTTACATATCGCACTCTTAAAGGCACAGTAACAACACCAGCCTATTTGGTCAGAAAGTTTTGAAAATGTTCTTTTGAAAATGAACAATGATATATAAAATCATACAATCACTATGAGTGGTATGAAAATAAAGGAAGATAAATGTAGAATGTTCGTTCTTTAATTACCTGAACTGCCCATATAATCACTTATATATCTATAAATCATCCATACAGTCCTGATCACATAGGTCCAATCTCTGTGTTCCGCAGGGGATCTGCCATTGCCAAGATCGTGGGGGCCAACGCAGCCAAGTATGACACGTTTGAAACAACCGTGAACATGTGGGTGTTCGAGGAGATGGTGAACGGACGCAAGCTCATCGAAATCATCAACACCGAACATGAGAACGTCAAGTACAAGGACACAAGCTGCTTCCTAATGTGGTACGATATGCAGATTCACTGCTGCTTTTTTAAAACCTGCTGTTTCCTTAAATATAGCCAACTAACAAAACGTGCCCACCGTGAATACCGTCAAATTAAAGTTTTTTATTTATTGCTGAATTACATGTTTTGTTGATTAGAATGCTTAAATCTGGCATCTTTCTGGATATTTTAGTGCACAATTTCCATTTATTTGCTGTATTGAACATATTGGGGAAAACACATCACATATATAATTTGTACTTTTTTGTCATTTAGGCCACATTTTATGTTTATGTTTTACACCACAGACTTTAAAACTTCTGGGCCCCAAAAAAATGCTAAAAAGTGATCAATTTATAAAAAAAGATCACAATATGAGTTTTATAATAACTTAAAAAGAAACTAAATGTACTGATTAGTTTCATATTTGTACCTATGCATACTTTTGAGCAATATATTATCATCCCCAACATTATCGTCCTTACCGCAACAGTGTATAACTTCTGCAGGGAACTATTTAAGCGTAGCGCTTGTTTATGTTGTAACCATGAAAACAAAGACTTACAAGGGAGCCCATTACAGCCATGAGTAAAGAGTGATATTTGAATGTGTGTAAATGGGAGTAATTGAATCATTTACTGCTCTTGATCATCGAGTCATTACCGTTTACATCAGTACGGCAGTACTTAACAACTAAACATTACATTTACACATTATTTATTTATTTATTTACAACTAAACATTACATTTACACATTATTTATTTATTTATTTACAACAGAACATTACATTTACACATTATTTATTTATTTACAACAGAACATTACATTTACACATTATTTATTTATTTATTTACAACTAAACATTACATTTGCACATCATTTATTTATTTATTTACAACAGGATATTACATCACCCATTAACGTATGCAGAAGTGTGTTGTCTTTAGATGACTTGTTAACATATTTTCAATCTAAACATGGAAATTGTTCATGGGTGCCCATAAAGCAGTATAACAAGTTGAAAGAAAAGCCCTACAGCAGCTTAAAATATTAAAATAGTCTTTATTTGGGTTTTAAAGTCACAATAAGAAATTTGAAAAGTTATTAGTTATTACAAGAAATGATTTAATTGTCTTATATGCTGGTGTTTCTCGCCCCTGGTCTTGGGGCCCCACTGACCGGCAGCTTTTAGTGATTTCCCTGCTCGCCAACACACCCGATCCAACTGATCAGTTTATTATTGAGTGAGTAGGACTGAGAAACACTGCTGTAACTGACAACGATCATCCATAACATTGTCATCCTCCATTATATCAGCTCCACTGACCATATAGGAGCTACACTTACAGTCTGTAGTTCATCTGATTCTCTGTATACTTTATTACCCTGTTCTTTAATAATCAGGACCCCCACAGGACCACCACAGTGAGTGTAGAAACAAGGCTTGAGCTTGAAATCTAAATATTTCATTAGAAGTTTCCCAGTAAAACCAGTTTATAGAACAGGGTGTGTGTCCAGAAAAAACGGTCTGGGTGTTTAGACAAAACAATTGGTCTGAACTGAAGGGGAAAAGCCGGAGCAATACAGAGTCTTCAGTTACATTACGTCTCACTGCTGCTTCATAATGACCCAATCTTTGAAGGTACTCTATTGTATAAAGGTGTAAGAGACATCAGCTGATAGTTTAAAAGTCATTATCTGATCAATAAGTATATGTTCACCAGTAAGAACAGCAGATATGATTAGAACAGACGTAAATAATCATACATACAATACAAAGTAACATGAATATCTTACAGAACAAGTCAGTGATGCTTATCACACTAGTGCTAGCCCCTGGGGCTCAGGCTTTACCAAAATAAAGTTATTTACAGATAGACAAGCAACAGTACTACATCCTTTTTGAGTCTTGGAGAGTTTTTCTGGCTTGCTCGTGGGGGGCCTGGGGGCCAGGATAACAAAACAAAGACAAAGGTAAAAATAATATATTGGTCCATGAGTGGAAGATTAGAACTGACAGCCATTAGTGGACAGACAGTGGGCTGCTGTCCTCTTGCTATCGGGCGTGGTAGCTCACCCAACTGAACAGACTTTAACAGGTTAAAGTAGACAAAGACTCTGTACTGTTTGTGAAAGATAAGGTTAAGCAGTTTTCTGGATTCCTATACGCTGTTCATTTTTATTCAGGTGGCTGTTCCTGATGTGGTGGAGTCTGTGAAAGGAGCGGACGTCCTTATCTTTGTGATCCCGCACCAGTTTGTAAACAGAACCTGTGACACAATCAAAGGGAACATCAATAATGATGCTGTGGGGATGTCTCTGATCAAGGCAAGCTCTTTTTAAAGGTTCAGTTGTCTACAAACATAGATAACTGAACCTTTTTAAAGACCCCCAAGTCCGGTTACACATTAGCGCATGTCATACAGAGAGCAAAACTAGTCGCCTATACAGTATAGCATACTGAAATATATATACACACTACGGCTCAAAAGTTTGGGATCACAGTGAAACGTTCTTGTTTTTAATGGAGTATCTTCCTTCCTTAACACAACAATGGACTGACGGGTCTCTAAAGAAAGTTGTTTCTTTCTGGTCATTTTGAGCCGGTCAGCAAGCCATCAACTGCTGATGCTTCAGATACTAAACTAACCTAGAATGTTGTTCTCCCTTTTATGCTCACTTATTAGTAGAAGGTTTTTCAGCTGTGCATCACAATTGAGCAAGAGTGTCCTAACAACCAATTAGTCCAATAACATCCTTAACTTGGATTGGTGGTCGTACCAGGAGATTTAGACAGAGGACTGAGAATTGCTGATAATAGGACTATATGTAAAATAAGCCTCTATACAAAAATAGACTTTAATACAAAATTTTTATTCTTTAAAAATCATCTGATACACTTACATTAATTGTGAAATGGACAATATTGTTTGTGAATTGCATGAAAATTGCATGAAATGAAATTCTAAAGTGATCCTAAACTTTTGAGCGGTAGTGTATATGTTGCTACTCTGAGGTCAATAGTAATTAAATACTTTTGGTAGAGCAGTCTAAATCAATACTCAAGTAAAAGTAGTAAAAAAAAATAGTTAAATACTCACAATACTCCACTTGAAAAGTGCCTTCATATAAAGAAGAGTAAAAGTATGAAAGTATCTGTACTTAAATATTAACTTATAGAACTGCAGTGGAACTTCTTAGTAAATTCAGTATCTATCAGCTCAGGAACTGAAGTTTGTACGACTCCATTTTTCTATATTGTTTATTATTTTGGTCTAAAATAAAATGGTAAAGGTGCCAAGTCAGAGATGTGACCAATCAGAAAGCAGTACAGATGTCAACAACAGCATGCAACAACAAACTGAATGTAATGAAACACAAATGAAATTAGTAACTAAATAGGGCTGAAATATAATTGAGTAAAAAGTAGATTGCTTATTAATATACGTAAGTAGAAGTAAAATAATTACTGTTAGAAAATACTCAAAGTGCAAAATCCAGCAGTGTTTTTACTTAAAAGTACATGTACTTAAGTAAATGTAACTAGTTACTGTTCACCTCTAGTAAAATTAGTGTTAATGTATTACTTTCTTAATTTCATGAATTTCTCAGTTCAGCAGCTTGAACCAGAAGTAAACACCATCCAATAAAAGCCCATTTACAAAATACTGAATTAACTAGTAGTGTTACATTAAACATCCAGCTAAGAGAGATATAATATATTACAGCTTTATGTAATATAATGATATGATAATCATACCTGAATTAAAGAAGTAAGCATAATGAGGGTGCAGAGAAATGGGCTCTACAGGTTGTAGGCCCAACTATGTCTCTCAATTTACTAATAATAAACAACATCTGCATCTGAGTGGTAAGTTGAAGTTAACAAGGGCAAACATAAAAAGTATTGAAAGTTCATTCATAGGAAAGAAGCAGGACTAACTTCTTGAGGAAGGTAATCTGAATGCTTTAATGCATTAATGTTAATGCTGCTTCCCCACCAGGACTGACATTTCCTGTTCCAGGGTGTGGATGAGGGTCCAGATGGGCTGAAGCTAATTTCTGATGTCATCAAAGAGAAACTGGACATCACCATGACTGTGGAGACCCCCCCTGTACAATCTACTTTGTAGAAAGTTGTTTACACTGTGGAAATAGCCTTTCGACCGTTTTAACGTTTTTAGTGCTCCAGGTCAGAACACTCGGAAATACACTCCTAAAATATATTCCTAAAGCTACTCCCCGCTGCCTCCTCAAGTCCTACTCTTGGGGAAGGTGTGAGAAAATTTAGCTCGCCTGCTAAACTACAGTCAGATTCATCATATCAGTCAGTCACTCCGCCCACATGAGCAAACATAGATCCATCCATCCATCCATTATCTACCGCTTATCCGGGGATCCGGGTTGCGGGGGTAGCAGTCTAAGCAGAGAAACCCAGACTTCCCACCTCCTCTAGCTCCTCCGGGTGGATGCCAAGGCGTATCCAGGATAGTCGAGAGATATAATCCCTCCAGCGTGTCCTAGGTCCTCCCCGGGGTCTCCTCCCAGTCAGACATGTCCAGAACACCTCCACAGGGAGGCATCCAGGAGGCATCCTAACCAGATGCCCAAACCACCTCAGCTGGTTCCTCTGGACATGGAGGAGAAGCGGCTTGACTCTGAGCCTCCCCTGTATAATCAAGCTCCTCACCCTATCTGTAAGGGTGAGACCCGACACCCCACGGAGGAAACTCATTTCAGCAGCTTGTATCTGTGATCTTGTTCTTTTGGTCACTACTCAAAGCTCGTGATCACAGGTAAGAGTAGGAACATAGACTGATTGGTGAATAGAGAGCTTCTCCTTTTGGCTCAGCTCTCTCTTCACCAGGACAGACCGGTACAGAGCCTGCATCACTGCAGACGCTGCACCAATCAGCCTGTCAACCTCCAGCTCCATCCTTCCCTCCCTCGCAAACAAGACCCTGAGATACTTAAACTCCTCCATTTGAGGCAGGAGATCATTTCTAACCTGGAGAGGGACTCCACCTTTTTCCTACTGAGGAACATGGTCACGGATTTGGAGATAAAAATATAGATGAAAATCCCTGTGGTTATAGTTCTCAGTTTTAATAGCTATCTGGCATTATTACTAATAACTACCTTCAATATGATGTTATAGCAGTTAAATATAACCAAGTCAGTCTATCCTGTAAATGTCAAAATTTTGGTTTGGGTTGTGTGACGGATGATACAGCCCCAAACTACACATGGCTCTGCTCACGGCAACTGTTTTACGGTCCAGTCTTCTGAGAGTTAGGATTAATTGCCAAGCCCAATACAATTCAACAGCCAATCCGGTGTCTATGTGTATAAAAGCTTAGTAACATTTAAAGTAGCAAAGTGTTAAATTCCTATTCAATTATATCCACTCACATCATCATCCATCCATCCATCCATTATCTTCTGCATTATCCCGCTAGTGTTGGTCATAGGGGGGCTAGAGCCAATCCCAGCCTCATTGGGCGAAGGCAGGGTACACCATGTACAGGTCAGCAGTCCATCAAGCTGCTTCCATTTCTTGTTGAAGAGATACCGTTTCTGCCATTAACGATCTTTGGTTTGGTTGTAGAACATCGTGGCGGTCGGCGCAGGCTTCTGCGACGGCCTTGGCTATGGCGACAACACCAAGGCAGCGGTGATCCGTCTGGGACTGATGGAGATGATCGCCTTTGCGCGGATCTTCTGCACGGCTGGTCCTGTATCCCCAGCCACGTTCCTGGAGAGCTGCGGGGTGGCCGACCTCATCACCACCTGCTATGGTGGACGCAACCGCAAGGTCGGGGAGGCTTTCGCCAAAACCGGCAAGGTTGGTGTTTGAGTGCTCCTGGATGCCGTCTGCAGTACATGATCTTTTGAGGTTTTTTTTCTTTTATGGGAACTTTGTGCTCCTGCCGTCCTCAGACAATCGAGGAGCTGGAGAAGGAGATGTTGAATGGACAGAAGCTTCAGGGTCCAGCCACAGCAGCTGAAGTGAACCACATTCTCAAACACAAGAACATGGTGGATAAGTAAGTGCTTGTGTAAAAAAGTATTATATATCATGACATAAAGTTAAATACATGTTTTTCTTTAGACAACAACAATACATTGGACTACATTACATTTTGTACGAATAAGAAAAGTATAATATGTCTGTAATGTGATACTGTAACTGAGCCCTTAAGGGTATATGAGTTATTATTAATGTATATATATATATTTTTTTTTTATTAATGTATTTATTTTTATTATTGACCAGTACTGTACATCATTCTGTTGTGTGTTTAATGTTTCCCCAGATTCCCTCTGTTCAATGCCGTCTATCAGATCTGCTTCCAGAACCATCCAGTGACAGAGTTCATCGCTTGCTTGCAGAATCATCCAGAACACATGTAACTGGCTGACCAATCCGGGGAGAGACTGGGATTGACCGAGCTGTTGAGCTACCAGCTGCTGAGCTTAGGTGGGGTTGAAAGGGCTGCCTTTATTGTGCCTATTTTTCATACTGACAAAGCTTTACGGAAAAACTAGGTTAGGTTTTCAACTAAGGACTGAACTAAGGACACCCTCACCAGAAATTCTATTTTAAAAAATGTTGTCAATCTCACAGCTTCTCCTCCGAAAATGCTAGCTAGGTCAAAAACGTCTCAAACACTGGACATTAACCATTTCTGAATCTGATCACATTGTCTGTGTGTCTTGTAACTACATTGCTTTTAAACTTAACCTTAGAAAAGGTGTTTTTCATAAAAGGTTTTTATTGGAGATATGGTGTGTCCCAACTTGTCTTACCCCCAACACTCAAGTGGGCAGGCCATTTAGTAATGCTAGTCTATGTGTTAATAGGCTCATGTATTGTGTAACTGAGGGTAAAAAGTGCCTTAAAATTCTGTCCTTAAAAATCCTGTCCAGACACTGGTTTTCTGTTAAACAGAAAATACCCAAATATCTAAGAGTGGCCGTGTACACTGATACAGTGAGTGAACCACCTGGTTTTGACTCTAGGTGTATGGCTCCAGGTACAGTGTGCTGTTGAGAAGACTTCATTTTGAAATAAATTATTTCAACTGTAAAACAGGAGCCTGTAGTCTTGTTTTTCTTTATAATCGTTTTCATGGGATGGAATAGCGGTTGCACAACTTTTGGAAAGTTGACAGTTAAAAATAAAGAGTCATCATTGACTAACCCCTGACTAATCGTTGATGACACTATAAATAAAGCCACAACACAAGGAAACACTTTGCAAAATCAGTCATAAATCAAGTCAACAAGTTAAAGTCAGACTCCACAAGTCAGTAGACCGTGATGTGCTCTTTCCAATAAGCCCTGGGTTGCATTGTTGGCCTTCAGGGAACCAGAGATACAGAAACCAGAATCTTGCAAATGTGTATCCTACTTGGGCGCACCATAGGCAGCCTTGCCTGGAGGCTTGAGGTCCAGAGAGCCTAGGAAGTTTTGAACTGAATACAAACTTGTAATCAGCTTGTAGGGTGTTTAACCTGCTCTCCAACCACACATGACCTTTTATTGTATTACTGATCTTTGAAGCTCTGTAGATGAAGGAATGAAGCTCTGAAGCTCTGAATGATGAAGGAATGTTAGAATGAAGGATCCCGTTGCTGACCTTTAGAAAATGAGAGATACAGACCTTGGAATCATAGGCACCTCAACTGTCAACTCTACGCCGTTCATGTTGTTAGTGCCATAATCACATGATCAGCAACTAGTTGACACCAAGCTTAGAGTGTCATCACCCAGCAGTAAAGACAACAGGTTGACAAGTCTTTGTAATCCATGGTACAACTTCTAACTACTACATTCAGCTCATAACCTATCTGAAAAAATAACCCTCTGGAACTGCCACACATAAGCCCAAGATGCCATCATGCTCAATAGCGAGTGTTTCAAAGAGGATCATGTTTACCCTATTTAATAACCATCTGGGGACCGAAGACACCAGTTTATTCAGTGAAGTGTTTGTAGCCGTTTGTCTGGTATACCAGTGCGGCAGTAGTTTTACGTTTCCCCTGGAGACAGGCCAGGTGGACAGGTGGAGGCAGGCCAGTTTAGCACCCTCTGATTATGCAGCCGTGCAGTGGTAACACATGCGAAATATTTCTTGTTGGAATGCATGGATGTCCTTGACCACAACGTCATCTAGAATGTGTAACGCTGAAGGAGCTGAGGAAGCAGATAAACACGCGGATGAGGATTCAGAGTTTTAGTATAAAAAAAGTCCAAAAGTTCACAACAAAATGTCGGACCCAGGTAAGGGTAAAACAGAGGCTATATATCAAGACAAGAAATATGAAACACCTGGACACAGAAAGGGTTACAGATACGAACCAGGTGGGGGGCGTAGACACTAGGAGCACATGATCAAAACATAAACAGAAGCACATGGGGGAAGACAGGACGTAAATAAACAGGCGACAGGGCAGCGTGTAACAAATGCTACTCCAAAATATCTGTAAATATCTTTGTTAATGGTGCCTTGGTCGACAGACCAATGACAGACACTGGCTTTTGAACTTTATGCTGGTAACAATAGGAATGTTGCTTTAATTCTTCAGCTGCGTCCATTATTTCCCTAAAAAAGCTAATTGTATGATGACGCTGCCTGTGAAATTCTTATTACAAACAAATAGGGGGTGACATATCACTGGAAAACTGTGGTGTCATCATATGAAACAATGTACAGTCCACATTGGCAACCTGGCTGTAAATGATAGAACTGGGAGCAGCACCTTCAACGTGATGGACAAGTGGTTAGAATATGCCGTTGGAGCAGCAGTGCTACTTCCTCATCCTCTCATGTTGGACTGATTCAACATGACTTAAGTGACTCACTATCTTCCCCTTGAGTTGCAAAGTGGTATTACGAGAGGATGAGCTGGGAGTAACTGGTTAGCATGAAAAGTTCATATCATGAACTATTATTTCTTCACGTTTTGTTGAAAATTTTAGTTTATTTTTGAATGTTTGAAACTAAAATGATTAGTAATGTAATAAACATTTCAATTTGTCTATGATTGGTGAGTTTAAGCTCAGAGAATTTGGCAGCATTTCTGAACATTGTTGTTATATGGCTTCCCATATTTGCAGTGTTTATTGACAACAGTTTGTCAGAAAATTTCAACGTGGTGATCTCCAGCGCAGAAGCCTGCTGGTTTTTAATGGAGTGCCGTCTGAGGGTTGAAGGTCCCAAGCATTTAGTTATGGTTTTCATTCAGATTGATTTCTGCTGAATGTTTTGATATCAAAAATGTTTTACAATCACTCATTGTGCTTAAACTATTGGATCACTGTCTAGCATATTTTATAACTAGGCCTCTCCTGGACCCCTCTTTCATACCCAAGTATGATGGCATCATCTGGTTAAGGTGCTTTTTTAACATTTCTTGATGTCAGTTGTCTTAATTTGCCAATGTATTTGGAACAGCATCAATTTCAAACTGAGCACATATTTATATAAAAAAAAAACAGGTAAAAATTTAAATATCTTGTTTTTGTCCTCTTCAGTTTAATTCAGGGCAAGGCAGCTTTACAAATCACTGCTTTCTTTACATTTCATACTTCAGCATTTCGTGGAACTGAGATCTGTATATACACCGGTCAGCCATAACATTAAAACCACCTCCTTGTATCTACACTCACTGTCCACTATGTCAGCTCCACTGACCATATATGAGCTACACTTACAGACTGTAGTTCATCTAATTCTCTGTATACTTTATTACCCTGTTCTTTAATCATCAGGACCCCCACAGGACCACCACAGAGCAGCTCCACTGACCATATAGGAGCTACATTTACAGACTGTAGTTCATCTGATTCTCTGTATACTTTTTGAAATCTGACTCACCTTTAGCAGTTCCAACGATTCAAACTTTGACCTTTACTAGACAGTTAGCGCCTCAGCGGTAAGGGTTCTCCTGCTGTTCTGAGTATAGGGCTTGTACTGTACGCTTCACTGCTGAAACATATGCAGCATTCTGACCAGGGAACACACCTCTGGCAGCTTTCTGCAGATTTTCTCGCACAGCTGTAAGATATTGAGCAAAAAGATGAAAGCACTCAATTTTATATGTGTCACAACTTTTGCACAGAACACACCTTCCAGCATTAAAATCAAAATCAGCAAATAAACAGTGACTATACAATAAAGTGTGCAGGAGTGTGCTCAGTGTGGAGTGTATGGTGACTTATCTAGTCTGATCTGGGGCTTAATCCATATCTGGGTACCACTTTAGAGCCTTATTAAAGGTTTATGATTCTCATTATGCATTGATTTGCATTTTCTGCACCACTGCTGGATCATTTCTAGCAGATTCTCTAACTAAGAGTCGATTAAGATAGTTTGGGAATCTGCATCTAAACCAGCTGTTTTCCAGAGCTTTGCATTACTTTGCATGCGGCGCCACTCAATGCCCTTATCAGCCCGCACACGCTCATTACGGATCACAGACTGAGAATAGTTCCCGAGTGGTCCGCCCGATGAGACTTCTATTAATATTGCTCACTATCGGGCAAAGGTAGAGCTATAATTAGAGATGTGTGGAAGTGTGGGGCAGTGGACAGTGGGTTGCTCTGGGTGCAGTAAATAAATTAACCCAGATCCTCTTTCACCTTAAAGAAAGAGTTACCATCCCATAACTACGAAACTAAAACGAAGCATATCCTCTGAAAAGAAGAGGATAACAGACTCCACTCCACTGGGAAGGCCTTCCACTGGATGTTGGAACATTGCTGTGAGGATTTGATTGCATTCAGTCACAGCAGCATAAGGGACGTTGGAAGGTTGGTTCTGGATCACTTCACTGTAGTTCCACGGCCCACATATCCTGAGCTAAAAAAAGTCTTTGTTAGCCTATATGAAGAAATGGAAATGTATTTCAAACACTAAAACAAATACAACTAGAGAGAGGAAGTTCATGAATGAACTTCGAAGTTGGCTTGAAATCACCCGCTGACAGTTGTGTGTGTGTGATGTCTGTGTTTGGCGAAGGTGTGTTTTGTACCCTGTAACCACCTTAAATTCCTATAAATTCACCTTAAATTCCTACAAGTCCACCTTCCATATCTAGCAATCCACCTTAAATATTTAGTACTCCACCTTAAATTTTTGTAATTCCACATTAAATTCCTATAACGCCACCTTAAATTCCTGTAACTCCACCTTAAATTTCTGTAATTCCACCTTAAATTCCTGTAACTCCACCTTAAACTTCCACAAGTCAACATTAAATTCCTATAACTCCACCTTAAATTTTCCACAAATCCACCTTAAATTCCCATAATTTCATCTTAAATTTCCACAAGTCCACCTTAAATTTCCACAAGTCCACAATAAAATCCTATCATTCCACCTTAAATTTCTACGAGTCCACCTTAAATTTCTGTAACTCCACTTCAAATGTTTGTAACTCCACCTTAAATTCCTATAACGCCACCTTAAATTTCTGTAACTCCACCTTAAATTTCTGTAATTCCACCTTAATTTCCTATAACTCCACCTTAAATTTCCACAAGTCCACCTTACATTTCTACAAATCCACCTTAAATTTCCACAAGTCCACCTTAAATTTTTACAATTACACCTTAAAATCCTATAACTCCACCTTAAATTTCTACAAGTACACTTTAAATTCCTAAAACTCCACCTTAAATTTCAAAAATTCCACCTTAAATTCCTATAATTCCACCTTAAAATCATATCATTCCACCTTAAATTTCTACAAGTCCACCTTAAACTTTAACAATTCCACCTTCAATTGATGTAATTCCACCTTAAATTCCTATAACTCCACCTTAAATTCCTTTAACTCCACCTTAAATTTCTGTAACTCCACCTTAAATTTCTGTAATTCCACCTTAATTTCCTATAACTCCACCTTAAATTTCCACAAGTCCACCTTAAATTTCTACAAGTCCACCTTAAATTCCCATAATTCCACCTTAAATTCCCATAATTCCACCTTAAATTTCCACAAGTCCACCTTAAATTTTACAATTCCACCTTAAAATCCTATAACTCCACCTTAAATTCCTGTAACTCCACCTTAAATATTTGTAATTCCACCTTAAATTTCTATAACTCTACCTTAAATTTCAACAATTCCACCTTAAATTTTCACAAGTCCACCTTAAATTTCAACAATTCCACCTTATATTTCTACAAGTCCACCTTAAATTCCAATAACTCCACCTTAAATTTCCAAAAGTCCACCTTAAATTCCTATAATAGTTCCACTTTAAAAGCATTGTAAGTGCTGTTATAATTGTGTTTTAGTGTGTGTGGGAGTACTGTGAATTTCTGTAGTTCCACATTAGAAGCATTGTGACTGCTGTTATAGTTGTGTTTTAGTGTGTGTGAGTACTGTGAATTTCTGTAGTTCCACCTTAAAAGCATTGTAACATCTGTTATAATTGTGTTTTAGTGTGTGTGCGAGTACTGTGAATTTCTGTAGTTCCACCTTAAAAGCATTGTGACTGCTGTTATAGTTGTGTTTTAGTGTGAGTGTGTCATTACTGTGAATTTCTGTAATTCCACCTTAAAAGCATTGTGACTGCTGATATAGTTGTGTTTTAGTGTGAGTGCGTGAATACTGGGAAATTCTGTAATTCCACCTTAAAAACATTGTGACTGCTGATATAGTTGTGTTTTATTGTGAGTACTGTAAAATTCTGTAATTCCACCTTAAAAGCATTGTGACTGCTGTTATTGTTGTGTGTGTGTGAGAGCGTGTGTGTGTGTGAGTTTTTGTGTTTATTGTGTAGTGTTAATGTTGTGTAGGGTGTGTGTGTTGTGTAATGTGTGTGTGGTGTAGTCTGTGGTGTGTAGGGTGTGTATGTAGTGTCTATGTTGTGTAGGGTGTGTGTGTAGTGTGTATGTTGTGTAGTGTCTATGTTGTGTAGGGTGTGTGTGTAGTGTGTATGTTGTGTAGTGTGTATGTTGTGTAGGGTGTGTCTCTAGTGTCTATGTTGTGTAGGGTGTGTGGGTAGTGTGTATGTTGTGTAGTGTGTATGTTGTGCAGGGTGTGTGTAGTGTGTATGTTGTGTAGGGTGTGTGTTGTGTAATGTGTGTGTGTTGTAGTCTGTGGTGTGTAGAGAGTGTGCATTGTGTAGTGTGTAGGGTGTGTGTGGTGTGTAGTGTGTATGTTGTGTAGTGTGTGTATGTTGTGTAGGGTGTGTGTGTTGTGTAGTGTGTGTGTGGTGTGTAGAGTGTATTTTGTGTAGAGTGTGTATGTTGTGTAGTGTGTGTAGGTTGTGTAGTGTGTGTATGCTGTGTAGGGTGTGTGTGGTGTGTGGTGTGTAGTGTGTATGTTGTGTAGTGTGTGTATGTTGTGTAGTGTGTGTGTGTTGTGTAGTGTGTGTGTTGTGCAGGATGTGTGTAGTGTGTATGTTGTGTAGGGTGTGTGTTGTGTAATGTGTGTGTGTTGTAGTCTGTGGTGTGTAGAGAGTGTGCATTGTGTAGTGTGTAGGGTGTGTGTGGTGTGTAGTGTGTATGTTGTGTAGTGTGTGTATGTTGTGTAGGGTGTGTGTGTTGTGTAGTGTGTGTGTGGTGTGTAGAGTGTATTTTGTGTAGAGTGTGTATGTTGTGTAGTGTGTGTAGGTTGTGTAGTGTGTGTATGCTGTGTAGGGTGTGTGTGGTGTGTGGTGTGTAGTGTGTATGTTGTGTAGTGTGTGTATGTTGTGTAGTGTGTGTGTGTTGTGTAGTGTGTGTGTTGTGTAGGGTGTGTGTGGTGTGTAGTGTGTGTGTTGTTTAGTGTGTGTAGGTTGTGTAGTGTGTTAAATTTGAACTCTCTCAACATTCCGCCATTCATTCCTATGGGACAAAAATTCCCTGTTTGAACACCGTTTTCCGGAAAACCGTAAGGCGGATCTCTTAGAAAAGCACAAGCATAAATCTGCGCTATAGGACCTACGATCCTGCCGAATTTCGTGGTTCTAGCTTAAAAATTGTGGGAGGAGTAGCGTTTACTTTTTTGAGCGTAGAATAATAAAAATAAAAAGAACTAGAGAGGGGAAGTTCATGAACGAACTTCGAAGTTGGCTTGAAATCGCACGCTGATAGTTGTGTGTGTGTGATGTCTGTGTTTGGCGAAGGTGTGTTTTGTACCCTGTAACTCCACCTTAAATTCCTATAAATCCACCTTAAATTCCTACAAGTCCACCTTACATATCTAGCAATCCACCTTAAATATTTAGTACTCCACTTTAAATTTCTACAATTCCACCTTAAATTTCTAAAAGTCCACCTTAAATTTCAACAATTCCACCTTAAATTCCTATAACTCCACCTTAAATTTCTACAAGTCCACCTTACATTTCAACAAGTCCACCTTAAATTCCCACAAGTCGACCTTAAATTCCCACAAGTCCACCTTAAATTTCCACAAGTCCACCTTAAATTTCTATAAGTCCACCTTAAATTCCCATAATTCCACCTTAAATTGCCACAAGTCCACCATAAATCCCTATGATTCCACCTTAATATCCTATAACTCCACCTTAGACTTCTACAAGTCCACCTTAAATTTCAACAATTTCACCTTAAATTCCTATAATTCCACCTTAAATTTCTAAAAGTCTACCTTAAATTCCTATAACTCCACCTTAAATTCATATTGTAGTTCCACCTTAAAAGCATTGTAGGTGCTGTTATAGTTGTGTTTTAGTTTGAAGGTGTGAGTACTGTGAATTTCTGTAGTTCCACCTTAAAAGCATTGTGAGTGCTGTTATAGTTGTGTTCTAGTGTGAGTATGTCATTACTGTGGATTTCTGTAGTTCCACCTTAAAAGCATTGTGACTGCTGTTATAGTTGTGTTTTAGTGTGAGTATGTCATTACTGTGGATTTCTGTAGTTCCACCTTAAAAGCATTGTGACTGCTGTTATAGTTGTGTTTTAGTGTGAAGGTGTAAGTACTGTGGATTTCTGTAGTTCCACCTTAAAAGCATTGTTGCTGCTGTTATAGTTGTGTTTTAGTGTGAGTGTGAATTTCTTTAATTCCACCTTAAAAGCAGTGCTCCTACTCTCATAGCTGTGTGCGTGTATGAGCGTGCGTGCGTGTCACTTTGTGTCTATTATGTATTGTATATGTTGTGTAGTGTGTGTGTGTTGTTTAGGGTGTGTATGTTGTGTAGTGTGTGTGTTGTGTAGTGTGTATGTTGTGTAGTTTGTGTTGTGTATTGTGTATGTTGTGTAGTGTGTGTATGTTGTGTAATGTGTATGTTGTGTAGTGTGTGTATTGAGTAGTGTGTATGTTGTGTAGGGTGTGTATGTTGTGTAGGGTGTGTATGTTGTGTATTGTGTATGTTGTGTAGTGTGTGTGTTGTGTAGTGTGTATGTTGTGTAGTTTGTGTGTTGTGTAATGTGTATGTTGTGTAGTTTGTGTTTTGTGTAGTGTGTATGTTGTGTAGGGTGTGTATGTTGTGTAGGGTGTGTATGTTGTGTATTGTGTATGTTGTGTAGTGTGTGTATTGTGTAGTGTGTATGTTGTGTAGGGTGTGTATGTTGTGTAGTGTGTGTATTGTGTAGTGTGTATGTTGTGTAGGGTGTGTATGTTGTGTAGGGTGTTTGTTGTGTAGTGTGTGTATGTTGTGTATTGTGTATGTTGTGTAGTGTGTATGTTGTGTAGGGTGTGTATGTTGTGTAGGGTGTGTATGTTGTGTAGTGTGTATGTTGTGTAGGGTGTGTATGTTGTGTAGTGTGTGTGTTGTGTAGTGTGTGTGTTGTGTAATGTGTACGTTGTGTAGGGTGTGTGTTGTGTAGTGTGTATGTTGTGTAGTGTGTATGTTGTGTAGTTTGTGTATGTTGTGTAGTGTGTGTGTGTTGTGTAGGGTGTGTGTGTTGTGTAGGTTATGTGTGGTGTGTAGTGTGTGTAGGTTGTGTAGGTTGTGTGTGTTGTGTAGGGTGTGTGTGTTGTGTAGGGTATGTGTGGTGTGTAGTGTGTGTAGGTTGTGTAGGGTGTGTGTTGTGTAGTGTGTGTATGTTGTGTAGTGTGTGTGTTGTGTAGTGTGTATGTTGTGAAGTTTGTGTGTTGTGTATTGTGTATGTTGTGTAGTGTGTGTATTGTGTAGTGTGTATGTTGTGTAGTTTGTGTTTTGTGTAGTGTGTATGTTGTGTAGGGTGTGTATGTTGTGTATTGTGTATGTTGTGTAGTGTGTGTATTGTGTAGTGTGTATGTTGTGTAGTGTGTGTATTGTGTAGTGTGTATGTTGTGTAGGGTGTGTATGTTGTGTAGTTTGTGTGTTGTGTAGTGTGTTTGTTGTGTAGTGTGTGTATGTTGAGTATTGTGTATGTTGTGTAGGGTGTGTATGTTGTGTAGGGTGTGTATGTTGTGTAGGGTGTGTATGTTGTGTAATTGTGTAGTGTGTGTGTAATGTGTATGTTGTGTAGTGTGTATGTTGTGTAGTGTGTGTGTTGTGTAATGTGTATGTTGTGTAGTGTGTGTGTTGTGTAGTGTGTATGTTGTGTAGTTTGTATGTTGTGTAGTGTGTATGTTGTGTAGTTTGTGTATGTTGTGTAGGGTGTGTGTGTTGTGTAGGTTATGTGTGGTGTGTAGTGTGTGTAGGTTGTGTAGGTTGTGTGTGTTGTGTAGGGTATGTGTGGTGTGTAGTGTGTGTAGGTTGTGTAGGGTGTGTTTGTGTTGTGTAGTGTGTGTATGTTGTGTAGTGTGTGTGTTGTGTAGGGTGTGTGTGTGTGAGCGTGCGTGTGTGTGAGTTTGTGTGTACTGTTTAATGGGTGTCTGTGTGAGAGGTGTGCATTGTGACATCACTGCTGGCAGTTAAGTTTGAATTCTCTCAACATTCCGCCATTCATTCCTATGGGGCAAAAATTCCCTGTTTGAACGGCGTTTTCCGGAAAACCGTAGTTCGGATCTCTTAGAAAAGAAAATAAATCTGCGCTATAGGACCTACGATCCCGCCGAATTTCGTGGTTCTAGCTTGAAAACTGTGGGACGAGTTAGTGATTATATTTTGCGAATAGAATAATAATAATAATAACTAGAGAGGGGAAGTTCATGAACGAACTTCGAAGTTGGCTTGAAATCGCACGCTGATAGTTGTGTGTGTGTGATGTCTGTGTTTGGCAAAGGTGTGTTTTGTACCCTGTAACTCCACCTTAAATTCCTATAAATCCACCTTAAATTCCTACAAGTCCACCTTACATATCTAGCAATCCACCTTAAATATTTAGTACTCCACTTTAAATTTCTACAATTCCACCTTAAATTTCTATAACTCCACCTTAAATATCTACAAGTCCACCTTACATTTCAACAATTCCACCTTAAACTCCTATAACTCCACCTTAAATTCCCACAAGTCCACCTTAAATTCCCATAGTTACACCTTAAATTCCCACAAGTCCAACTTAAATTCCCCACAAGTCCACCTTAAATTCCCATAGTTCCACCTTAAATTCCTATAACTCCACCTTAAATTTCTACAATTCCACCTTAAAATCCTATAACTCCACCTTAAATTCATATTGTAGTTCCACCTTAAAAGTATTATAGGTGCTGTTATAGTTGTGTTTTAGTTTGAAGGTGTGAGTACTGTGAATTTCTGTAGTTCCACCTTAAAAGCATTGTGACTGCTGTTATAGTTGTGTTTTAGTGTGAGTATGTCATTACTGTGGATTTCTGTAGTTCCACCTTAAAAGCATTGTGACTGCTGTTATAGTTGTGTTTTAGTGTGAGTATGTCATTACTGTGGATTTCTGTAGTTCCACCTTAAAAGCATTTTTACTGCTGTTATAGTTGTGTTTTAGTGTGAGTGTGAATTTCTGTAACTCCACCTTAAAAGCACTGCTCCTACTCTCATAGCTGTGTGCGTATGTGAGCGTGCGTGCGTGTCAGTTTGTGTCTATTATGTAGTGTGTATGTTGTATAGTGTGTGTGTGTTGTTTAGGGTGTGTATGTTGTGTAGATTGTGTGTTGTGTATTGTGTATGTTGTGTAGTGTGTGTTTTGTGTAGTGTGTATGTTGTGTAGGGTGTGTATGTTGTGTAATGTGTATGTTGTGTAGTGTGTGTATTGAGTAGTGTGTATGTTGTGTAGGGTGTGTATGTTGTGTAAGGGTGTATGCTGTGTAGTTTGTGTGTTGTGTAGTGTGATTGTTGTGTAGGGTGTGTATGTTGTGTAGGGTGTGCATGTTGTGTAAGGTGTGTATGTTGTGTAGTGTGTATGTTGTGTATTGTGTATGTTGTGTAGTGTGTATGTTGTGTAGGGTGTGTATGTTGTGTAATTTTGTAGTGTGTGTGTAGTGTGTATGTTGTGTAGTGTGTGTGTTGTGTAATGTGTATGTTGTGTAGTGTATATGTTGTGTAGGGTGTGTGTTGTGTAGTGTGTATGTTGTGTAGTTTGTATGTTGTGTAGTGTGTATGTTGTGTATGGTGTGTATGTTGTGTAGTTTGTGTGTTGTGTAGTTTGTGTGTTGTGTGTATGTTGTGTAGTGTGTGTATGTTGTGTAGTGTGTGTATGTTTAGTAGTGTGTGTAAGTTGTGTAGTGTGTGTGTAGGTTGTGTAGTGTGTGTATGTTGTGTAGGGTGTGTGTAGGTTGTGTAGTGTGTGTATCTTGTGTAGTGTGTGTTGATTGTGTAGTGTGTGTATGTTGTGTAGGGTGTGTGTGGTGTGTAGTGTGTATGTTGTTTAGTGTGTGTATGTTGTGTAGGGTGTGTGTGTGTTGTGTAGTGTGTGTATGTTGTGTAGGGTGTGTGTAGGTTGTGTAGTGTGTGTATGTTGTGTAGGGTGTGTGTAGGTTGTGTAGTGTGTGTATGTTGTGTAGGGTGTGTGTGGTGTGTAGTGTGTGTAGGTTGTGTAGTGCGTGTATCTTGTGTAGTGTGTGTTGATTGTGTAGTGTGTGTATGTTGTGTAGGGTGTGTGTGGTGTGTAGTGTGTGTATATTGTGTAGGGTGTGTGTGGTGTGTAGTGTGTATGTTGTGTAGGGTGTGTGTGTTGTGTAGCGTGTGTGTGGTGTGTAGAGTGTGTGTGGTGTGTAGTGTGTGTTGTGTAGTGTGTGTATGTTGTGTAGGGTGTGTGTGGTGTGTATTGTGTATGTTGTGTGGTGTGTGTGTTGTGTAGTGTGTATGTTGTGTAGGGTGTGTATGTTGTGTAATTTTGTAGTGTGTGTGTAGTGTGTATGTTGTGTAGTGTGTGTGTTGTGTAATGTGTATGTTGTGTAGTGTATATGTTGTGTAGGGTGTGTGTTGTGTAGTGTGTATGTTGTGTAGTTTGTATGTTGTGTAGTGTGTATGTTGTGTATGGTGTGTATGTTGTGTAGTTTGTGTGTTGTGTAGTTTGTGTGTTGTGTGTATGTTGTGTAGTGTGTGTATGTTGTGTAGTGTGTGTATGTTTAGTAGTGTGTGTAAGTTGTGTAGTGTGTGTGTAGGTTGTGTAGTGTGTGTATGTTGTGTAGGGTGTGTGTAGGTTGTGTAGTGTGTGTATCTTGTGTAGTGTGTGTTGATTGTGTAGTGTGTGTATGTTGTGTAGGGTGTGTGTGGTGTGTAGTGTGTATGTTGTTTAGTGTGTGTATGTTGTGTAGGGTGTGTTTGTGTTGTGTAGTGTGTGTATGTTGTGTAGGGTGTGTGTAGGTTGTGTAGTGTGTGTATGTTGTGTAGGGTGTGTGTAGGTTGTGTAGTGTGTGTATGTTGTGTAGGGTGTGTGTGGTGTGTAGTGTGTGTAGGTTGTGTAGTGTGTGTATCTTGTGTAGTGTGTGTTGATTGTGTAGTGTGTGTATGTTGTGTAGGGTGTGTGTGGTGTGTAGTGTGTGTATATTGTGTAGGGTGTGTGTGGTGTGTAGTGTGTATGTTGTGTAGGGTGTGTGTGTTGTGTAGCGTGTGTGTGGTGTGTAGGGTGTGTGTGGTGTGTAGTGTGTGTTGTGTAGTGTGTGTATGTTGTGTAGGGTGTGTGTGGTGTGTATTGTGTATGTTGTGTGGTGTGTGTGTGTGTGTTGTGTAGGGTGTGTGTGTTGTGTAGGGTGTGTGTGTTGTGTAGGGCATGTGTGGTGTGTAGTGTGTGTAGGTTGTGTAGGGTGTGTGTGTTGTGTAGTGTGTGTGTTGTGTAGTGTGTGTGTGTTGTGTAGGGTGTGTGTTTGCGTGTGTGTAAGCGTGCGTGTGTGAGTTTGTGTGTACTGTTTAATGGGTGTCTGTGTGAGAGATGTTCATTGTGACATCACTGCTGGCAGTTAAGTTTGAATTCTCTCAACATTCCGCCATTCATTCCTATGGGGCCAAAATTTCCTGTTTGAACGCCGTTTCCCGGAAAACCGTAGTTCGGATCGCTTAGAAAAGCACAAGCATAAATCTGCGCTATAGGACCTACGATCCTGCCGAATTTAGTGGTTCTAGCTTGAAAACTGTGGGAGGAGTTAGTGATTATATTTTGCGAATAGAATAATAATAATAACTAGAGAGGGGAAGTTCATGAACGAACTTCGAAGTTGGCTTGAAATCGCACGCTGATAGTTGTGTGTGTGTGATGTCTGTGTTTGGCGAAGGTGTGTTTTGTACCCTGTAACTCCACCTTAAATTCCTATAAATCCACCTTAAATTCCTACAAGTCCACCTTACATATCTAGCAATCCACCTTAAATATTTAGTACTCCACTTTAAATTTCTACAATTCCACCTTAAATTTCTACAAGTACACCTTACATTTCTACCATTCAACCTTAAATTTCTATAACTACACCTTAAATTCCTACAATTCCACCTTACATTTCAACAAGTCCACCTTAAATTCCCACAAGTCAACCTTAAATTCCCACAAGTCCACCTTAAATTCCCACAAGTACACCTTAAATTCCCATAGTTCCACCTTAAATTCCCACAAGTCCACCTTAAATTCCCACAAGTCCACCTTAAATTCCCATAATTCCACCTTAAATTCCTATAACTCCACCTTAAATTTCTACAAGTCCACCTTACATTTCAACAATTCCACCTTAAATTCCTATAACTCCACCTTAAATTTCTACAATTCCACCTTAAAATCCTATAACTCCACCTTAAATTCATATTGTAGTTCCACCTTAAAAGCATTGTAGGTGCTGTTATAGTTGTGTTTTAGTTTGAAGGTGTGAGTACTGTGAATTTCTGTAGTTCCACCTTAAAAGCATTGTGAGTGCTGTTATAGTTGTGTTCTAGTGTGAGTATGTCATTACTGTGGATTTCTGTAGTTCCACCTTAAAAGCATTGTGACTGCTGTTATAGTTGTGTTTTAGTGTGAGTATGTCATTACTGTGGATTTCTGTAGTTCCACCTTAAAAGCATTGTGACTGCTGTTATAGTTGTGTTTTAGTGTGAAGGTGTAAGTACTGTGGATTTCTGTAGTTCCACCTTAAAAGCATTGTTGCTGCTGTTATAGTTGTGTTTTAGTGTGAGGTGAATTTCTTTAATTCCACCTTAAAAGCAGTGCTCCTACTCTCATAGCTGTGTGCGTGTATGAGCGTGCGTGCGTGTCACTTTGTGTCTATTATGTATTGTATATGTTGTGTAGTGTGTGTGTGTTGTTTAGGGTGTGTATGTTGTGTAGTGTGTGTGTTGTGTAGTGTGTATGTTGTGTAGTTTGTGTGTTGTGTATTGTGTATGTTGTGTAGTGAGTGTATGTTGTGTAATGTGTATGTTGTGTAGTGTGTGTATTGAGTAGTGTGTATGTTGTGTAGGGTGTGTATGTTGTGTAGGGTGTGTATGTTGTGTATTGTGTATGTTGTGTAGTGTGTGTGTTGTGTAGTGTGTATGTTGTGT
>CM038714.1:12856081-12887853 GCA_021613375.1 Megaleporinus macrocephalus | reverse complement strand
TCAGAGCTTCTCAAAGTTCAAACTGGGTTGTGAGGACTTTCATGGTCAAAAACAATTTTCAACTAAAAGCTGAGAAACAGATATTAGGGGGAAAAAAACATTTCTGTAAACAGAAAAAGCTACAACTGATTAGCCAACCAGTTTCAATTGCTTGTAGCCCTAAATCCAAGAGAGCTTCTAATATTCATTATCGAGCATAGTATCTGCTGAACCATTTTTAGGGTGGTCATCTTCACATGTAGCTCCAAAATCTCTTCTGTCCTCTTCTCCACTGTAAGTAGTTCAACTGTGACTGATAGGGCTGTGTATTGGCAAGAACCTGACAATACAATATGTATCGTGATACAGCGGTCACTATTCAATATATCACAGTATACTGCAAGACTGCAAGCAACGTGATGTACTGCAATTTTTCAAATCCTACTATTAAAACACACCACTATATGAACTGGTTTATCAATGCTTACAATAGCATTGCACCCTTGTGCTTCTTGTTAATGTTGGAGTGGAGCTGAAAATGGATTACAACACTGCCATCTAGTGGTCAGAGGTTTAAACATAACACACACTGATTCACTGTCTGGCAGGAATCTGTGTATCAATATTGTGTTTTTGAGAATCAATACAGTATCACCAAACATAATATCCCGATATTCGATATTTTGATATTTTCTTACACACGAGTTCAACGCGGCTTGTGCAATGCCTTCAAAGCTGATTCCATGATAAAAAAAGTGGTGAACTAGCCAAATAAAAATAAATATAAACTGGATCAAACATATACATGCATTAACTAAAAGCACAAAAAATCTGGTGGTTATAAATAAAACATCAATTCTAATATGTTACACCTTTATGCTGCTCGCTGTATTTAAACGAGTGGCAGCAATCTTTAAATTTTTACCTGCAGCTGAAGCTCAGAGGGCTGGGAGGAGATGGACTCAATGTCAGTGTCAATCACCAGCTCCTGAGAGTCAGTCAGTGTGTTAGGAGAGGGCAAGCGGCAGGGCACTGGAAAAGAGATCCCTGAGAGAGGGAGAGCCGCTGTCACCTCGAGCGAACATGCCACAGGCTGGCCAGCCGGCTGCTTCTTGTCGGGCTCGGACGTTTGGAGTGGGGCTTGGAGGGGATGCAGCGGCAGGGCTGACTTCTCTGCAGCCTGCGAA
This sequence comes from Megaleporinus macrocephalus, assembly GCA_021613375.1. NCBI lineage: Eukaryota > Metazoa > Chordata > Actinopteri > Characiformes > Anostomidae > Megaleporinus > Megaleporinus macrocephalus. The sequence goes on along the minus strand of CM038714.1, from coordinate 12,886,687 downwards.
AGAGGTCTACTTGGAGTAGTGCCAAATTTAATGACCGAGGATGGCTGTGAAGGCTCCTGGGTCGCTCTCTTCTCAGCCAGCTTCTCTCCAGGGTTTTCCATCTTAATGGACTTGAAGAGCTGTGTTCCTGACTGCAGAGAGGTCAGAGTAAAGGAGGTGTACAGACCTGAGTGGATGTAGTCATTCCGACTAGAGGGTTTTGGCTGGCCTTGAGCTCCTGAGCCCCGTTCTCCTGCTGCTTTGTTGTCCTTGCTGTCCCTCATGGTGCTGGGGGGTTTGTCAGGCAATAGAACGGACACACATCCTGTGACGCCTTCACCAGTCCCCTCAGTTCTGGCCATGACTTCACCTTTCAGAATGTCTGGGTAGGATACAAAGCGGTAGACAAACTTCTGACCGTTCACTTTCTTGATGATGTTCTGCAAAAGAGAAAAAACAAGAGTTGTCACTGATAAACATTAACACTGTTATGATTATGAAAGTAAAATAGATGTAATTATGATATTGATTATGCTGCATGACTGCATATTCTTTACATTACGCTGCATATTTTACCATTTTTTCCTCTCACAGCATTTGTATAAATATTTATCCATATTTGAACATGGTAGTCTTATTCCGGCATCAAACAACAGGAAATCTATTCTTAACCATTTCACCTAATAGCTTTCTATGAGAAAGCCTGTAGAGCTGTGGTCACCTACTCTACTCTCCTCCTGCAGAGTTTGCTTCCAACCAAAATCCAATAAACTGATAAGATAGACAAATGTACTATAGAACATTACACAAGAACATTACACAACAGTATTTTAAATAAAATACTAAATATCAATATTAAATATCAAATCAATCTTTCACCAGTCCTGCTGTGTGTATTGGTGCATTGTCATCCTGATACACAGCACCGCCTTCAGGATACAATGTTTGAACCATTGGGTGCACATGGTCCTCCAGAATGGTTCGGAAGTCCTTGGCAGTGATGCACCCATCTAGCACAAGTATTTGGCCAAAACCAAACCATCACTGATCCACCCCCATGCTTCACTCTGGGCATGAACAGTCTGGGTGGTCTGCTTCTTTGGGGCTTCTCCACACTGTAACTCTCCCGGATGTGGGGAAAACAGTAAAGGTGGATCATCAGAGAACAGTACATGTTTCACATTGTCCACAGCCCAAGATTTGCGCTCCTTGCACCATTGAAACCGACGTTTGCCATTGGCACGAGTGACCAAAGGTTTGGCTATAGCAGCCCGGCCGTGTATACTGACCCTGTGGAGCTCCTGACGGACAGTTCTGGTGGAAACAGGAGAGCTGAGGTGCACATTTAATTCTGCCGTGATTTGGGCAGCTGTGGTTTTATGTTTTTTGGATACAATCCGGGTTAGAATCCAACATCCCTTTCAGACAGCTTCCTCTTGCGTCCACAGTTAATCCTGTTGGATGTGGTTGGTTCTTCTTGGTGGTACGCTGACATTACCCTGGATACTGTGGCTCTTGATACATCACAAAGACTTGCTGTCTTGGTCACAGATGCGCCAGCAAGACGTGCACCAACAATTTGTCCTCTTTTGAACTCTGGTATGTCCCATAATGTTGTTATTGCAATATTTTAAACTAAACTGTGCTCCTACCTGCTAACTGAACTTCACACTCTGCTCTTACTGGTGCAATGTGCAATTAATGAAGATTGGCCACCAGACTGGTCCAATTTAGCCATGAAACCTCCCTCACTAACATGACAGGCGTTTCAGTTTCATTGTCCCTGTAGGGCTGCATCTAGAATCGCCCAGTAAGACAATAGGTACTAGATTTGACTCGTAAAGCAGTCAGCTGTTTCAGTTATAATACGCAACTGTTTAGTATCCACACAACTTCAGACACACTGCGTCCACCATCTTACCACTGCCAGACCACCATTGTAGAAGTCCCACTATTCAGTAAAGCCCCATTTGCAGACATTATTTTAGATAGTTTGTGGCACTGACCTGCTTTTTTACCTGAATCCATACTGTAGCTCAGAAAAGACAAACCCTGAGGAATTGCTGCTTTAGACAACACATGTTCTTCATAATGTTTCCCATTAATTCCTGCCACCTCTTGGTCGGGGGACTGACCAATGACTAATTATTGTTCATGTCTTGGCAAGAGTTCATAGATTGTTGAAGATAACAGTTCAGAAATAGTCAAGAACTTGTGGCTACTGCGTGTGATGCTGGTGGTATTGTGCTCCAAAGAGAAATAGAATAGAAAGAAACCATTTCTGAGTTTTATGAAATGGACAGTATGCCCTGTCTACCCTTTAAAGAGGACTCTGAGGTAACAGATGTATTAACATGTCAAGAACAGTTTCTCTTTTACAGAAGCAGTTTAAATAGCATCTATTGTTTACTAGCTCTGCTTTGTGCTGCAGCGCTGTTGAATTCTCAGTGGATGCAGGAACATGTCGTGGGATATGTCAAACTAGGCAGAACAATACAAACAATTCTGACATGTCACACTTCTCGCTGGGGTGTTGTGGGGCGTCAAAGCCGCTGAATTGCTGTTCTTCAGCTATGTCGCACTACAAGGCCTGTTCCTAGTTTGGCCTTATTTGAGTTATAATAACCTACTCATGTTGAAGTAATGGAATAATTAACAGTAAATGGCACTAGCCTTGTAATAACTTTTCCAGCCTTCTATTTTATTGTATAAGCCCCACATACAGCCTACATGACGCTGTTATTGAATTTTGTTTCAGTGGGTTTAAAATGTTATGTTGGGATGCAGAGGGATCAGAGTGGATATTATCTATTCTTAAGTCCTGCTGTTAAGTATTAACTTTTTTTTTGTTAAATTGTTTTTCTAAGTTGCAAACTCTAAAGAAGAGAGACAAAGTCAAACTTGAACAAAGCAGGGTTCTTAATTATCTCTGTAATTGGGTTGCTCACTAGAGGGGGCAATTACCCTTTTTCACACCAAAAGAATACATTTAATTACCTTGCAAACTGAGGGAAAATGATAGAGACCCCTGCACAGGGCCCAAAACACTATCTACCTACTGCTTCAAGCCACAAAGGAACAAAGAGCACAACAAAGATTGGAACAAAGTCAGAATGAAGAGTCCGCCTTTTCACTGCATCGTATGTGTATATGCAATGTATGTTATGTCAACTGTTAACTAATATGAATTCTCAGTTAAGAAATGGCTTTCATTTATGCGTATGATTTAATTTGTTTTGGGTTGTCTAGCTTGCTTTGATTCTTTAAACTCTATGCTCTGAAGCATTTCCACAACTGACTCACTGTCCAATAACAACCACAGGCGGCCAAACAGTAGTCTTAAATTATGTGCATTATTAGGACAATTTTACAAAAAGTAAAAAAAAAATATTAAAAATGTATATCACTGTATAATTTAAATTTCAGACACTTTCAATATAGAGGGTATAGACTGACATTGCATTCCCATATACGCCCAAAACATTCTATAACAAGGCTGCAAGAATGCAAGAATGAAACAAGTGATTATCTGCTTAAATTAAAGACCGTTAGACTTGACTGTACAATCGAAATTGTTGTGGTCATCACAATCTTTAATTCTTTAATATTTCTCCATTTCAGTTATATCTTCCAAATCTCCAAATGTATCAGGCTAAGTGCGTAAACTTGCTCTGTCTGGTACTAAATCTGGTTCGCTTTGATGACCCATCATTTGTTTGTAGAACATTAGGCCTATCAGCATGGAGGTTTTTAACAAGTGCATAAAAGGAAATGCTGAATATCACATTAATGAGTAGTTGATTTACACAACTCAGTGTTATTTTACTCCAGAATCCAACAAATCCGACACAAAATAGCAACTGCAAATCCACGTTTGAGTGTCTGGTTTCTGTTTTTTCTGTATGTTAACAGTCGATTACTATTCTGAGATCTCTCTTCACTTTCTTACAAACACCATGTTAAATACTCAAAGAAAATCCACATATGATACACAATAAATGGGGACCTTTCATCATTTACTTTTACTTCATTTACATACGACATACAGTTCAAAGATAAGAAACAGTCATAAAGGAAAGAAATATATTTTTAATTGCAATATCAGAATAGCATCAATATAAGCTGGCAGGGTTTCCATATCAGTATCAAAAACAGAAAAACACTATTGCACCTTCTCTAAAAGCCTATTATAGAAGCTCTCTTCCACTTCATCTTCAGCTATGCAAAACCTGTAATTAAGTAAATGAACCCATTTCAGCACATCATGATGAATGTGGAAAAAGACGTGCTAAAATTACCTGCCCATGCCAGCTGTCACACACAGATCCACAACAAACCTGCCTCTGCTTCAAACGCAAACCCTCAAATTGCCACCGGCGAGCTGGAAAAGTGCCAAAACTCCGGTAGACACTACTGACAATAACATATGCTTTGAGCAAGACTCTCTCTCTCTTTTTTTTTTAAGGGTATGACTAGTGTACAATTATAACATATGTCATTCAAAAGCACTCATGCTATTTATGCTAACAAAAACAACAACAACAACAACAACAACAACAATAAGGTCTCATAACAAATCAGGACAGAAACAATTCTTACAAACAGGTGTGGTGCTTTATTTTGAATTTGATGCTCTTGATTAGTAATGATATGCTAATGTGTACAAATCTGCAAGGTATTTAGACTGCAAGGTTTCAAAAAGAACTAACTGAAGCTACTGAAGATAAATTTTCAGTCCAATATACTGAACTAGGAAAAATCCTAATCCTAGCTTATCCATCTGCATTTTCTTGAACACCTCTGATCCGGCTCCAGAGAGATCTGTTGAGTATCTAATGATGGAATCCAGGTGCAGTGAAACATAAAACAATGTCACAGTACTTTTTAAATATCACAGTACAGCAGTATCATACACATTTTGGTAGTTTCTGGTAATCTTATTGAACAGAGCATCTAGCTTGTGATCTATTCTGAGAATTTGGTGATGGCCCATCTGCCACCAGAGGAATTCCGGCACGTCAACTTGAGTGACAATACCAGAGTGACAATCCCACTATGTAAAATTATAGCTTTCTGTGAGATGCTGTTTTTTAATATAACAGCTTCAACTCTTCTGGGAAGGCTTTCCACACAGTTTATGAGTGTGATTATGGGAATTTTTGATCGTCTTCCAGAAGCATATTAGTGAGTTCAAACACTGATGTTGGATGAGAAGGCCACTGACATCACAACTGGACTTGTTGCACAGGTGACATCCTATCATGGTACCATGCCAGAATTCACTGAACTCATGAGATCGACCTATTACTTTACAAATGTTTGTAGAAGCGGTCTGCACGCCTAGGTGCTTGGTTTTTTTACACATATGGCCATGAAAGTGAAGAGAACACATAAAGTCAATGATTTGGAGTGAAGTGAGTGAATACCTTTGGCAATTTAGTGTATTTAGAGGGCAGTGTGGGTAATGCATGTGTGTTAGCTCTGTAACCAATTATCATGTTTTAGCATGTACACTAGCAGAATAAGCTTTTTTTTGCTTATAGAATATTTCTCTAGGCGGATCTTAAATGGTGGCTGAAAGTGACTGTTAGAAAAGAGATGTGAGGTGTAGGAATACAGGAATATGGATTATCTGTATGCCACCTTCAGTTACACTGATGGTTTGGACGTTGGACGAGAGGGTCTGTCTCACAGACCTTCACAAAGGTGTTCTATTGGGTTGAGGTCAGGACACTGTGCAGACTAGTCAAGTTCTTCCACACCAAACAGGAAGGTGCCATCCCCATACTGTTCCTACAAAGAGAGCATGAAATTGTCCAAGATCTATTGGTCTGTTGAAGCATTAAGAGTTTCTTTCACTGGAGCTAGGGGGTCAAGCCCAACTCATACCATAAGGCCTCTTCCACCAAACTTGCAGTCAGACAAGTACTGAGAAGCATTATTTGTCACTCAGCTGCACTTTTTTTCAAGGCAACTGTACACATCTGCATTTTGACTTAAATCTTGTTCCATAATTCGGTTTTCCATTCCTATTCTGAAACCAAACAAAAATCACATTTCCAGGAAAGGAATCTTATTTAGTTTGCACATATGCTTTACTGCTCTTTTTAAAACAATCTAAAGTGACAGATTTTGATTTTGTCATACATCAACACCACAAAGAATAAAACTTGAATTTTTTTTTATATATCACAAATGTCCTCTCTCCAAAAAACACGTCTCCACTGCATCTATTGTTTACATCAAACTCATGCTGTAATGTAGGCTAATCATCACAAATTAGTGTCGTGCTGCAGCCATAGAAGGCAACCATAAACATCTGCATTTTAATTCAAAAGGAAACTTGGATGATGCTGTTCCATAAAAATGAAGGTAACTTGGTTTTCCACTCCTATTCTGGCATTAAACAGCAGAACAAGACATTTTTTGTTGTTATTCTGTGTTTCACTCCACTTTTTTTTTCACAACGTACAACTGAGAGTGACGTACCTGTGATGTGCATCCAAATTGGTCTACATTTTAACTCCCAAGCAAAACATTTTCTTTTCACTCTGCATATGATAACGTGTAACTGAGACATTTGTGGGAACGTGTGCGAGTGCTAAACAGTATATGGCAGGGGTTACTAATAGGCAGACTACGGTCCAGATCCGGACCCAGACGTTGTCCAATGCGGACCCGAACCGATAAAATATAGAGAATGATTTAATTTTGATTGTGTTTATTTTCGGCTGAGCTTTTCTTGTCTTTACGGTATACAGGTTTTACAGCGCAGTGAACTCAAAGACCAATCACGTGTGCTGTAAGATCACCGAACGCACTTCAGCCAATCAGATCTGTGCACATTGGGGCATGCTGCGCGCACACAGGCGAGGTACGAAGCGAGGAGCAGCAGCCAGAGACTAAAGCGAGTCAGAGAGAATAAGGAGCTCTAAAAACAGAAAAGTGAACAGAGAAAACTGAGTGTTTAACAGGAACGGTTCTGGAATGGACCTGCTCGTCTAGTTCTGGAGAATACCACTCTGTACAACCAACATGTCAATCTGTGAAGCTGAGTTAACAAGAAGACCCACCTTTTATTTACTTTCTCTATAAATAAACACTTTAAGATGCATTTTTTTCAAAAGCATTCTGTTTTTTTAATGTAGCTCTTGTTTTTACTTGAAGTGAGTAAAAAACATTTATTTGGAGTTTTATAAAAAATTCATTCAGTTTAGCAATTAAACAGTAAATATACAGAAATATACTGAACGGTATGTGTAGCAAGTTTGTCTTTCAGTAGCTGATGGTATAAGATGCTGATACCAGGTAACTTAAATATACAGAATATGGCACTGAATCAGAACACAAGTTAGAAATGATGACGGTCCGGACCTTGGCCTAAGTAAATCTCCTCTAACTGGACCTTACTGAACTCTAAATAAATACCCCTGATATAGGGTATCGATTTGACTGCATAGAATGTACACAATGAACAGAAATCAATTAATTGATTATTTAATCACAATTATTCAAATTTCATGATCACTACACTGGATTAACAGATTACTGGTTAAACAATGGATGTGTGATTTATAATTTATTAATGTGTTTGCAAGACAAATTAAAGAAAACTTAATGTTTAACTTTGTTGAATCATATTACATACACATTAAATGAATACAATAACATTGTTGAGAAGTCTTATCATTAATAAAGAGTATAATAAACAGATGACAAGTGTATCCAGGTAATTTTAGTAATACCAAATGGAACCAGGTTAACCAGACAGAAACAATTTTTCCAGGAAAGGAATCTTATTTAGTTAGCTTTTTTTTACTGCTCTATTTAAAACAAATCTCAAGTGACAGATTTTGATTTTGTTATCTATTAACACCACCAAGAATAAAACCCTACATCGGAAATGTGACCATAATAATGATATAACATTATAAACGTTGGTCTATTTACATTAACGCTAAAATATCAACATCATTAAAAAAGTGACATGAAATGCCGACCTTGTCGTAGTAGTAGCGAAGTGCCCGGCTCAGTTTGTCGTAGTTCATGCTGGGTTTGTTCTTGCGAGCTCCCCACAGCTTGGCCACCTCCTCCGCCTGCAGCAGCTTGAACTCCCCGTGCTTATTGGTCCAGCAGATGAGTTGGTCGTTGCTGGGGTCCAGGAGGAGCTGCAGCAGGAACTGCCACAGGGTCACTGAGCTGTCCATGCTCTCCTCTAAGACATATAGATACACTGTATTACATATAAAGCAGCTGTACCAATACACATACTGTCGAGCTCAGCAACTGCTGTTATATGTTTCCCTAAGATTTTAGCACAGACAAACAAAAGTTCTCAAAAGGAACCCTTTCCAGTGTCTGCTGAGTTGCAAAAACAACAATAACCATGATGAAAAAGTAGTTTCAGGAAAAAAAAGCCAAATCATTTTTGCTTATCTGCATGCACAACACAAGCCTCAGTCCCTCTCCACCCGCTTTACTCACTTACAGAGGTTTTAATAAAACATACAAAGCAAGAGACACTTGAAAGACACTCAAGGCAACCCAGTTTTACATTTCAATACAATTAGTAGGGAGGAAAAAAAAACTAATTAGACAATTAGTCTGGAAGGAAGTAAATTAGATAAATCTAGCAGTCATGCTGATTTATCCACAATGAAACAGAAGAGGAGCCATCAAGCCAGGCAAATCAACACTATGGAACACTATAGTATACACTAACTTTTGGACTAAAAACCTGCAATTTAATTTAAAGTGTGAGATTTGAATTAGACAAATACAAATGACAAAGTGAAGATTGCATGTATGTTTTAGTGGTAGAGCCAAATGATGAATCCTTTTTATATATTAAAATCACAATTTTGTAGAATTATAGCCTAAATAATCAAAAAAGTTGAGAAATGTAACCTAACCAGAGCTTGTGAACTGCCTGTAGATAGAAATTAGACCATGTGTTGTGACATGACAACCACATATTACTGGCACACTAAATTCTTTAGGCAGAAAAAGAGAAAATTCTGTTCTTCTCAGCCCCAGGATCAGGCCTGAATCTTAACTGATAGAACATATCACAATCACAGTTAGACATTTCCCATAATAAAATAAAAAAAAATTATAAAATAATAAATATTAAAATAAAATCATACTTCCTAACACAAACAAGCATCCAGATCAAAAAGTCACAAAAACGATATCAAACCAAGTTTAAACAAACAACCCCTGAACAAGTGCCGGTCTGATCAGCCCAGCATGAGAACAATAAGGGTTCTGGTCTGTTCTCTACAAAGAAAAAAACGGAAAAAAAACCCATGGCACATTAAAACACCAAATGGTAATGACTTCAGCCAAATCCTGTCGGGGTGGTGGGAGCTTGCAGCCTTATTGTGTGAGTAAGCAGCTTAAACGAAAACTAAATCAGCCTGGCCTCATCCCACACACTCAGCTGGAAGCCGGGCACAAAAAGATTGTCTCCCACACACAGTCTGACAGGGATGCAACACATAAAATAGCAACGCCGAGATATATAACAGGACAAGACTGAGATGGAAAGCTGCTTCTTGAACACTGATAGAATTCTGAACAGCTTTTCATCCCTCTAAAAGCTACCGTAGAGAAAACTCTAGCATGATTTTATGATAGTTCTGAGGGTCATGAGGTTGTGGCTTATGTTTTTGATACTTTGTTGAGGCCCAGAGTGTTTTTATGTCAGGCAGCCCACTATTTTATCATCACTTGTCAGTGTGAATAGTAAAAAAGACTATATGTGTGTTGCAGATCTTGCAACCCCTGGATTCCATCACCACCACTCTGCAATGAAGCACATCAAAATTATGGCGACATTTTCGAAAAACCGGTGGAATTCCCCTTTAACTGTCTCATGTGGTCCCCAAGGCAGCCAGATAAGGTTCCTCACCCTGACACTTTACATCCTGAGGCTCCAGAGTGTAACTGCTGCACCATTTAAGGTGGAACAGAAAAGTTGGACCAAGACGCTGAGCGAATAACTTCAGCCTTGTCTGTTAGGTAAGCATGCAGGTGGATATACACGTACTCGGTTCAGGCAAACTGCTCTGCCAGACCAAAGTTCACTAGCTGGCTCTACATGCTTTGCAAAGTTAGTCACTACTAGTAGTTTCGTTTTAGTAAATCCTTTCACAGCTCCAGTCCCGCATCTGTACAGGTTCGTCTTTACTGATTCTGATTCAACTCCACAAACACGTTAGCTATTGAAACTCTGGTGCAGTAAACCATAAACCTGTGCAGCTGGTGTACTATAACACTAGTGTAGGCTACCAACCAGAGCTTTATTGTTATTATTATTATTATTAATATTATTATTATTATTATTATTATTAATATTCCCTTCTTTTCTCGCTACATGTAATTTACAAACGCTCGGTGTTGGGTAAGGTGCGATGTTTTCCTTAAGAAGCCTCTAAGAAATAGCAACACCTCCCATAGACGTCTTAGAGACACACAACTGCTATTCGAAATAGTCTCATATAGCCTCAAGCATAAAGATACTCAATCAAATTTCACGTCGTTATGAGTTATAAACAAATATTTTAACGTACTCACTAACATTTATTTAACCCAACTTCGCTACATTAGCCAGCTGGCTAACCAGCAGCTGTGCACAGCAGCAGAGCCGTGCTAACCTAGCTAGACGCTTGCCCATCAGCAAGTTACGGTGTTTTGCAACTTACCTCGCTAACTATATTTTTCAGCTTCATTCTGAAAACGACATATTGCTTTTTCGGCCGACAGTAACGTTTCGAAAGAAGGTTAGCAGGTTAGCTAGCACTAGCCACCTTGCTAGTCGGCTAACAGCAGTGCAGTTGTGAATGTTGTGCTGAGTGTTTTCAGCTTACCTTCCAGTTTAGATCCATCCAAAAATTCTAATTCGTCACGTTTCGACACATTAGAAAGTAGCTGGCTACTAACGAAGACTTGAGAACAGCGCACAGAATTAAAAGAGTACTTGCTAATCCCACCCGAATGTTTTGGGCTGCAAAACAGGAAGTTAAAGTGTGAGTCTGGTCTGCTGTAATCCACGTTACTTTACTCTTGTTCATGAGGGATTCGCTTTTAGGCTCTCGGGACCCCCATCTAGAACCCCCTGAGAGATATTGTATGGAAAAAGTTGGAAAATTGTGGGAGAACCAGCTCCTTAATGGGGATAAATGTGTAGTGGTTTTAGTTGAATATCCATAATAAAGGGATCTATGTGAAAATACTGCACTCCCATTCAGCAACAGGGACTTCATATTTGTTCTTCAACCTAAACCTCAGTGAAAGTTACTGGGTGGGAGTCACAAAAAGCCCCACAATACAATATTATCATTATCATCATCATTATCATTATTAAAGTTGTCCACAGTCAAGTCACATTATTATGACCACTTCCTACTTTCAACAGCAGGAGCATCAAGGTGGCAGTATTACTGTCTGGGGAAAGTTTTCTTGGCATTCTCTGAGCCCCTCATTCATGTGGAAGACACTCTCAATTGGGTATGAATCTATCCTTGCATATCACGTACACCATACATGCTGATTGTCTTCCGTGGGATCTTCCTACAGGACAATGCAACATGTCAACATGGTTGGAAGAGCTGACCAAGCCTTCCGAGTACTACCCTGGACCCCTAATTCGCCAGACTGGAGCCCAACTGTGAATCTGTGGGACCACCTTGATGGTAGTGTTGGCTCTATGGATCCTCCCCCTCACACCCTCCAGCTAATGTGGGATGCTCTGCAGTCAGCTTGACTCCACATACCTGTGACAACCTATCAGGAGCTTATTGAGTCACTCCCATTCATCTAGGTGCTGTCTGTGCTGCACACAACAGTTACTCTTTATATTATGGTCATAATAATGTGTTAATGTGATAATAATAATTATTTGCATATTTTATTATGGGAATAATAATGTGCACACCACATGGTTAAATAATAAATACCACTTCACTTTGTTCAGGTACTGGTTTGTTGATATGCCCACCACACTGAAAAAAGCATTGAGACCCAGAGAATACATATCCTGATCACTGAAAGCTCTTTCACTGAAAGTTGTTACATGAAATAGCCTGATGTCTGACACAGTAGCTTTTCGTGTAATAGTATATATTGCATATTTTAATCTATTTAATTTGATCCATTTATGGAGGGGTGCACGAAGGGTTCACCATCATCAACATGTTTAAAAACTCAGAAGACACATGAAGATTCCCTGGTGGGTCTGGATAGCAAAGAAAATGGTTATATTTGTGTTGTAGACATGGCGGCCCCTGGTTCCCATCACCACCACTGTAAAGAAATCAGCGTTTTCTGCAGAAGAACCATTTCACATCAAATCTCAGTCATGGAATCATGCAGAAACTTTGAACCCTTTAAAGGAGCTGTCCCAAAACATTTTGGGAGTAAAATAGTCCCAGTTCAGCTAAGTATAAGAATATGTGTATTCTGTTATTTTCATAAAACTGAAATAACAGCATTACTGCTAAAACAACAGGAAACTGGAAAGAATGGTGTGGTACATTCAGGAAAAATGTCCTTTAACAGATTCCCAATTTCATCTGGTGCATTAAAAGAGAATTCCAAAATTCAGTAGTTAAGACACAGTCATTTAAATTGGTTTGATGTGAATGGGCTGACTTGGACTTTTGTACAGTATTTGTGATGGGAACCAAGGGATTGCGATGTCTATAGTACGAAATAGCCACTTTATTTACTAGGGGTGGGGGAAAAACCAGTACAGCATAGTATTACATTATTTTGCGTAGCTTTATAGTATTGATACAAGGATGACAAATAAGGTTGCCGTAAATTTAAAGTAAAGATTTTAAGACAGCGTTAGTTGGCCAGGCTTCTTGATAAGAATAAAACAGTTGACAAAGTTTTACCATTTGAGGCAGAATTTGCAGTGAAATCTCTGTATAGCACTATATATGTTACTGCAGTACTCAGCGTATCCATGTTGTTTATAATCGTAGTAATATCATATCGTGACTTAAGTATCGTGATAATATTGTATTGTGGGGTCTTTTATATTCCAGCCCTATTATTTACTATCCAAAAGCACCAGATATTCCCTGCATATATCACTACAACATGTGTAGATTTCTTCAAAGTATGTTTTAGCCCAAAACCCTATCTCAAGACTATCCTAAAACAATGTCCCAGGCAACTGTCCAAGTCAGTACAAAATGGTTCCTATTGTACTAAATCAATTGAATTTCCCTTTAACCTACAGTAACCTCAGAATTCCCAAACTACCAGTTATCCCCAGGCTGCCACACCTCCCAATCCAACACTCAAAAATTCAGCACAGACAGCCAGACATTCCAGTTGTACAGGCAGCCCAGCTTCAATAGCCCATGCTAAGATTCCTTTCCCACATGCTTTGGAGCCTAAAGCTCAGGAAGACCACCTAAACAGAAGAATATGGCCATGCACTTTGTCAACAGGGCTGTATTTTATATTGAAAAATGTTTTGAGCTTATGTCAGGCATTTCAGTTCAGTGCCAAAAAAAAAACAGCTAAGCGTTTCCAACACTGTATGAAAGATGATGTGCAACAGCTTTGGGTCGAACAAGATGCCAAAGTAGCTTTTCAGGGTTTTTTTGTACTTGTTTTATTGTCATACATAGGAAAATAGCATTTTTTCAGTTATTCAAAAATATAACCTACACGTGTCCAGCTATACAGTTGAGCAGCTATACTGGATGGCTTTTTTAACTGAACATTATTAATTAGTTAATGTGTTTCTGGTAAGGCAAATGACAGCAAAAGGTTGGGTGGTGGGGGGGGGGGGGGCTTGAAAAGAAATCTCTGTGCAGCACACATCTCTTCCAAAAAGAAGAGAAAATGGGGGAAATTACCAAAAGCTTATAAAATAAAGTGAGCACCTCAGATCAATGTGCTTTTTCTACCACAATGCGACCCATCATTCATTTCATCGTTCTGATGTCTTGTAACAGCTGATGTTAGCAAAAGAACAGTACTCGTTCTACACAGCGTGGCTGCACTTTTAAAACAGACAGCAAAATTTAAGACCAGATGTTTAAAAAAAAAAAAAAAAAAATTGGAAATGAACAAAACAAAAGGCAAGGTGACAGAAGAGCTTCCAAAGGAAAAGCAGGACTATGGAAATACAAAAGAAATCATTCAGCTGCACAAATCATTAGCCAGCGCTCCTCCTTTATGAACGAATGTCCCTCGAAAGCAATCTCAAGGGCAGCCATCTGGATAAAGAGTACAAGAAGTCAATGATTCACCTTTTACATCAGGACCAATAGCTTCATATTGACAAGAAACAATCAGCTACCCCCTTTAAGGATCCGAACAGTACAGCTGTCCTGGTGAACGTAGCTTATTGACGTCAAGTGCACCAAGTATTAATCAATTAATGTATTGATCAAAAGCAAAGCACACTACGATAACGTAAGGAAGCAGCTTTCTTTGAAGGAACAACGCCTTTCTTTAAAAGAAACGATACTGTACATACAGAGAAAAGAAACTGCCCCTATATAGCTTATATGCTTTGTTTTACAGTACATGTACATGAGCAGTATGTCCTTTAAACGTAGTGAAGTCACCCAAAGTCCCAGAGATAACAGGGAGCTCTGATTTGGCATAGCCTCTCTCGACCGTCTGAGCAAGAGAGACATGAGGCACAGAAAAAGGTGGGAAGAGTACTTTAACATGAGGAAAAACACACACACACACAGGTTCTGGTTCAATCAGGGATGTGATTGGGCCGAGGAAATTCCTGACATGTTACACAGGCATGAGCGTTAGCATGTAGCATTTCAGGTAGATCATCCTTCAGTACAAGAGAACGTTTCAATGTAAAAACAATCACATTGGACCTCATATTGGTGTGAATTTTGTAGGGCAGTACTTCAAAAAGTATGCTAAGTGCTACGCAGTTGATACTATTCCATGATAGTAGATATTTATGTCTTGTCGAAGCTCACATTACGCCGCATATTGCCAGCGGGGATCTTGGCTTTAGCATGAAGCATGAGCAAATACATTGGTCTTACTTTAAGGCAGCTTTGAGTCAACCCTAGCAAGTTAGAGCTACCTTGTGCTCCAACCAAGAACCCATAAATCCATCTTTACATACTTTATGTAGATTAGACTTTCTAAGGAATACTCACTAATCTATAGACGTTTAGCACCTTGCTAAAACCACCCCCTAATCTCTTGGGTTGACCTTTTAATTAAAAGTCCAAACAAAACAAATCTCAGCGGACCCACATTATCCTCCATAGCATAGCCCGCAAGTTTAACACCAATGAAGAGAACGAAGCGATCAGCTAGGCTGGGGTCAGCGGCTTTGGCCTAGCGGATCACCAGAAATCTGCTGTAAACTGAACAATCACATCCCTGAGATTCGAATTAGCTTATTGTAGCACCAAGAAAAGCATACATCTGGATTAGCTATTCATAAAAACAGGAGGAGGGAAGGAAAATGAAGGAAGACTGCAGCTCGTGAATCTCATAAGAAGGATCTTTGCCCATTAGCCTCCAGGCTCCAGGTCTGGTGATGGGGTACATCAGAAGTTGGTTCTGATTAGTCTGCTCGCACACAGGCTCCTATGCACCTTGGTGTGTTTGGATAGGTGGTCGCTCCTAGCGAACTTCTTGTCGCACATTGTGCACTCATAAGGCTTCACTCCAGAGTGAGACCGACGGTGGCGGGACAGTTCATCTGACCGCGAGAACCTGTGGCCAGAATGAATATCAGCGTATGAGCAGTCCAGCAAAAACTCAGATACAACGTTGAAGCGCTTGACTTATCTATAATTCGTAACTAAACGTCTAAAAAAACATATTTGTGGTTCTTTAGATGGGGATGCTACAATTAGTGGTCAAAGTTGAGATCAACGGCATTGTTTATAGCAAAAAGCACCAGCATGTGGTAGCACCCATCTACCACCCACCCATTTCTTTTGTTATTTTAAATAAAGTAAGTAGCCTATGAAGTAGCCTATAAAGCTGTGGTCATCAACCCTGGTCCTAGAGATCCACCTTCTTGCAGGGTCTAGTTCTAACCACCAATTAGCCACAAATGCTCCAGCTAATAAACGTTTTCAGACATTACTGATTGGCTGGATCAGATGCACTAGGGTTGGGTAGACCGAGGGGGTAGCATGTTACATAAAGGCTCAGACACCAGCATATTAGATAAAGGCTGAGACCAACTCTGCAGAAAAGTAGATCTCAAGGAGGAGGTGTGGTGACCACTGCCAGAAAGTCCTAGACTGTACATTCTCAACAGTTGTTGTCAATAGTCAACTCAAGGTTGTTTTCACTCTAGGTACTAGAACTCCCGTGCTTCCCCCTTGAGGAGAATTATGTTAAACGTGAATGAGCATGTGAGTGTGTTACAAGCCAGGTTCATGTGTATGTTTACAATGCTGCTGCCACCATCAAGTGTAGAGGAAATTTGCAATGCATTGGCTTATGTTTTCATAGAGAAAAGTTACTATTGCTTTCTTACTCAAGCCAAGATGACAGTAAATGTTGTTTTGCGTCTTCATTTCACAAATTAACAAGACACAAACTGACTTCCATTTGTCTGAATTTTCTGTTCCACCTTAAATGGAACAACATTCACTCTGGCGAATTAAATTTAAGAATGGGTGATTCAAATAAGATGCTGACTTCAGCTTCACTGAATACCTCATATAATTTATCTCATATATGCATTCCATACACTTGTGCCCATGACTGTCAGACGCTGGTGGTATTTAGAAAATATTAGTACCAGCTGATTCAGGGCTTGTTGCAAGGCCATGAGACTGTGGCCTTGTCTGATATAGCTGACCAAGTCAGAAGGCTCCTCAGGCCATACCAGAGGAAGCACAGCATTTGGTCTCCATGTTAGCCTGAGGCTAACTCCAAATACCTGACCATTCTTACATGTCTGCTGTCTCAAAGACAAAGCAACCTACTTCACATACTAGACAGCGGGAAGTAATTGAGAGAATGCTGCATATAAATATTCTGACAAACATCCATGACTGGTTTGCACTATTTATGTCACATTATCAGTAGCATACCAGTATAATTGTTTCTGACAAAAGAATTTCAACAGGTTAACCAAATAAACCGGTATTTACCCCCCTCCCTTAAATTAGTACAATGTTTTGTCGGATAATCTTAAAGTAGTCAGCAGATTAATAATCAAATCAGTGGTAGCAGCCCTATAAATTGTAGACTGAATTTTTGAAATAACACAATTAACAAGTCACAATTCCCACCAGCACTGACATAAGCATGGTGTAATTTTATTACAATTATTTCTCCCTTGTAGCTCTTTTATAATATATTTCTGTTTATAAGTGAAGGAAAATATATTCTATTATATATTAAATCATAATCAAATTTATTGTTGCATGACAATAATAAATGATAATACTTTAAGAATCTGTCAATGTAAATGTAATTTTGCTATGTAATAAATAAATACATGTATAATTACAATAGTATAGCTATTAGTATACTTTTTGTATGCTAGTAGTAACTCTTGACTTCCAAACATTTAAAGAGTTAATGTAATAATGAAACCTGAACTGAAATGTTGGAATGTTTTACCTCCAGCCACAGTCCGGCCAGCTGCACAAGTAGGGCTTCTCGCCTGTGTGTCTGCGAAAGTGGGCCTTGAGGTGGCTGCTTTTGGTGTACATCTTCTCGCACCCGGGATGTGAGCATTTGTGTACCCGCAGAGTCTCTGTGGAGGGTCTGGGCGGGCGTGGAGGGATGGCTTTGACAAAGCTGGCGCCCGTTAGGCCAACTGCCCTTACTGTGATTGGCAACGGGTCGATCTTCACGTACTTTTGATCTTGGCTCCCTGCCTCGCCCACGATGGGCAGGAGGGTTCCAGGGGGCACCTGTGGTGACAGCAGGGTGATGTTCTGTCCACCCTGGACACCCAGCACCAAGTGTGCCACCCGCAGCCCGTTGGCCGGCCCAGCCTGGGAGTTTGGCTGGGGAAGCGGATCGCTGAGCTGTACGGGCTGAATCTGTAGCACCAGCGGAGCACCAACGAGCACCGGAGCCGAGCTAGCTGTAGCACTCTGGCTAAAGGGGGTGGCTGTTGAAGATTTGGCTTCTGGTTCATTAAGCTTACTTGGAGAAGATGGCTGCTCATCAGAAATGACCTCCATAGACTTCTCCTCTGGGCTCAATCGACCCTCCTTGATCAGCTCCATCTTCTCCATCAAGAACTCCTCAATGTCCTCAAGAGTCGGGGAGAAGGTACTAGACACATGCGAAATAAAATCAGGCAACCTGGGAAGCCCACCAGCACCCACAGCATCCTCTGCACCCGCCGTGTCCTCCTCCTCTTCCTCCCCTGTGCTGCCGCCAAGACAAGTGCCAGCATTGCCAATTTCTGGGCTGGAGCAGGAGGCAGAACTGCCCCCCTCACTACCTCCTATGTCTACAAAGGGCAAGGTGACCATGACCTGGTCCTTAAGTGAATCATTAGCAGTGGTCACGGCTTTATCACTTTTGGAGACCATTGGTTGCTATTAAAAAAGGTGGGTGGCGGAAGAGAGGAAATCGGTCAGCACAAGGCCACACTTTGACACCACTGGAAAGGAAAGAGAAAAAAAAACAAGTTTAAAATAATACACAGTAAAGTTAAACATCTAGTAGCAACAAGATGGACGGAAATTGTGATACAGTTTACAATACAGGGCACATGTAGTTACATTTACTATTAATTTTATCAGCTTCACTTATATAGGTATGTAGGCATATGGGTGCACTTTGTAGTCCTACAATTACAGACTGCAGTCCATCTGTTTCTCTGTATACTTTATTACCCTGTTCTTCAGTGCTCAGCACCCCAACAGGACCACCACTGAACAGCTACTACTTGGGAGGAGGATCATTCTCAGTACTGCAGTATCACTGATGTGATGATCTTAGCGTTTTAAAACACTGTGTCCACTCATTGTGCACTCAATTAGACACTCCTACCCTGCAAGCCCATGTTGTAGATATAAAGTCAGAGACAACAGCTCAACTGTCTGATCCTCTTATACTCATGCGGTGGCCCTGTGGGGGTCCTGACCATCAAAGAACAGAGTGAAAATAGGGGGCTAACGAAGTATTCAGAGAAATAGATGTGTACAACGAGTGTAGATGCATAGTAAGCGTTTCTACTAGAGAGCTCAGCGCGTGTACAACCTGTGGCAGCTTGGCCCCACCCATTCTTTTAAGTTAAACTGAAGTTATAAGGCGTGTATCAGTTCAGACTGCTTTGTTGAAGGAGCAGCCAATTAAATCAGAGATCATTTACATATAACAGCCCTAACGGAACAGGAACCCAAACAGCCTGATTCATTCCAAGAGATGAAGAGGGTCTGGAAAATATCACAGAATTAATTGTGACTGATTTGGTGCATATAACCTCACAGTATATGATTCCTTTTAAATATTTAAAAAATAAACAGTTTGAGGAGTTTGCAGTAATTAAATAATTAATATTAGTAGTAGTATTATTATGAAGGTAGGTATATGTATCCATATAAAAATGTAAACATAAAAGTATATTTGTTTCATGCAAACTTGAAACGAGGAGCTATGTGACTTATCACGCGAAAACACAACACTGTAACGTTGCCATGTTGGTGAAAAGTGCGTCAACGTTAAAGAGCAGCAGGCCTGTGCAGCCCGCAACCTGCCCTCGCGAAAACATGCCGAGTTATGAACTACTGAACCTTTATTCCCTAGCAACCAAACTACACGTGTCTCACGGCAAATCACATGTCAAGTAAATAAAGCCTCAGATCTGCCACACTCCGCTCTAGCCCTGATAGCAGGGTCATCCACAAGCTGCCCTTTCCCGAAGGTGGACACGCTGCGGCGATCGCTCAAAAACGTCGCATATTATATCATATTACCTTCGATCTGATACTGATTTAACTCTCTGCGGGCGAATGCGCGGTAAGTGACGTCTCCCCGCGCCTCTTTTTTCGTGTTATTGTCCGGGACTGTGCCCTCCTCGTCTCGGCTCCATGTTGGCGTTTTCTCACAGGCCCCATCACATGACGCGCATTGCAATGCACGCCAAGGCAGGGATCCGATTCTCGCGCTGTGCTTGGACGTCTTCGCGGAGGCTCGACCTAAAAGCACCGCTCTGATTGGCCCGGGCGTCTCGGTTCGTGAATTATTTATGTCCGGAGCCCCCTTTCCATGTAGCGAGCGCCACATGGACAGCAGAACAACAAAAGGAGCTCGCTAAACCAAACACCTCGGCTTCGTCGGCGTGTAGAAACATTTCGGAGGCAGGTTCACGAGCGCAATCTTTATTTTGGGGGCTAGATATAAAACGTAAGGCCTTAAGGTCGTCGTGTAATTCGGAATTGAGGGGAAAAACGGAGCGTCCTGCTTTAGGCATCAACTCGGCACATGTAGCTTGTTAGCATTCGCCTTTTAAAAGGTTTTAAAGCCACAAGAAAAGTGAAAATAAATGTTAATGAAGACAGATTAAAGCCTAAAGAGCTACTGCATGAGATGTGGCCCCTAGTGGTTCCACTTGTTCCTTTTTGAAGGAGTCGAAGTATATGCAATGTCTCTGTGAACCTCTAGTCAAGTCAAGTTTATTTGTATAGCGCTTTTTACAACGATGTTGTCACAAAGCAGCTTTACAGGAATTTTAACAGCATGAAAAACATGAAATCACACACTTTATCCCTTGTGAGCAAGCAAGAGGCAACAGTGGCAAGGAAAAACTCCCTCAACTGGAGGAAGAAACCTTGGGAGGAACCAGACACACAAGGGGAGACCCATCCTCCTCTGGTCGAACAGTATTTACAGTTTAATAAACTAAAGCTGAGTCTGATGGTAGAAGCTTTAGAAGCTGTACAGGTGCTACATCAGGTGGATAATACAGTGATGCAGTCAAGGATGGAGCAAATGGCAGCAGAACAAAACTGCTACATATGTAAACACAAACATTAATTTATTTATTTTTAAATGTTTATACATTTATCAGATTAACTGTCAATATATTATAAAACAAATACCAAGTGTACCAAGTTTTTAAGGAAACAGACAAAAATGTGTCACACAAAATTGCAAAACATCTCAGAATATTGTACATTATCCTGTCAACGTATGTTTGGTTCCAGAAATAGCTAGTAAATTTCACAGGAAAATGTAGACAAGACACTAAAGAAACTCAATGCAGCATGACACAAGTTACCAAATAAATAACGTCTAAATAAATTAAAAACAAATGAAAATATGAAAGCATGAAATCTGCACATATCAAAGCCAACTGTGTCACAGTGTACAATTACTATATTACCTATGAACTGTTTGGTATTGTTCAGTAAATAATCAATATTGCTAATGATTAGCGTGATGAAATTCTATGGCAACACTTTATTTACAAACAGAATTTTTGTACCAAAAAAAAAATCAGTCCCTTTCTTAGCAACATATGCAAGCTCACATATCAGGTTATAATGTGCAATAATTTGCACAGACCTACTGACTATATTCAGATGAACATTTACATTTAACCCCCCCGCCCCGCCCCCCCCACCACACACACACACACACACACACCACCAGATCCTTTTTCTCCCGCTCAGCCAAATTACACTTTAAGGTAAGTGATATACATGCTGTTTATTTGACTGTGATATCTCTCTGTTACATACGAAACTACAAGAGCAACATTATTTATTTTTCATTACTCAATATTCTCCCCAATTTAGTCATTATCCATTTAGATCTGCTAGCTAGGTCTCACAAGGTACACAGGTTTGGTTGGTGAAGGTAAGCACGTACTTCCTTTAAGTCACATGCAGCTAATGCTACATCAGCGCATGGTTCTGCATGCAGGAGAAGGAGAATGCAAACTATCAAATTATTCTGTTACATTAGTCACTCATGTTGGCTAGTACAATACAGTGATGGTGAGGAGAGAGAGAGAGAGCACAGCCAATTATGTCTCGTTTGACTCCTGCTCACGTACGGCTGTGGCAACACTAGTTCTAATGTTATGGTACAACTTGCAGGGGCGGTGAAGCCCCCAAGGTAAGCTCATCACCATTCTATTTTCTCTCCTGATCAAATAATCAGCACACCTTCTAAACTGATTGTTCTGCCCTCATTAAAGAGTTCCCCTTCTTCAATTAGACAGACAGATAACTCCCGTAACACACTGGTCAGATTTGGTAGATTTATTCAAACTGACAGCATGCCAAAGGTGTAAAACTAAAGTGAAGAAACAAAATAAAACACAATCACCATAAAATATGTGGTTGCTACAATATCTAATAAACATATGGCCTACAACTAGCCTAGCAAGCTACTAGCTAGCTTAATATGTGAAAGGCGAGGTGACAAATAATCAACAATTGTTATTTCAATGAAATTACAAAATATATGCATCATATATTTATACAAGTGATATCCTTCAAAAATACTCACAGACGATGCTTCTACACGCGAAAAAGAGGATGAGCTTGGATTCATCTGCTGCTCTATTTATCATGCTCAAACTGGTCTGATTGAAACAAAGACTTAAGGTAACTTCCTCTAAGTGTCACATGCCCACCAAAGTTCAAAGACATCACCTAATGGCAGGAGGAGGAAATAGCACACCAATTACCCATGAAATTAACTGAGTCCAGAACACTTCCCGCCTGGTATCTAAAAAGATGCCAACTTTAACAAGGGGAATTAAGGAACAATAAACCCTAGTCAGTCTCTGGGGAGAGGAGTAGGACGACCTCTGAGACAGGTCGCAGAAAGGCCTTGCTTGACCCATCCTTTGCAGTCTTGATCTCCACCTTCCTTACCCTCCCGTCTGCGCTAGAGAAGGTCTTGACGATGATGCCCATGGGCCAGTCGTTTCTCTGCAACTGATCATTTTTCAAGATGACGACATCCCCTCCTTTCAGATTGCGTTTCTCCTTTTCCCACTTCCTACGTCTCTGCAGAGTGGGGAGGTACTCAGTCCTCCATCGATGCCAAAAGGTGTTGGCGAGGCTTTGGACCTGCCTCCACTGCTTGGCGTAGAGGTCCTTCTTGTCAAATTCACCCTTGGGAGGAGGAAGGGCACCAATCTTCTGTGTGAGAAGTGTCGCTGATGTCAGGATGAATGGGGAGTCGGGGTCTGTGGACACAGGAACCAGAGGACGGGCGTTCAGGATAGCAGAGACCTCCGCCATGAATGTAGTCAGGACCTCATGTGTGAGCCTAGCTGGGCCGACCTTCAACAACATAGTCCAGGATACGCCTTGTCAGTCCAATTAGCCGCTCCCAACTGCCCCCCATGTGTGAAGAGTGTGGTGGGTTGAAGATCCACTTACACCCATTGTCACTGAGATATCCTTGCACCTCCTTGTCGCTGGTCACAGAGTCCATCTGAAACTCCTTACAGGCCCCGACGAAATTGGTGCCACAATCGCTTCTGATCTGTTTCGCTGGCCCCCTGACTAAAAGAACCGTCGTACAGCATCGATGAAGCTCGAAGAGTCCATTGACTCCAGTACTTCTATATGTGTGGCCCTGGTGCTCATACATGTGAAAAGCGCAGCCCATCTTTTGTTGCCAGCCAGTCCTCCTCTGGTCCGCCGTGCCATGACCATCCATGGTCCAAAGACATCCACACCTACAAATGAGAAGGGAGGATCTGCGCTGAGGCGGTCTGCAGGTAAGTCAGCCATCTTTTGAGTCTCCATCTTCCTGCGTAGCCTTCTGCATGTGAAGCAGTGATGAAGGATGCTGCTGATGCGCCGTTTCCCACTGATAATCCACAGGCCTGCCGCTCTCACAGCACCCTCTGTGAGGTTCCGTCCTTGGTGCTGGACCCGCTCATGATAATGCTGAACGAGCAACGTTGTGACGTGGCTCGGCCCAGGTAAGATTACAGGACTAACCTCTCTTCCATCCAGGTTTGCCTTGGACAGGCGTCCTCCAATCCTGAGAATGCCAGCACTGTCAAGGTAGGATGAGGATCTAGATGTAGGTTCGACTTCAGCTGACCTCAACAGAAATGGTGGTCCACACAGCCATGTGGTGTGAGTTAGGCTGCCTGCCGGGACTGCTCGTGAACCATGGTCAGCAGGATCCTTTCATTGCTTAGGGCTAGATGACCTCCTAATGCACTGCACCCTGTTGCTCACGTAGACGTAGAATCGCCTTGATTAATTGTGGATGTAGCCTAGGACCACCTTACTATCTGAATAGAAGGTCACGGTGTCAAAGATGGTGTCCATCTCATCCACAATTGCGTCTGCAATCTCTACAGCCAGGACCGCAGCACACAGCTCGAGCCTTGGGACTGTTGTTTGTGGACGTAGAACAAGCTTTGCCTTGCCGAATACGAAGCCCACCTCCACATCGCCATTCGCATTAGTTGTCCTCACATAAGCAACAGCAGCTATAGCAGTAGTGGAAGCATCGCAGAATACACACAGGTCCTTATTGCCTGCTTGGTGGAGAGAGATGGAGGTATATTGGCGCGGGATCTTGAGCTGTTCAAGCTCCTTCAGAGAATCCCTCCACAGCTTCCATTCTCTGTACTTTTCCGCAGGGAGAGGGGCATCCCAGTTGCATGACTCTGTGGTGAGCTCCCTCAGTATGGACCTTCCTTGAATGATTACAGGGGCAGCGAAACCTAATGGGTCACAGACTGTTTACCGTTGACAGGACCCCACGTCTTGTGTAAGGCTTCTCAGCATCAGCAACTTGGAAGGTGAACACATCATTTGAAATATCCCAGCTCACTCCTAAACACCTCTGCATGGGAAGGGGGTCTGTGCTGAGATCCAGGTCTTTCATCCCCTTAGTCAGATCGTCAGGAGGGAAGGCTCTCATCACAGCCACCCCGTTAGACAAGATCTTGTGAAGCCGGAGGTTGGAGAGGGCCAGCATGTCTTGAGTATTGTGAAGAAGAGTAATTGCTTCCTTTTCTGAGGGTACAGACAGAAGACCATCGTCAACATAGAAATTCCTCTCAACGAACAGCCTAGCCTCTATGCCATACACCCTCTCTGTGGAGCCTGCCAGCTGTTGTCATCACCCTGTTTCAGTTCCTTTTCCATAATTCTCAGGAAGGCAATAGCTTCCATAGATAGAGCCGTCTTGTGATCGTCCTTTGTGTGACAGAAGATGGATTCCCCTATGTGTTGCATTTTGTCATGTGGCAAGGACAGTTGTTCTGAGACTGAAGGATTCTGAAACTGGCAAGAGGGGTTGAGCTTCTCTTTGATTTTGATCTTGTTGAGGCAGGGACACAGAACGCTGGAACGTCCATTCTCAAGAATGTAGGTTCTGTAGGTGTTCACAGGCGAGGGTACATGTGCACCGTTAATACACACATCCCCTACTATCACCCAGCCGAGGGCTAATCGCTGGGCAAAAGGAGCGTGTGGGGGGGGCCATTGCGCTGTTCAAGGACCTTGTTCACCTGAATCATGTCTCTTCCTAGAAGAAGTAAGATTTCAGCCTTAGGGTCAAGAGGAGGTATCTTACAGGTTAGGGACTTCAGGTGCGGATGGTACATCACAGCAGCTGGCGTGGGAATCTCTGCCCTATTATCAGGAAGTTGATCACACTTGATGAGTGTAGGCAAAGCTAGACTGGTCTTTTCATCAACCGACTCTACGATGAACCCCCTGGCTCTGTGGCCAGCCACCTCTGACACACCTGCACAAGTTTTGAGTGTGTAGTGAGAGGTGTTGTTGGCTACGTTGAACATCTCGAAGAACGATGACCTGGCTAGTGACCTATTACTCTGGTCATCTAAGATGGCGTATGCTCTTGTCTTCTTCTCAGGTTGGTCTCTAGGAGATACGTAGACCAGACTGATTTTGGCAAATGACTTGGTAGTTGCGCTGTTCCCACAAACCTCTGTGCAAATTGAGGTAGTGACAGAAGCAGGAGTAGATTCCTCTCCCTCCCCGCCTCGCTAGCTGGCTTTCTCGACCATGGTGCAGGACCGGCATGAAGGGCTGCAATGTGCTTATCGCTGTTGCATTCAGAGCACTGGATGATAGCCTTGCAGTCCTTAGCTTGGTGAGAGGTTGAGGAACAACAACGGAAGCATATGCCATTTTCCTTAAGGAAGGCCTTACGCTCGTCCAGGCGTTTTGCCCTAAAGGCTCTGCACTTAGGTAGGGGGTGGGGCTTTTTATGTATGGGACACTCTTTCTTCAGGTTGTCTGAACCCTTGGTCTCATTCCCCTTGGCAGGACTGGCCACCTCTGTTTTATGCACGGCTATCGGGGTTCTAGATGACTTTGGTAAGACTTTCTCCCCTTTAGGTGGCGTGTTGCTGGGAGCTGTGGCAGCAAAGCTCGGATCATTCCTTATCCTTGCTTTAGCACAAATGAAGTCAGCGAACACGGAGAAGGGTGGGAAGATGGCGTGGTGTTTTTCTTTATACTTCGTACCGTGCACCATCCACTTCTCCTGTAGTTTGAATGGCAATTTTTCCAGGATAGGGTTAATGCCTCACGCTGTGTCCAGGTAAGCCAAAGCAGGCAGGAACCCATCCTCCTTGGCTGCCTGTATCTCCAGGAGAAGGTCACCTAGTTCTCGTAGCTGCTTGGGTTCTTTATTGGAGAACTTTGGGAACCGTTCAAGCTTGTTAAAAAGAGCTGTCTCCATGGCCTCTGGTGATCCATAAACCTCCTGTAATCTTCGCCAGATCATATTGAGGGCCTCATTCTCCTCGCATGCTCCGCAGATTCCGGACCAAGCCACTTAATCAGCAGATCAAGTTCCTCACTAGGCTTCAGACCCAGATCTTCAGTGGCATTAAAGAAGGCAGACCTCCAAGCCCAGTAGTTTTCGGGTCTGTCATTGAACTTTGTGAGTCCAGCCATAAGTAGCTCACGGCGAGCCAAGAACCTTCCCAGCACTGATACATTTGCACTGGATTCTTCTCCCCTTGGATAGCTGCAATCCGCTGCAACTTGTCTGGGTGTCCATTGGTTCTTTGGTTCAGATGCTGAGTGTGGTGCTGTAAATCCACCTCTCTTCTTGGTGGGAATTGCACTGGCGACCATTTTGAATAAGCAGCTGTTGTAGTTGGCATTGTGGTTCTCACAGACAAGCGTTGACTCTTACTTTGGCTTGGTAGCTCATGATGCATCTGAGAATCATCGTTAGAGTTGAGGTTAACAGCTGCTGAAGGGGTAAAGACAGGCTTTTTGTCCTGCTCTGGATCGTCTGCGCGCTCATTAAATCTCACATAAGCACACTGTTCTTGAACATATTTCCCTGTTCTTTCAGCTGAATGATAGAATGAGCCTTGGTCGACATCATGAACTCCACTGAGCTCCCCCATAGCTGCCGAATCCACTGCAGATTCCAATACATTAGCTTCAGCACAGGCGGCGTCAGCCTCCTTCTCTTGCTGTATGGCTTCCCATGTTGCATCAAGACGCGTCTCCTCTACTTTCAGCTGAGCCTTCTTTACTTTAATATCAATCTCCCTTTGCGCATACAACGCTCTCGCCCGTGCAGCTTCTGCTTTAGCTCTAGCTTGCAATGCAGCCAAGCTAGCTGCAGATCTCACAGAATGCTTCGATGATTTAGATGTTTTAGATGAGCGTGATCTGACCTTGTTTCATAATCCTTTTCTTCTGTTGCTGACATCTTGGAACCAGAAGATGTAGAACAGGCAGGATATTTTGCTCACTGCTGTAGAAATCACTGTTGAGTTCGTCTTTTTACTGTTCTGCCCTCATTAAAGAGTTCCCCTTCTTCAATTAGACAGACAGATAACTCCCGTAACACACTGGTCAGATTTGGTAGATTTATTCAAACTGACAGCATGCCAAAGGTGTAAAACTAAAGTGAAGAAACAAAATAAAACACAATCACCATAAAATATGTAGTTGCTACAATATCTAATAAACATATGGCCTACAACTAGCCTAGCAAGCTACTAGCTAGCTTAATATGTGAAAGGCGAGGTGACAAATAATCAACAATTGTTATTTCAATGAAATTACAAAATATATGCATCATATATTTATACAAGTAATATCCTTCAAAAATACTCACAGACGATGCTTCTACACGCGAAAAAGAGGATGAGCTTGGATTCATCTGCTGCTCTATTTATCATGCTCAAACTGGTCTGATTGAAACAAAGACTTAAGGTAACTTCCTCTAAGTGTCACATGCCCACCAAAGTTCAAAGACATCACCTAATGGCAGGAGGAGGAAATAGCACACCAATTACCCATGAAATTAACTGAGTCCTGAACAGATATGGTCTGATTCGTACTGAAATTTCACTGGCATCATTGCAATTCTGGGATTCATTTCCCTGGAAGCTATGTAACATGCTGCGTGTGACTAAACAGAGATTACGCATCCTTTAACTCTGAGTGACACACCTGTTACTTTCTCCAGATAACAAACACAACAATAACTAACAATCGCTTCATGCAGTCACTTCAGCATTTCCATGTCTGCCTTCATAAAAACTATCTTGCTTGCCAGCTAGCAGGCTGAGGACAGAAGCACACGCCATGTAGACGGTCACACTGTGGAAAAGTTGCACGATGGAACCCATGAAGAGAGAAGGCACCACCTGCAAGAGCAGATAGGCACTGTCCAGTAAGGCTATGTCCAGGCACATGCCCCTTAGTGGCTGGGAGGATGTGGGGGATGTGTCCACGGGCAGGGACATGTGATTAAGTGATGTTGAAACAGTGGCTTTGCTATGTATGTTTACTTTGCGTCCGTTGGCGCACCCATTAGCGCTTCGGCATTTAGCGGAAGGCTGCATTTGAGTCGATGTAATCTTTTCCAGCTCATTACAGCTGGTCGGAAGCTTGGCTCTGTCGTTGAAGAAGAACACCTGAGAAAAGATATTCAGATGTCAGGTCATGAAATTAAACATACTATGTAGATGACTAGAATCAGTTTACAATAATATCCGACCAATGTTTGGATATTAGTAGAAAAGTCTGAATAGGAGGAACGAAATGAATTAATAGGATCTGATCTTGTAATGTACTGCAAGTGGTTTGAGCAGGATAGCCTACTTTTATATGCTTTTACATCTCAAACGAAGAGCCTAAATTAATAAACAGGTGATGATAAAACCTTAGTAGTTTGAAAGAAAAGAACAAAAATAAATTGTATCAGCATTAACCGATAGTAAAGGTTTTACTGTCAGCCCCAGACAGTAAAACTGTCATGTCTAGCAGCTGATAAACGTATAAAAAAAAGGATATGCTGGTCAAGTGCTAGAAGGCTATAAGTGGTTTCTAGGGAGCTGTAGTAGCATTAAACACAGTTAAAATTAATTTGATATTTTTTAGATTTCAAAAGTATCCTGAGGTCAATACCATCACAATGGCTACACCATTTTAATCTATTATAGTAAATACATAATTAGTGTACCATCTCTCATTTACTGTCTACTTGCAGTTCCTAAAAACTGGAAACACTGACTAAAGTTGACTAGGAAGACACCAAAACATAGTACTTTACCTGCTTGTCTGAGTGGTAGAGGCAGGTGAGTGTGTAAGGCAGGACCTGCAGAGTGCAGAAGGTGTATCCTGTCGCAGCAGCCATAATGGTAACCAGAACAATGTTGCTAGACACACTGCTGTGGTCAGTGCAAGTACACTGCTCAAGTAGAGCGCTCGCGTACCTACTCCCGCCACCATGCGCTCCGTCAGCAGAGAGAAACCCACGGATGCCACACACTGCAGGAACAGGCCCAAGCTGGCCACCCGCACACCTGGAGGATAACAGATAGAAAAAAGATGCTGCAACTCAGAAGGGTCCAGAAAGATAGCAATCAATCAGTGGGTAATGACCATAAACATGATTAGGGCTACAACAAGCAAATATTTGATTGATATGATAACAAGTCGTTCAGCCATTATACATAATGTCATGCCCTCACTGTGCTGGCATCTAGCCAACATGGGATTTCTTTTGAGGTGCTATGTAACAATAGAAGCCACAGTGCATCCTACACTTTCTATTGTGAATTATGGTAGTCAGGGTCAGGCGTGGGGCTAGAGCCAATCCCAGCATCATCAGGCGACGGCTGGGTACACCATGGGCAGGTTGGCAGTCCATGGCATGGCTGTTTATTTTATGTTTGTTAATAATGCTTTTAGAGGGCAGCAGTGAGTAATGTTTATTTTATGTTTGTTAATAATGCTTTTAGAGGGCAGCAGTGAGTAATGTTTATTTTATGTTTGTTAATAATGCTTTTAGAGGGCAGCAGTGAGTAATGTTTATTTTATGTTTGTTAATAATGCTTTTAGAGGGCAGCAGTGAGTAATGTTTATTTTATGTTTGTTAATAATGCTTTTAGAGGGCAGCAGTGAGTAATGTTTATTTTATGTTTGTTAATAATGCTTTTAGAGGGCAGCAGTGAGTAATGTTTATTTTATGTTTGTTAATAATGCTTTTAGAGGGCAGCAGTGAGTAATGTTTATTTTATGTTTGTTAATAATGCTTTTAGAGGGCAGCAGTGAGTAATGTTTATTTTATGCTTGTTAATAATGCTTTTAAAGGGCAGCAGTGAGTAATGTTTATTTTATGTTTGTTAATAATGCTTTTAAAGGGCAGCAGTGAGTAATGTTTATTTTATGCTTG